>ML123324.1:0-26469 GCA_003846335.1 Cuora mccordi
GGCCTATTTGCAGCCTAACCTTGCGTCTGTCCCCACGGCTAATCTGTGGCGCGAGCTCCAGGCCTGTGGAAACATCTGGGGCTGGTCCCTGGGCTGGGGGGCTGGGGCTGCGCAGGGGGGCAGAGAGCTCCTTCCCAGCTGCTGGGGGGTTGTGATATTTTGCTTCTGGAAACTGTCAGTGTCTTTTGCCAAAGCAAATCTCCCCCCGTCTGAACCCGTCCCTCCAGCTTGTGCTTGGCTCCCGGCTCCCGGCGTGGGAACCGCTGCAGGGGCCATTCGAGTCCAGCCCGGCTGCTGGGAACGGCCGCACTCCCAGCTGCGCCAGGCTGGGCAGCGAGGCTCCGGGAGAGCCTGGCGGAGGGGCAGGCCAGGGGTGTGGCTCCAGCACGCAGCAGAAAGCCAGGGGAAGCTGGGAACGTTCCCCCGGATCATTCACAGAGCTGCCGGGTGCCCGAGCCACGCTGCAGGCTGGGGGCTGGCTCAGGAGTGCTGAGGCTGCATGCGTTTGCCACACTCTGCAAAGTGCAATGTGTGCACCACACAACGGCCTCTCCAAAGTCCTGCTGGCTCTGCACTGGGGTCTGGCCCCACTCGCTCCCCACTGGGGCGGGTGGCGGCCCCAGAACCTCAGAGCACTCCCTGGGGTGGCTCCCAGCAGGGCCCGGAATGGAGGAGTGCCCAGGCTGCCAGGCCCCAGGCCCGGCACTGTTCTGAGGGCTGCTGTCCTAGAGCTCAGACAGGGTCGCGAAGCACCCCGGCTTCCCAGCGCAGACACGCCTCACGTGACTTCCCAGCTCCCGCAGGCTCACAAGCTCTGCAAGGCAGCAGCTGGCTGCCGGGACTCAGGATGTGGGGCACCGGGACCCAAGCGGTTCCTGCCGAGGAGGTGGACCATGCATTGCTCCATGGCCTGTCTCTGCAGGTACAGCAGCAGCCACTCCAGTTCCTTCACCTACAGACCTGCCTAGGCCTGCTCTGGGTGCTGCCCAGGGCCCCCGAGGCTAGGCCCATGCCCCTTGGCGTGGTTCCTCTCTGCCTGGGCCCCTGGCTGGCACTGGCACGTGGGACAGGAGAATGCACTTCTGGGAGCCCTTGTTCAGGGCCTCTGCAAGTGATTTGCTCCCCCGATAAGCTGATAAACTTTATTACACAATGCAGCAGATCATGGACTTTGTAAGCCTTGCAGGTGGCTGGCAGATCCCGCAACCCCCACAGCCTGTCTTGAGAGCTCCCACACCTGTCCAGCTCCACAGCTGCCTGCGGAGGCTGTACCCCCAGGATCCCCCACGTCAGGCTCCCAGAGCAGGCAAGGGCTCCCGGTGTCGTGGTGGGTGAGACACTGGCCTGAGCCAGCCCGTTCAGTGTGGGCAGGTGTGCGCACCAGCCAGGGAGGTGCACAATGCACGGTGCTTTTCCTGGGGCCCCCGCCCCGGGAGCGCCAGGCGCTTTGCAAACAGCCAGGCGGTCGCTGAGGTAGGTGTCTAGAATCCCAGGGCTGGAAAGCCCTCGAGGAGCCACCAAGTACATTTCCCTGCGCTGAGGCTGGACCAAGAAAACCTAGACCAGCCCTGCCGGGGGTTTGTCCAACCTGCTCTTCAAACCCTCCCGGGATGGGGATTCCACAACCCCCTTTGGCAGCCTGTCCCGGACAGCCCTGCGCAGACGGCAGGTGGTCTTAGCTCCCCGCTCAGCTTCTCTTCTCACCACTAAACAGGCCCAGTTTTTAACCACTCCTCACAGGGCAGATTTCCCAAACCTTGTGCCATTTTCGTTGCTCTCCTCTGCACTTTCCTAAAGCAGGGTTCCCAGACCTGGACGCAGCCTCACCAGTGCCGAGTGGGCCAGTTACCGCCTGTGTCTGATATATGGCACTATGGAGGTGACTGTAAGCATGTCACATAGGGGAAACTGAGGCACAGAGAGGCTGGAATGGGGTTCCCTAGAGAGGTGGTGGAATCTCCTTCCTTAGAGGTTTTTAAGGTCAGGCTTGACAAAGCCCTGGCTGGGGTGATTTAGTTGGGGATTGGTCCTGCTTTGAGCAGCGGGTTGGACTAGATACCTCCTGAGGTCCCTTCCAACCCTGGTATTCTGTGCGTCTATGACCCAAGGTCCCAGAGCAAGCCAGCTATGGGTCTAGAACCCTGGAGTTCTGATTCCCAGTCCTGCCTGCTTTATCCACGAGCACCCACTCCCCTCCCAGCATTGAGGATAGAACCCAGGAGTCCTGACTCCAGGCCCCTGCTCTAACCATTAGCACCCACTGTCACATGGGGTGGGAGACCAGTGCTGGCCCTTTTGGAGGGAGGCTGATCCTGTTGCTTTTCCCCAGACAGGCGCTGCCACAGGCGCCCTGTTTCCAGGGCCGGCTCCAGGCACCAGCTCAGCAAGCAGGTGCTTGGGGTGGCCAAGGGGAAGGGGCGGCATGTCGGGCTCTTCGGCGGCAATTCGGAGGCGGGTCCCGCGGTCCCTCTCGGCCGCCGAATTGCCCCCGAAGAAGGAAGCGGCGCGGTGGAGCTGCCACCGATCGCCGCCCCCCCGCTGCTTGGGGTGGCAAGAACCCTGGAGCCGGCCCTGCCTGGTTCCCATTAACTTCCTCTGGGGGGGGCGTGGGGGGGTGCTTGTCGCAGGTGTTGCGAAGCTGCAGTGACCTTTGTGAGCCTCCCAACCATTAATAGGTCACCCATTAACCCGGAGCCCATAGCCCCTTGGGAGCCGCATAAAAGGCTGCTGGGCGCCTGGCACTGCTACTTGCCCTGCTTCTCCCTCCCCAGCAGCGCACCATGGCAGCCGGCTTCTTCATCAGCAAGACCCTGGGCATCGTGAGCATCATCCTGGGCCTGGGCGCCGTGGCCACCATCATCGCCCTCTCCGTCGTGTACGCGCAGGCGAAGGAAAATAATGCAGCATCCTCCTCGCCCAGCATCACTTCCACCTCGGCCCCCACTCCCAGCACGGGCACCTCGGCCACCACTCCCAGCACGGGCACCTCGGCCAACGTGACCAACACAAGCCCCCTGGCCTCCACGGCTGCCCCCGCCAACCCCTGGAACAACTTCAGACTCCCCCAGTCCCTGATCCCGGAGCACTACGCCGTGACCCTGCAGCCCTTCCTGACCCCGGACCCTGCCTCCGGCCTCTACATCTTCAAAGGAAACAGCACCGTGAGCTTCTCCTGCCAGAATGCCACCGACCTCATCCTGATCCACAGCAAGCAGCTCAACTACACGCAGCAGAGCGGCTTCCTCGTCTCGCTGCAGGGGGTGAGTGGCTCCAGCCCCCCGCCCATCGCAAAGACCTGGCTGGAGACCCAGACCCAGTACCTGGTGGTGCAGCTCCAGGGGCAGCTGGAGAAAGGCAAAAGCTACGAGCTTGTCAGCAGCTTCACGGGGGAGCTGGCCGATGACCTGGCTGGCTTCTACCGCAGCGAGTATGAGGAGGATGGAGTGCCCAGGTATGGCCCCGGGGTGCCCCCACAATGGGAGGTGGGCAGCCAGCTCGTGGGGGGCAAGGGAAGGGGCAAAGCTGCAGCAGAATTTGGGGTGACCCGCAGCACCCAGGGTTCCCTAGGCACGGAACTGGCTGCAGGCTCTGGGTCTCTCCCTTCCCATTGTGATGATTCTGCAGGCTGCAGCTGTGGGGGCAGAATCAATGTAAATGCCTGAGGGGCAGGGCGTTCCCACGCCCCCCCAGTCCAGCTCCCCCCATACACTGCCACGGACCCGTATCATGTGCAGGGGGGGAGCTGCGAGATACTTCGGGGCTGGGCACCCCCTCCTACGGACCGAGTACGCCAGTCTGACAGCAGCTGCTGGTGCCGGCTAAAGCCAGGTGAAATTTGGAAATCCTACAAGCTGCAGCTGGCAGCCTGGGGCCCCAGACCCCCCACCCCCGTCCCTCATGTCATTGGGGGGAGTTCTTTGAGGTACGGTCGCCTCTTCCTGCTGTCTGTGCCCTTCCTCCTATTCCCGCTGCCCGCACCGGGCCCAGCCTGCCGGGTCCTTCCTCCCCCCATTCCCCCTCCCCCGGGGGCCCAGTCTGCCTGGCCGGGTCCTTCCTCCCCCACAATCCCCCTCCCCCCTGGGCCCAGCCTGCCTGGCCGGGTCCTTCCTCCCCCCCATTCCCCCTCCCCCGGGGGCCCAGTCTGCCTGGCCGGGTCCTTCCTCCCCCCATTCCCCCTCCCCCGGGGGGTGTCTCTCCCTGGGTGGCTAATGCCCACCAGCCAGGGGCTAACAGTGCTGGCCAGGCAGGGTCTGCAGCTGCCCCCCTGCAGCTCTGCCATCGCCCCTCCCCAGCCTGCAGTGCTGTGTGGTTCCAGGCTGGGGCTCGCCTGTGCAGACAGACCCCGCCGGGGGCTCAGGGGGCCAGGGGGATCTGAGCCAGCCCAGGGGTGAGCAGCCCCCTTGGGGCGCCAGCAGCAGGAGGTCTGGGGAGTCCTGGGCCTGCCTGCGAGACCCCCAAGCCGTGGCTGCCTTTGCTTGCAGGGTCGTGGCCACCACGCAGATGCAGGCGCCCGACGCGCGGAAAGCCTTCCCCTGCTTCGACGAGCCCGCCATGAAGGCCAACTTCACCGTCACGCTGATCCACTTCCCCAACCACACGGCACTGTCCAACATGCCTGTGCAGAGTGAGTGAGCCGGGGCCTCGGACGGCAGCTCTGGGACCAGGGTGCCCTGCGCCAGCAGCCTCCACCCTGCCTCCTGCCCCTCCCCACGGGCTGCGCCCATTGGGCTTCCTCGGCCCCCACGGCTCCAGCAGGGCCCGGACCCAGGGGGTGCCTGGCGAGATGGAGCCGCTGGGAGCTGAGCTGAGCACCGAGCGCATACGGCCCCCCCGGGGGCAGGGGGAGCAGCTAGCAGAGATGAGGAAGGAGTGGGATGAACTCACGTGGGCTCACACCGGGCTGCCCACGGGCTCCCCTGAGCCTGATGCCCACACGCAGCTGCGCACCGTGGCCAGGCAGCCCCCACTGAGAGCCCCTCCGCTCATCACAGACTTGGGGCGGGTCTGCGCCGAGCTCGGCTGCCTGCACCTGCTGTGGCCGTGTTGGGGCAGAGGGACGGAGCACTCGTGGGTGCGGGGGGAGAAGCTTGAGGGAAGCAAAGCAGGAAACCAAACTGGGGTTAGGGGGACTCCACGCAGTGCCCGGAGAGATCCCCGATGCGGGCAAGGGGGCCAGGCAAGGGGCCCACGCCCCAGCCATGCCAGGGGACTGCAGCCCTGCTTCAGGGGCTGGAAGGAGCCTGGCTGCCGGGGGGTGAGCTACATGCCTGCTATGGGGAGGGAGGGGCTCCCAGGGGAGCACTGCGCCCTGCTCTGGGGTGGGGATGGAGGAGCGTGAGCCTCGCTGATGGAGCCGTGGCTCTTCTTTCAGGCTCCATGCAGCAGACCATCGATGGCACCACCTGGAACGTCACTGAATTCCAGACCACCCCCAAGATGTCCACATACCTGCTGGCCTTCATCGTCAGCCAGTTCGAGGCAGTGGAGGCCATGCAGGACAACGTGCTGGTAGGGAGCAGGACGGGGCGAGGGTGGTCTGGCTCGGCTGGGGGGTAGGGGAGCCTTGACTGAGCCTCGAGTCTCCTCTTGCAGATCCGGATCTGGGGCCGGCCACAGGCCATTGCAGCAGGGCAAGGGGACTATGCACTCAACGTGACCGGGCCCATCCTCAAGTTCTTTGAAAACCATTACAACACGTCATACCCACTGCCCAAGTCTGGTGAGTGCCAGGGCGAAAAGCCAGCTGCCGAGCGCATGGGGATGTGTCCGTGGGGATGGGGGTTGCCTGCTCCCCCGTGGGGATGGGGGTTTCCCTGCTCCCCCGTGGGGATGGGGGGTTCCCTGCTCTCCCGTGGGGATGGGGGGTTCCCCGCTCCCCCGTGGGGTTGGGAGGTTCCCCGCTCTCCCGTGGGGATGGGGGGTTCTGTGCTCTCCCGTGGGAATGGGGGTTTCCTGCTCTCCCGTGGGGATGGGGGGTTCCGTGCTCTCCCATGGGGATGGGGGGTTCCCTGCTCTCCCATGGGGATGGGGGGTTCTGTGCTCTCCCATGGGGATGGGGGGTTCCCTGCTCTCCCGTGGGAATGGGGGTTCCCTGCTCTCCCGTGGGGATGGGAAGGTGCCAAGCTGCCTGCAGGGACTCCAAGCGTGGGTACCAACCTCAGGGCAGGCTGGTAGGAGCCAGGGCACAAACCCCAGGCTGGCGGGGAGTTCTCTACCTAGATTGCACCAGCCAGTTACCTAGTGTGAACCCCTCCGGCACTGTGACAGGCCCCTGGGGCGCTCCGCTCCGCCTCACCGCCCAGGGGCCCTTCCGCCAAGGATCCCAGCAATGCTCAGGCTGCTCTCAGTCCCAGAGGAGCAGTCACTTACCCCAGGGCTGTTGCGCCTCCGATCTCTCACCAAAGACGGCACTTGTAGCCAATTTGATAATAAGCTCCCTACCGACATACTACTAGGGAAAGGAAGCCAGAGAGTGATTGTCAGGGGTAAAGCAGGTAACCATGGAGACACCAGCCAGTTCCAATCTTAAGTTTCAAAAGGGAAGTGTTATATCCTTGGGGGCAGCCGGTTTAGGAAGAAATCACTTGAGGCCAGAGAGCAGACAGCTAGCAAAACCACCATTTTATTTACAGACCATAATACTCTAACTCAGTTGCCATAGCAACAGAAACCATGACAACCAAATACACAACATATTCCTCCCCCCCTAATAAGAACATCCCCTAAATAAAATAAAATAAAAAAAACACACACTAGACTAGAGAAGGAGGGTAGACTGCCTCCATTCCCGGCTAAACCCTGGGGATTATTTTGCCCCATAACCGTGGGTTCGCCCTAGCTAGAGATCCAGCCGATGAGGAGGCCTTCTGTCTCTAGGTGGATTACGGCGAACTTCTGGTGTTATTGCACCCGAAAGCACTAGGGGCTCAGGGTCCGCAGCACGAACGGGTGAGGAGGTGGTATCAGCTCGTGCTGGGCAAAGGGGTATCTCAGCCGCCGGCAGTAATGGAGGAGAACAGTCAGGAACAGGTGACTCGTGATTCGGTGCCTCACCAGAAAAGGTGAAGTCAGACCCCTCAACTGCAGATGGGTCCTGAGGACTGGCATGACCTGGCAACAGCTGATCTACATGTCGCCGCCAGGTAACATTCTCTGCAGTCCGGACTGTGTAGGAAACAGGTCCTGTTTGAGTGATGACTGTGGCCGGGACCCATTTGGCTCTGGAAGTATAATTCCGAGCCAAAACTGGCTGTCCCGGGCTAAAGGTTCGGTCTTTTGCTCTGGGTGCCCGTCTGATGACTTGGTATTGCTGCTGATGTTGCACAGTTTGTCGGGGTTCAGAAGGTTTCAGCAGATCAAAGCAAGTGCGCAGTTGTCGTCCTTACATTAGAAAGGCTGGGGATGCCTGGGTCGTAGCATGAGGGGTGTTTCTGTAGGAAAGTAAGAAGATATCCAGACGCTTTTGAATGGAGTGTTGTCCCCTTGCTGATTTCAAAGCATTTTTCATTGTCTGCACAAATCTTTCAGCTAATCCGTTGGTGGACGGATGATAAGGTGCTGACGTGATGTGGTGTATCCCATTTGCCTTCATAAAATTTTGAAACTCCTGAGAAACGAACTGCGGTCCGTTGTCGCTCACAAGTTGTTCTGGCAGACCAAAACGACTAAAGAGTCCTCGTAGTTTTTGGATAGTACTCTCTGCAGAAGTGGACTGCATTATAGAGACTTCTGGCCATTTAGAATGGGCATCTACTGCCACCAAGAACATGCTTCCTTCAAGGGGGCCAGCAAAGTCAACGTGAATACGTTGCCATGGGTTTTCAGGCCAGTCCCATGGGTGTAGGGGTGCCCACTGGGGTGCATTTCTTACACCCTGACATGACATACAAGCTTTTGCCTTCTCTTCAATAGCGCTGTCCAGTCCAGGCCACCAAAAATAGCTTCGTGCAATTTCCTTCATGCGCACTATTCCACAGTGACCGGAATGTAGCTGTTCTAACATCTGTGATCTCAGTGGTGGTGGAATAATGACACGTCTCCCCCACAACAAACAACCAGATTGGACCGATAACTCCATCCGTTTGGACATGTAGGGAACAAGGTCGGATGAGACCGGAGAGGTTTGTCGAGATTTTCCATGCATCACCAGGTCCATAACGTGGGACAATACTGGGTCAACGCGAGTTGCCTTCTTTATCTGAGTAGCAGTGATGGGTGTATTCTCTACCTGTTCAAAGTAGAAGATTTCCTTTTGGGCACTATCTTGGTGTTTGACCGGCAAAGGCAACCTCGAGAGGCCATCTGCATTGCCGTGCAGAGTGGATTTCCGATATTTAATTTCATATGTGTGTGCTGAAAGTAACAATGCCCAACGTTGCATACGACTAGCAGCTAATGGGGGAATGCCTGTGTAGGGTCCAAAAATTGACGTCAGAGGTCGATGGTCTGTAAGAAGAGTAAACTTTCGCCCAAAGAGGTACTGATGAAACTTCCGAATTCCAAAAACAATTCCTAATGCCTCCCGTTCGATTTGGGCGTAGTTAGTTTCTGCTTTGCTTAGAGTGCGTGAAGCAAAAGCAATAGGTCTCTCTTCTCCCGAAGGCATAATGTGTGACACGACGGCTCCCACTCCATAAGGGGAGGCATCGCAGGCCAATTGCAGGGGTAAGGATGGATCAAAGTGCGTTAGAACTTCAGAATTTAACAATGCATCCTTAGCTTTGTTAAATGCAACATCACAGGCTTCAGTCCACTTCCAGGCCTTGTTCTGCCCAAGGAGCTCATGAAGTGGTTTTAGCAGTGTGGCTAACTGTGAGATGAACTTCCCATAATAGTTCAGTAGTCCTAGAAATGAGCGCAGCTGGCTTACATTTCGAGGTGGGGGAGCCTCCACAATAGCTTTAACTTTTGCAGGCGCCTTATGAAGACCTGCAGAATCGATGATGTGTCCCAAATATTCAACAGAGGGCTTGAAGAATTCACACTTGTCTTTGCGAACTCGTAGGCCATACTCTTCCAGTCTTTGTAGGGTAGCCTCTAAATTCTTTAAGTGATCCACTTCATTTCTTCCAGTGACCAGGATATCATCCAGATAGCACTGAACTCCTGACAAGCCACACAAGATCTGGTCCATAGCCCTCTGGAACAAGGCGGGAGCCGATGTGATTCCGAAGGGTAGGCGACAGTATCGATAAAGCCCCTTATGAGTCACAATAGTCAACAGCTCTTGGGACTTTTCATCGACGTGCATCTGTAAATATGCTTGACTCAGATCAATCTTACTGAACTTTTGTCCCCCAGCCAGGCCTGCGAAGAGGTCATCGATGCGGGGAAGCGGGTATTGCTCTGCACACAACACTGGGTTGACAGTGACTTTAAAATCACCGCAAATCCGGAGAGAGCCATCTTTCTTCACTATTGGAACGATAGGAGTGGCCCATGAGCTATGGGTAACTGGTATTAGGACTCCATTGGTGACCAGGCGCTCCAGGTCTGCTTCAACTTTTGGCCTGATGGCATATGGCACAGTTCGGGCTTTCAGATATTTTGGCGGACTGCCAGGTTTAATGTTCAATGTCACAGTGATTCCCTTCATACTTCCCAAATCATCTCCAAAAACAGCAGCATGTTTCCTTAGTATAGGGGTTAGACTGGTTTCTTCTTTAGTCATCCGGTGCACTTCTGCCCAGTTCAGCTGAATCTTCCCAAGCCAAGACCTACCCATTAAGGCTGGGTAGTTACCTCGCACCACAAACAGTGGCAATTTAGCCGCCTGTCCATTGAGCTCCACTTTAACATCAATAGTGCCCAACATGGGCACAGCTTCACCTGTATACGTCTTCAGAACAGTTTTTGTTGCCTTAAGCGGAAGATGCTGTAGCTTTTCTTTATACACAGTCTCAGAGACCAGCGAGACAGCTGCACCGGTGTCCAGTTCCATGCGTATAGGTTTGCCCTCCAATAAGGGGGTTACCCAGTATTCATGTGAGCCCGCTGCCAAAGACAAAACATGCAGTGGCACTTCCTCTTGTGATGAGGTGTCTCCTTGATCATCCTGGGTCTGCTCTAGAGTATGCAAGGTTCCTCTTTTTGTCGGCCAGACCACAGGCCTCTTTTTCTTTTGTTTACAGGCACACTCAATGTGTCCCTTTTTGCCACAGTGTCGACACACCAGATCCTTACACCAGCATTCTGATGCCTGGTGTCCTGGCTTACCACAGCGGTAACATTCTTGACTCTGCACAGTTTTGTGGGTCGGTTCTTGTGACACTTTTTGCACCCTAGGGGGTGCACCGATGTATTGTGCCTCCCTTGTAGCCAGTTCCATGGAGACAGCAATATCAACAGCCTTCTGTAAGGTAAGCTGAGCCTCTGTCAGTAGGCGCTTCCGTATAGCTTCACTGTACAGGCCACACACTAACCTGTCACGCAGGGCATCATGTAACATTTCTTTAAATTCACAGTGTTCTGCTAGCTTTTTTAGAATGGCTACAAATTGTACAACTGTTTCATCTTCCTTTTGGTCTCTTTTGTGGAACCTATATCTTTCAGCAATTACCAGTGGTTTTGGGGAAAAATGGGACCCCAGGATTTCCACAATGTCACTGTAAGGTTTAGTTGCTGGCTTAACAGGGTGTAGTAAGCTGTGTAGCAGGGAGTAGGTTTTAGCTCCTACAACACTTAAGAATATTGGCACCTTCTTTGCTTCTGTAATGTCATTTGCAATAAAAAAAAGCTCAAAACGCTCAGTATACACATGCCACTGCTCTGTATTCTCATCAAAAGGCTCCAGAGGCCTGGTCAGAGTAGCCATGATTTTAGTTTCACTTTCACAGTCAGTGCACAGAAGCAGCTTTTTTGTTTGTTTGTTCTTTACCTTGACTTCTACTTCCTTCTGTTACTGGAGCAGCACCGGAGTCTCACCCTCGTCGCCACTTGTTGTATCCTTGGGGGCAGCCGGTTTAGGAAGAAATCACTTGAGGCCAGAGAGCAGACAGCTAGCAAAACCACCATTTTATTTACAGACCATAATACTCTAACTCAGTTGCCATAGCAACAGAAACCATGACAACCAAATACACAACAGGAAGAGAAGCTTCTCTAATCAGCGAGCTCTGGATGTGCTTTAGGGCTAACCCTGGCTGAGCAGCCGGGGACCAGTCCAAGCAGCGCAGAGATCCAGTTCCTTCTTGTTGGGGGGTTTATTTCCCTGCTCTCTTGTGCTCGGAGCTGTGCACTCAGCTGAGGGGAGGAATCCACTGGCATGACTTGTTTTCAGTGGGGGACAAGAGGGACAGTAACCAACAGTCTTTTGTCCTCTTTAATATTCCACTCTCCTCGCTCTGGTGTCAATGGCCCGTCCCTGCTGGGGAGGACGTGACACCGGCTGTGGGGGGCTCAGCCCTTCGCTCTAGTTAATGTCTCTCTCCTGGCTGGTTTCAGAGTAGCAGCCGTGTTAGTCTGTATCCGCAAAAAGAACAGGAGTGCTTGTGTCACCTTAGGGGATGTCTACACTACCCGCAGGATCGGCGGGTAGCGATCGATTTCTCGGGGATCGATATATCGCATCTCATCTAGACGCGATATATCGATCCCCAAACGCGCGCCCGTCGACTCCGGAACTCCACCAGAGCAAGAGGCGGTAGCGGAGTCGACGGGGAGCTGCGGACGTCGATCCCGCGCGGTGAGGACGGGAGGTCAGTCGGGATAAGATACGTTGACTTCAGCTATGCTATTCCCGTAGCTGAAGTTGCGTCTCTCACATCGACCCTGCCCCCAGTGTAGACCAGGCCTTAGAGACTAACAGATTTATTTCAGCATGAGCTTTCGTGGGCTACAGCTCACTTCTTCGGATGCATAGAATGCATCTCTCCTGGCTGGCCGTTTGCACAGTCACAGCTCAGGATGCAAACGCTCAGACATCCCGGTGCAGTGTGGGGTCAGAGGTTGGAAGTGCTGCAGCCGCTCACAAGCATTCCAGAAAGTCTAAACACTAAACACATTCTCATCATTCTAATGCCTGTTTTACAACCCCCCCTCCCCCAGCTGAGCCAGACTGATCCCAGCTCGGTACCTGTCAGCGTGCAGCTGAGACATGGGCACCGTGGCATGAGCTGGTGTCACGGACTCACAGACTGTGCCCACTCTTGGCTCCGTGGGGGGTGCCCCTTTCAGTGCGACAGCCCTTCTCGGGGGTCCACTCTCTCCTGGGGTCAGGCCCCTCCACCTCCTGGAGCCGCACCTCTCTGAGCCTCAGCACGCCTGTCTCTGCCGTGGGCCGCCTCAGGCCTGGCCTCTCTCAATAACAGCACATCCCAGTCTCCCCTGCAGCCAGGGGGGCTCTGCCTGCTCCCCCCTCCAGCCCCAAGCCCCCCTGCTTCCCAGCTGGGCCTCCGATATCCCCGGCCCCAAGCCCCGCCTCTGTCCATTGGCTTCTCTCCAGGAAAACAGGGTCATAAACAGGAAGGCCTGGGTCTCCTCTCCTCTCAGCCCCCCTCTGGCCAGAACCGGCTGGTCAGGTCACCGGGGTCCTCTCTCTGCAGCCCATTGTCCTCCCACTGGCCAAAACCAGCTGTGTCTCCTGAGCCGGGTCTCCGGGTCACCAGTCACCAGTCGCTGGGGTCTCCATCCTTCAGGCCATCAGCCGGGGTCCCGAGTCCCTCTCTGGTCCTGTGTCCCAACAAACTCCCTCTCCCCTCCCCTCGTTAAACCAGTAACACCCGGGGACACTGAGTCCCACCCCCTATGCATGCAACCCACCAGAAAACACAGAAAACCCCAAGAAAACCCCCCACTTCGTCACATCTGGCACCCGGGCTGCCAGCATCACTCTCCCAATGCCCAAATGGGGTCAGAAGGGGTGTCTCTGGCACTCCTGACTAAGCCTCAGGGTCCCCCTTTTCTTTACAAGGCATCAGGATTATTTCCAGCTCTTACTCCTGCAGAGCTAGGCTCCAGCGTAATAGTCTGGAATTGGTCCCTTTGCCTGCTGCACCCATATCAGCAGGGAGTGGCCTGTTAAAACCTTAAATCTTCTCTTAAACAGATAAGGCTTAAGTTGTTGAATAGCCCAAACAATGGCCTAGCATCTCCTCTCACTGCCAGCACAGTCCTGTTCAGTGGGGTCAGTTATTTACCCAGGAAGATAATGGGGCCCCTTGTCCCCCGGCCCAGTCTGCATCAGCATGTGCCTAGCTCAGTGTTAGACGTCAGGGCACAGCTGAAATCAGGGCTGGCAAAACCGGCTCTTTAGACAAAGTCTCTTTTATGGCCTTTAAGCCTTTCTCCCAGGCCTGGTCCATAGCAGTCAGGCTGGCCACCCCTTATTGGTAAGGTCTGTTATGGGGGCCACAAATCCCCTTTGCAAAGCCCCGGTGATAGCTGGCCAGACTGAAAGACGATTGGCCCTGCTGCTTGGTTCGGAGGGCTGGCCAATTCTCACTGGGTTCTACTTTGAAAGGATCGGGCTGAACAAACCCACTGCCCAACCTGTGCTCCCAGTACGTTACCTAAGGGTATGTCTACACTACCCGCCGATCCAGCGATAAACCGATCCCCGAGTGCTCTCCCGTCGACTCCTGTACTGCAGCGCTGCGAGAGGCGCAGGCGGAGTCGACGGGGGAGCGGCAGCAGTCGACTCGCTGAGACTACGTAACTTAGATCGATCCCCCCAGTGTAGACCAGGCCTTAGAGGGCCCCATCTTGCATTGGGACACCTTGGCAGTGAGGCTGGCTTCTCCAAGCCTCTGCAGTACAATTCCACATGGCTCAGGTGGTCTTGCCAAGAGTCCCTCAAAATAGCCAAGGCATCTCCTCAGGCATTGGTGAAGGTCTGTAAGCCCTGCAGCACCTCAGTGACAGGCCTCGGAACGGGAGCCCAAAAGGTATAACCTTAGAGAGGCCAGACTCCCCTGTGAACACTGACTTTTCCTGGGCATCAGCAGCTGCGGGAATTTGCCAGTATCCTTGAGACAAATCTAGAGTAGTTATGAATTTTGCACCCACCCCAGTGGATCCAGTCGGCCCCCTGTCCAGGGTGTGGGGTAAGGGTCAGGTTGGGTGATGGCATTTACCCTTCTAAAGCCCAGACTAAATCTTATGGTTTTATCCCTCTTGGGTACCACTATAACAGGAGACGCTCCTGGGCTTTTCGACTTAGTAATCACCCCATCCCTAGCCTGCTCTCCACCTCATCCTGAATCTGGCTGCATTTCTCCTGTAGCAGGACGTGCTCTGCTAGGAATGCCTGTTTTTGTTAGTTGAACCTGGCAGGTTGGAAAGTACCTGCTTGTGGTCTTTCAAGAGGGCCAACATCCAAACCCTCCCAGATGGCCGTGCTTTCTAGAGGCGTCTCTTCCTTCCTCTCCCTGGCCAGATCAATTAAAGGAGCCATAAATGGTCCTTCATCAGCCCAACAAATCGTATTCACCCCCATCTCTCTGTCGTGGGAAGCTCTCAATCTATTGCCATGTGCTGTTTGCACAGCTCCCCTGCCATGGAGCGTCACCGCATCGTAAGTGACCTCGTGTCACCTCAAAAGAGCCCTCCCAACAATCTTGCACCATGTTCTTCCTCACTGGGATCAACACTAGCCCCACATCACCTATATGACAAGACCTTCCTCCACCACGCTCGTCATACTGAGCTATCCGGGACCCCTGACTCTTGTCAAGGCGCTGAGGCATCAACTCCAGCATAGACTTTCGGTTCTCTTTAAAAGGAGTGACAGATTCCCCCCAGGCTGTCCTGCCTCCCCTGTCCCGCCCTCCAAAGAGTCTCGAATCAAATCTAGGGGTCCCCTCATTTGTCTCCCATAAAGAAGAGCGAAGAGGGCAAGCCCTGTAGATTCCTGTATGTGAATAGCAAATAAGGGAGCAACACATCCCAGCCATTCTCCTGCTGGGTAAGACACATCCTCAGCATAGATAGCAATGTCCCACTGAATCTTTCTACCAGCCCATCGGTCTCTGGATGGTGGGGGCTGGGGGGCGGCGGGGGACAGCCTTTATGTGTCTCACTCCGCACAACTCACATCACTTTCTGAAAACTACAGACATGAAATTTGCACCATGGTCTGACAAGATTTCCCTGGGAAAACCTGCTCTGCTAAAATGGTGATTAGGGCAGTAGCCACGGTTTCAGCTTCTGTGATAGACGAAGCTGTGGCTTCCGAGTGCCTGGTGGCAGAATCCACCACAACCAGTAGATATGTCTTCCCACTTCTGGAAGGTCTGGGTAGGGGTCTGCAGACACTCTGGCAACACCTCCTTAATGATGGGCAATGGCTGCGAAGGTGCCGCGCAGGGTCCCTTTAACCTCTGACGCTTCTGATGTAAGACACGACTCTGACCGTCATGTTTTACTGTCTCACACATGTGAGGCCAATAGCTATTCTGTCAGAGCCTCTCACTGGCTCTCTCCACTCCTGAGTGTTCGGCAAAGGGACAGTCGTGACCCACCTGAAGCACCTCTGCCCAGGGGCGGCTCCAGGCCCCAGCACGCCAAGCGCGCGCTTGGGGCGGCATGCCGCGGGGGACGCTCTGCCGGTCGCCGGGAGGGCGGCAGGCAGCTCCAGTGGACCTCCCGCAGACGTGCCTGCGGAGGGTCCGCTGGTCCCGCGGCTTTGGTGGAGCATCCGCAGGCACGTCTGCGGGAGGTCCACCGGAGCCGTGGGACCGGTGACCGGCAGAGCGCCCCCCGCGGCACGCCACCCTGCTTGGGGCCACGAAATGGCTAGAGCTGCCCCTGCCTCTGCCCTGTGCTTATCAGGCAAGATACCTGTTTGCAAACCTCACCAGGGCTCCTCTTTTCCCTTGTGGGAGCCTCCCTGGACAACTAACCACCCCCTAGGAAAAAGTGACCCTTTCCTTCCTGGCTGGGCTGTGCTGTGAGCCGCATTCCTCTCCTTGGCCAGGGAAGGAGCAGCCTGTTGAGCCTCCATAATGGCCTTTGGGGTCTCCCTGAAGTTAAGAGCAAAGCCATGGTGTGACATACCCAGGCTACAGTGCAGACTAGTGAGCAGCTGTCTGCCCTGCTCTCTAAGCTGGGGTGCCCTGTCCACCGCTTTGCTGCTGTAGCCTCCAGTCCTGGGCTGCTCACAAACAGCCTCCAGTGCAAGTCACTCCCGCCATGCAGGGCCGGCTTTAGGGCGATTCCCCTGATCCCCGGGAATCGGGCCCCGCAGCGTCCAGAAGAGGGGCCCCGCACCCTCTGCCGAAGTGCTGCCGGAAACAGCGGCAACCGATTGAGCTGCCGCTGAATTGCCACCACTAACTTCGGCAGCGGCTCAATCGCTGCTGCTGTCTTCGGCGGCACTTTGGTGGCAGCTCTTTTGAATCGGGCCCCGCATGTCCTAAAGCCGGCCCTGCACTGCAGCCAGCCACCCCTTGGCTCTTACCAGCTGGGTTTGTACTGCAGGGTGACCCCAACACAGCCCCCGTCCTGGATTTCCCCCCCGAGAGGTGTGTGCTGGACTGCCCAGCCCTCTCCTGGAAAGTAACGCTAGACAGAGGCTGTCGTTTTATGACTAGAAAGGACAAGGCACAGATCCTAGGGCTGCCAAACCCCAGACTTGTTCTGGAGCTTCCAGGAATTAAAGATGAATCTTTAATTCAAAATTAGGTCATGTGATGAAATTTCCAGGAATCCGTCCAACCCAAATTGACAAACCTAGCAAATCCTGTATCCCAAGTGGAGTTTGCCAAACCCTTCAGTTCAAACACCCTGGATTAGTTAAATCACTAAAACAGGTTTATTATCTACAGAGAGGGTGATTTCAAGTGACTACAAGTAATGAACCAGACAAGTCAGAACTGTTACAAGAAACAGCTCTGGAACTGGGGCTTTCTTTGGGTGGGATCTGCCCCTCTGCAGACTTGGCTGGCCAGGGGCTTTTCTCACAAGACCAGCAGAGCCTGCGGCTCACTCATTGTGTCTGTTCTTTAACCTTTAAAACGCTCACTGTGGAGTTTAAATTTTAACAGCGCTGGGGTTCTGATCCATGAGCTTCATTGACCTCTGGTATGTGAATCCTGCCAAGCTGCCTGCAGGGACTCCAAGCGTGGGTACCAACCTCGGGGCAGGCTGGGAGGAGCCAGGGCACAAACCCCAGGCTGGCGGGGAGTTCTCTACCTAGATTGCACCAGCCAGTTACCTAGTGTGAACCCCTCCGGCACTGTGACAGCCTGACCATGGAGCCACGGACAGGCCCCTGGGGCGCTCCGCTCCGCCTCATCGCCCAGGGGCCCTTCCGCCAAGGATCCCAGCAATGCTCAGGCTGCTCCCAGTCCCAGAGGAGCAGTCACTTACCCCAGGGCAGTTGTGCCTCCGATCTCTCACCAAAGACACTTGTAGCTTCTTATAGGACTGGCGATCTGTAGATTTAGTAATAGGAAAAGGAAACCAGAGAGTTATTTTCAAGGTTAAAGCAAGTAAACATAGATACACCAATGAGTTATAATCTTAAATTCAAAAGATAATAGAAGCTTCTATAATCCACAAGCTGTATTTGTCCTTTCGGGCTAACCCCTGCTAAGTAGCCGGGGATCCCTTGCTTATGGCTAGAAACCTTGCCCCCAGAGTCCAAGCAGCGCCGCGATCCAGTTCCTTCTTGTTACGGTTTTTTAACCTTCCTGCCACATGCCCTGAACTGGGCAGTCAGCTAATGGGAGGAATCCACTTGCATGACTCGTCTTCACAGGGGGCGAGGGGAGGGCAGAACAGCACACGGCTGTTGTCCTCTTTATCGTCCCATAACAGTCTGTCTGGTGTCAATGGCCCGTCCCTGCTGGGCAGGATGCGACCCTCGCTGCTGGGGGTCAGCCCTTCCCACTGGTTAGTCTCTCCTGTCTGGTGATTTACACAGTCGCAGGGGCTCACAATGCACCCACTCAACTATTGTCTGACGACATGGGAGCCAGCTGCTAGAAGTGAGAGTTAGTGCTGCAGCCACTCACCAGCATTCACTGAACACTGCACACGTCCTTATCACTCTCCTACCTGTTGTAACCGATCCCAGCGATGTTATTTGTCCATGTTCAGTGAGGCATGGGGACCTTGGCGAGAACTGGCCCCAGTGAGCGGGCGCCAGAGGGGGTTCCGTGCTCTCCCATGGGGGGGTGTGGGGGTCTGTGCTCTCCCATGGGGTTAGGGGTTCCGTGCTCTCCCATGGGGGTGTGGGGTTCTGTGCTCTCCCATGGGGGTAGGGGGGGTTCCGTGCTCTCCCATGGGGTCGGGGGGGTTCTGGGCTCTCCCATGGGGGTGTGGGGGTTCTGGGCTCTCCCATGGGGTTGGGGGGGTTCTGTGCTCTTCCATGGGGTTGGGGGGGTTCTGGGCTCTCCCATGCGGTTGGGGGGGTTTTCTGGGCTCTCCCATGGGGTCGGGGGGGTTCTGGGCTGTCCCATGGGGCAGGGGGGTTCATGCTCTCCGGGGGGTGCACCCCTGCTAATGAGGCCTGTCCCTCTCCCAGACCAGGTTGCCCTTCCAGACTTCAACGCAGGCGCCATGGAGAACTGGGGGCTGGTGACGTACCGGGAGAACTCGCTGCTCTATGACCCGCTCTTCTCCTCCATCGGCAACAAGGAGAGAGTGGTGACGGTCATCGCTCACGAGCTTGCGCACCAGGTACCCAGTGTGTCCCCCCCCCGCCCCCTGCCTGCCCTCGGCTGGAGGGCTGACGCTAGTCCGGGGTTCCCGGGGCTCCCTGGCTCTGTGTGTCGGGGGGGCTCTTTCCTGGGGCTCCCTGGCTGTGTGTGTATGTGGCTCTGTCCCTGGGCGTGGGGGCTCCCTGGCTCTGTGTGTGTCGGGGGGGCTCTGTCCCTGGGCGTGGGGGCTCCCTGGCTCTGTGTGTGTCGGGGGGGCTCTGTCCCGGGGCTCCCTGGCTGACCCTCCCTGTCACTCTCTTCTCAGTGGTTCGGGAACCTGGTGACCCTGCGCTGGTGGAACGACCTGTGGCTGAACGAGGGCTTTGCCTCCTATGTGGAGTACCTGGGGGCGGACTCAGCTGAGCCTTCCTGGCACATTGTGAGTAGCCCCAGGAGGGGTGGCGCTACCCAGCGGGCTGCAGCGGCAGGAGGCGCCTGGGAACTGGCCTTCCCTTGTCACCCACACGGGCTCACCACGGTGGCAGGCTTCGGCCCAAGCAGGAAGGAGCTGCATGCTCCCGGGGAGGGGGCCCTCTCGCTGGTTGGCAGCAGCCTTTCCTGGCACTGGGACCGGGTGATGGAGGCCAGGGGGTCTCTGTCGTCCCTCCAGAGGGGCAGTGGGGAGCTGCCGGCAGCAGTGAGCGAGCGCTGCTTGCAGGGGCAGGGCCCACCCCCAGCTCCTGGTGCTGCTGGGCGGGGAGGAAGCAGCCCCTCTCCGCAGGGTCGTCCTGCCAGGCTGGGGGTGGGAAGGGACGAGATGGCTCCATGTCCAGGCTGGCTGCAGTCCCCACACGCCCGCGAAGGGTGCTGAGGGCCGGCACCGCCTCGGGCAGGCTGTAACCTTGTGCCTTTGCAGAAAGACCTGATCGTGCAGAGTGAGATGTACCGCGTGATGAAGGTCGACGCGCTGGCCTCCTCGCACCCGCTCTCCTTCCTGGAGAGCGAGATCAACACACCGGCGCAGATCAGCGAGGTCTTCGACTCCATCGCCTACAGCAAGGTGAGGACAGCCCAGGGCCCGGGCTTGGGAGCAGCCCCTCCTGGGAAGCTGCCTGGACCCTCGCTCAGCGCCTCTCTCTGATCTTCCCGCAGGGGGCGTCGGTGCTGCGGATGCTCTCGGAGTTCCTCACCGAGGACAGCTTCAAGAAGGGGCTGCAGGTGAGGCCCTGGCGGGGCTGCGAGCCGACGCGTCCTGCATGGCCTGGGCTCCCTTGGGAGGGCGCTCTGCCGTAGGGGGACCCTGCCAAGCCTCCCCACACTCTGGCAGCGCTCCCCGGACCCACGGCCAGTCTGCAGGAGGCGGTGCTACAGGGGAGGGGCAGAGGGCGCTGGGGGAGTGCCCACTTGGCACGGGCAATGCCCTGCTCAGCGTGAGTTACATGCCCGCTCTGTGCCAGTGCAGAGGCTGCAGGGCTGGCTGCAAAGCCTGGCCATTCAGACAAGTGGCAGGCTTTAGCTTGGCGCTCCCTGCTCCAACTGAGCGTTGGCCAGCATGGCAGCCGTCATGCCCATGGTGGCCGTGCCTGGGGAAGGTCCCAGCCTGCACACTCGCTCCCACTGTCTCAGTGCAGCGCCCGGAGGCATGGTCCTGCGGTGCCCACGCCCGTGTAGGCGAGCAGCAGGGAGGGCTCTGCTGCTGGGAGGTGGGCCTCTGCCTCTGAGAGCCATGCCCAGAAAGTCTGGGGCTTTGCTCAATACAATGCCTCTGCCTTCGCCTGGCAGCAGGGGTGCAGGATGTACTCTTGGGGAGGCGGCTCCTCTGCTGAGACCCGGCTCTGGGATCCCCATCTCATCCTGAACAAATAAAAACACAAGAACGTCCAGACTGGGTCAGACCAAAGGTCCATCTAGCCCAGTGTCCTGTCTGCCAACAGCAACCAATGCCAGGTGCCCCAGAGGGAAAGAACAGAACAACTAATCATCTAGTGATCCATCCCCTGTCGCCCATTCCCAGCTTCTGGCAAACAGAGGCTAGGGACACCATCCCTGCCCATCCTGCCTAATAGCCATTGATGGACCTGTCCTCCATGAATTTATCTAGTTCTTTTTGAACCCTGTTATAGTCTTGGCCTTCACAACATCCTCTGGCAAGGAGTTCCACAGGTTGACTGTGCATTGTGTGAAAATATATTTCCTTTTGTTTCTTTTAAAACTGCTGCCTATTAATTTCATTTGGTGGCTCCTAGTTCTTGTGTTATGAGGAGTAAACAACACTTCCTTATTTACTTTCTCCACACCAGTCATGATTTTATAGACCTCTCTCATATCTCCCCTTAGTCTCCCCTTTTCCAAGCTGAAAAGTCCCAGTCTTATTAATCTCTTCTCATATGGCAGCTGTTCCACACCCCTAATAATTTTTGTTGCCCTTTTCTGAACCTTTTCCAATTCCAACATATCTTTTTTTGAGATGGGGCGACCACATCTGCACGCAGTATTCAAGATGTGGGTGTATCATGGATTTATATAGAGACATTATGATATTTTCTGTCTTACTATCTATCCCTTTCTTAATGATTCCCAGTTGTTCGCTTTTTTTGACTGCCGCTGCACATTGAATAGATGGTTTCAGGGAACTCTCCACAATGACTCCAAGATCTCACTGTTTACCTCTTTTTCCAGATCACTAATGAATCCGTTAAATAGGACTGAGCCCAGTGCAGACCCCTGGGGGACACCACTGTTTACCTCTCTCCACTCTGAAAACTGACCATTTATTCCTACCCTTTGTTTCCTATCTTTTAAGCAGTTGCCAGTCCATGAGAGGACCTTCCCTCTTATCCCATGGCAGCTCACTTCCCTTTGGTGAGGGACCTTGTCAAGGGCTTTCTGAAAATCTAAGTACACTATATCCACTGGATCCCCCTTGTCCACATGCTTGTTGACCCCCTCAAAGAATTCTAGTAGATTGGTGAGGCGTGATTCCCCTTTACAAAAACCATGTTGACTCTTCCCCAACAAATTATGTTCATCTATGTGTCTGACAATCCTGTTCTTTACTATAGTTTCAACCAGTTTGCCTGGTACTGAAGTCAGGCTTACCAGCCTGTAATTGCCGGGGTCACCTCTGGAGCCCTTCTTAAAAATTGGTGTCACATTAGCTATTCTCCAGTCATTTGGTACAGAAGCTGATTTAAATGAGAGGTTACAGATGACAGTCAGTAGTCCTGCAATTACACATCTGAGTTCCTTCAGAACTCTGGGGTGACTCCCATCTGGCCAACCTTCCCTTTCCCTGTGTTTTCACAGTCCTACCTCCACGCCTTCAGCTACGGAAACACGGTCTACGACGATCTGTGGACTCATCTGCAAAAGGTAGGAAGCTCTTCGCACCAGCTGGAGGAGCATGACAGGGGCTGGGGCGGGGTTTCTGTGGCACGACACTTCGGGTAAGAAGCCTGTTACTGCCGGGGGGGGGGGGGGGCTGGGGCCCACCCAGCCGTGATGAAACTGAAATTAAGGTCCCGCAGCCACCTTCCCTCCACCGCTTTGGCACATAGGCTCCATTTGCACGACAGACTCCCACCCAGGGCACAGTGCTGGCTGCGTGCCTGGGCCCCAGCAGGCACATGGGCGGGCTCGGCGCACGGCTCTGCTGGGCACAGGAGAGGAATCGGTGCCCTTCCCTGGCAGGGGCCTGATTGGCGCTTGTCATGTCTTGTCTGTGCTGCACAAACACGGAGGACGGCATGGCCCCTGCCCCAGAGAGCGCCCGATCCTGCCAGCCCTTGCGCCCGGCTCATGTGAGCAGCGCCAGGGAACCCTGCTGAGGCCAGCCGGGATGACCGTAAGATACGGTTCTTTCACGAGCCGGTGAATGGCGTCCTCGTCGCCGGTGACTCTGCCAGAGCTCTAGACAGGCGGGGGAAGGAGTGTCCCTGTCACAGCACGTGAAGCAGCTGTGGGGGTTCGACCCAACCTTCCCAAACACCCAGCTCTGGGCACTTCTCTCTGCCCCAAAAGGTGCCCTGTGAAGGGCAGGGGTGGGGACGGAGCCGGGACTCCCTGGCCTAGCCTTTGCGGAGCCCATTTGCAGAGAACAGCAGCCAATAGCCCCTCACCGCCCCCTGCACAGGTGGTGGTTGAAGACAAAATTCAGCTCCCCACCACCATCAAAGGCATCATGGATCGCTGGACACTGCAGATGGGCTTCCCCATGGTGACCGTGGACACGAAAGTTGGCTCCATTAGCCAGAAACACTTCTTACTGGACACGGAATCCACTGTCGAGCGGCCCTCGGCGTTCAAGTGAGTGATCGAGCGCCCCTTTCTGCCCCCCGAGGTCCCACGCTGTCCTAAGCCCGGCGGGGCGTGAGCCCCTCCCCTGCCACCACAGAGCCCCACGGCTGTGCCTCTTGGAGGGGGCCCTCTGCGGCGCCCCCAGGGAGAGATCGTGCGGTGCTGGGTCCCCTGGAGCCCCATGGGCCTTCTGCCTCCGAGAGCCCCGAGGCCAGCCCCGTTCCTCCATGCTCCTTGCAGGGCCCTCCCCGTGGGGCGTCGCCCCTTTGAGGGGTGAGGGTGTGATACGGGTGAGCCCGCAGCGATCGCGGGGGGGGGGAATCCCTTGCACTGGGGGGCTGGGACTCTGCTGGGGGCAGAACCAGCAGAGTAAGGAAGGGCAGGAGAAGACCCCAGTGTCTGTCTGTCCGTCTGCAGCTACACCTGGATAGTCCCTGTCACTTGGATGAGGCAGCAGGATGGGGCAGGACAGATGTACTGGCTCAACGAGACCTCAGGTACGTGCTGGTCCCTGGCCGTGTCCCAGGCACCGGTGCTGCTGCAGGAGCAGGATATGGTGCTAGCGGGTGACAGGTTAGCAGTTGCCAGATTTGCCATGGCAGTGCCATGGTCAGTGCCCCGGGGAGATTTCAGTGCAGTGACTGGGGGTGTCACTACCCCCTCTTCAGCCCAGGCAGGTCAGCACGGGGAGAGTCTCTGTAGGGGAGCAGCGGGGAGTTCTAGGGGGTGGACCCCAGGGGGCTCCGGGGCGTTCTGGGGGAGGCCCCAGAGGGGCGCCGGGGGGGGTCCGGGGGGGAGGCCCCCGGAGGGGTTCCGGGGGGGGTCCTAGGGGGAGGCCCCCAGAGGGGATCTGTGGGGGGGTTCTAGGTGGAGGCCCCCAGAGGGTTCTAGGCTCAGGGACTCTCTGCCGTAGACTTGAAGGGAGGGGCCCCACTAACGTGCTTCCTTTTCCTTTCTCAGCCAACAACCCATCGTTTGTGGTGACGGGTGCCTCCAACTGGCTCCTGCTCAACATTAACGTGACGGGGTATTTCCGGGTGAACTACGACCAGGACAACTGGAACAAGCTGCTGACCCAGCTGGACATCGATCACCAGGTCCCTGAAAGCCCAGCCTCTGCCCCCGCACCAGCACTCTCAGCCCAGGGGACCAGGCCCCTGCTGTGGGGCGGCCGGGCCCCAAGCTGGGCCAGGGATGCCCATTCCATGGCTCCTCTCCCCCGCACGCTCTGCTCCTGCCCCCCGCGTAATCGTCTTTGCTCTTTTCCAGGCCATCCCGGTGATAAACCGAGCCCAGGTCATTGACGATGCCTTTAACCTGGCCAGGTGAGTCGCCCAGGCCGCCACGCCTCTGGCCTCCTCCCCCAGCCCCACGGCGAGTCCTCTCCCCACGGGGCCCGAGCAAGGCTGGCAGGCCGGGGAGACGTGTCCCCCCGCACACGCCCTCAGGCAGCGAGAGGGAGGCCCCCACACCCTCTGGTTCCCCCTCTCTGGGCTGGGCAGACTAGGACTCTCCTGCTGCTTCTCGCTGGCGGCTCAGCGCTGGACGGTGCAGCGGGGGGTGAGGGGCTGGCAGAGGCTGGGCACTGAGATCCCAGCAGGCCCATGGGCCGGCGACTGGGCTGCTGAATGCCTGAGGGTGGCGGCCCCGGCTCTGTCCTGCCTGGCACCCTGGTGCAAGGGGGTGAGAGGAGCGTCCAGACGGGGGCTTGCACGGGGAGCTGGGCTGCATGGCCCCCTCGCCTGGCCAGGCTGGCCCCTCTGGGTGGGGCAGCAAACATCCAGGGGGGTGGGGGGTGTAACAGAGCAGGCCCTGTAGGGGGTCTTCGGGATGGACTGGCCACTGGGCTGGCTGGCAGGCAGGGCTCAGTCTGTGGGGTATTAGCAACAGGGGATGGGGAGAGGTCCATTGCCGGGGGGATGGGAGGGGGCTGGCCAGGGTCCATTGCTGGCAGGGGGATGGGAGGGGGCGGGGTTCATTGCCAGCAGAGTGATGGGAGGGGTCCATTGCCGGGGGGGATGAGAGGGGGCAGCCAGGTGAGGACGGGCGGGGTCCATTGCCAGGCGAGGGGATGGGAGGGGGCGGCCAGGCGGGGGGGGGGGGAGGGCGCCCTGGCCGGGGGGGGGAGGGGAGGGGGAGGGTCCATTGCCAGGCAGGGAGGGCGCAGAGGGCACGTCTGGTGACGTGGCGAGAGGACGTGAGCTTTGCAATTGGCTGTTTAGGGCTAAACACATCGACACGGTGCTGGCTCTGAATACCACCACCTACCTGGGCAAGGAGCGGGAGTACCTGCCCTGGAGCGCCGCCCTCGACAACCTGGGCTACTTCCGCCTGATGTTTGACCGCAGCGAGGTGTACGGCCCCATGCAGGTGAGGCCCCGCCTGCCCCAGGCCAGGTGGATGGCGCTCGGAGGGGCACTCTGCCGGGGTCGGTTCAGCAGTGGGCCTGGCACAAAGGCAGGGCATAGGGTGGGCTCTGCAAATCGCCCCTGTGAGCCGGGCCCCGGCGGGTCGGAGCTGCCCGGGGAAGGGCATGGGGTGGGGGCATGGAGGTGGCAGGAGCCGGGGGCGCGCTGGGTGATTGGGGTGTGACGGGGGGAAGCTACTGACCCTTCTGGCGCTCACCCTGCCCGTCCTCCCCCAGAAATACATCCGGAAGCAGGTGACCCCCTTGTTCCAGTACTTTGGAAACGTCACCTCCAACTGGACCAAGCTCCCGGATGGCTTGATGGAGCAGTGAGTCCCAGCGTGGCGCGTCCTCCGGCCAGCCACAGGGCAGGCCCTGCACCCCCGGCGCCCCGGGGGCCTGGAGAACTGGCTCCTCCCGTGACTGCTGCTGCCTCTTGTCCAAGGGGAGGGCTCTGGGTCCCCCCTTTCCTGCCCCAGCTCTCAGCCAAGGGGGGCGCTGGGCATGGCTTGCAGAGTGCGGGCACGCTGGGGCCAGGGGGGCGGCTCTGTGTTATGGGCATATGCCACTCTGTGCCCAGTGCCCAGCCCCTCCAGACCCCGCCTCTCCTCCCGCTCTTCCTCCCTCTGCCCCACTGGACCCCAAGAGGCCGGGCGTTCCCCTCCCCACGGGTGGGCTGGCTGAGCTGGGCAGAAGCTGCTGCCATGCGGTGCCCGGTGAGAACTGCCCAGGGTGCACGCAGGCAGCACTGTCCCTGGTAGTGCCCACTGCTCACAGCCTCGGAGCGAGGTGACCCCCACCCAGCCCGTGCTGCGCCTGGCAGACGGGGCAGCGGGAGAGACGCCTCCTGGACCCGGCTGGTGACAGGCCGGTGGGCGCCTGCCTCTGTCATGGCCATTCTGCCTGGTCTCCCTGCCCGCCGGGTCTGGCTCCTAGAGCCCCTTCACCGGGTCCAGCCGCTGACACGGCTCCTCTCCCCACTCAGGTACTGCGAGATCAACACCGTCAGCACAGCCTGTTCCAACGGCGTCCCGGAGTGTGCGCAGCTGGCGGCCGCCTTCTTCAACCAATGGAAGCAAAACTCCAGCAACAACCCGTGAGCCCTTCCCCGTGGCCTCTGGGCAGGGGGAGGTGGATGGGGGGGCTGGGCTGGACCGGGCCGTGGCGCCCCCTGGGCTGGGGGGC
>ML123327.1:45245-69246 GCA_003846335.1 Cuora mccordi
CTCGGGGCTCTGGCCCGTGGGGCTCGGGCCAGGCTGCTGTGGGGCTCAGGGCTCTGGCCCGTGGGGCTCGGGCCGGGCTGCTGTGGGGCTCGGGGCTCTGGCCCGTGGGGCTCGGGCTGGGAGCGCTGAGTACTTTGGCTTTCACTGCACACACTTGGACTTGACCTTAGCCGGAAAGGGGGGTGGGGGCGGGGAATGTGGCTGCTCCTGTGTCTGCGCGGGCAGAGGGAGCTGCATGCCCACCGCCCTGACACACTCCCGTGCGATACTCCACGCATGTGCACACAGCCCGTTCCCCAGCACGCCCACGTGCAATCCCCTCTCCCTGCGGGCTGGCTGGGCACACAAGGCTTGCCGGCCCTGGGGGGAGCAGGGGGGCTGTTTGGATGCCAGCTGGGACTGGCAGCCCCTCCCAGTGGTGTCTGGGCTCCAGTGCCAGGCAGCTCCTAGCTCTGCTGCTGGGCGCTCGTTGCCCCTCCTCTCTCAAGTCACCTTTACCTCCAGTACTAGATTCCCTCCCCGTGGAGTTGGGGGGGCACGATCCTGCACTGGGGCTACAGGGAGGGCACCCCCTGCGGGCCTGCGCCGTCCCCCTGCCCCGTGCTCCCCTCCTCCACCACAAGCCCCCCGGGGGGGGGGGAGGAGCAGGGCACTTGGAGAAGCTGGACCGTGAGGTGTAAGGAGGTTTCGTGGCGTTAAAGTGGTTACCTCAAAGCGCCCACCTAAGCCAGGAATCCCCAGCCCCAAGGCGCCCGGCTCTGCCCACTGAGCTGCGGGCACGTGGGGCTCCGCAGCCGCTGGGGAGCTCAGCACAGATCCCGCCAAGCCCTCTGGTGCCAAACCTCCCCAGGCTCTGGCAGGGCGGGATCCATGCCCCCTCCAGCCGCGGGCAGAGGCAGGGGAAGGCGTGGCGGGCACGGCCCCAGAGGCAGGTGGGGCTCAGCTGAGGCAGCCAGGCTGGGCGATTGGCCCAGGGCCAAATGGGGTTTTGCCCCTGAAATTGTCATATTAAAAAAGCAGGACATGTCCCCTCCCCCAATCTGTAACCCCCCCTCCTCCCCCATCGCCTGCAGAGCCCAGCCCCCCCCCCCCCTGCCTGGCCTCAGCACTGCAGGGCGGGGGCTGCAGTGAACATGGGAGGCACCTGCGGGGGGAGGGGGGAGCGCCTGGCCTCTGGGCTGGGGGAGCGGGGGGGCAGCAGACGAGATGGCCCCAGAGTGTTGTGGGGGGGGGATGCAGCCAGGTGTTGGGGAGATGGTGGGGGTGGGGCAGAGGGAGGCAGGGGGTGGAGCAGGAGGAGACGGGACCCACTGAAGGTGGGGACGGGAGGATTCGGGGGGTGGGGGCAGGGCAGCTGTGGGGCTCCAGCGATGCACAGGGGACTGCACCTCCGGGGTGCACAGAGGTGGCAGCATGCGGCCCGGCTGGCTTTCCCCTCCCCCCATGGGGGCAAAGGGGGGGTACGCTCTCCTCCACGCCCCCGACAGCTGGGCCCCCAGCGCCTGGCGCAGAGGGGCTGGCGGGGAGCAATCTGAAGCAGGTCGGTTGGTTGGGGGGGGGGTTGGGGGCAGGGCAGAATGTGCTGGGAAGGGGCGGAGTCTAGGGGAGGGTGGGGCATAGATGGTGGGCGGAGTCTAGCGCATGCAGTCAGGAGGGGGCAGCCTCTGCGAGCAGGTAGTCCTGTTTGCCCCACTGTTGTCACCATCGTGGCACTGAGCTCCAGCTCCCCCCCCCCCCGGTGCCAGCTGTGGGTTTGCCCAGCCCCATCTACTCCCTCCCCCCACCTGGCTGCAAAGACCCCCCCCAAATAGCTCACTGTGCAGAGATGCAAAGAGAGAAGCAGCCAGGCGGGGAGCACACGGCACTACCTCGCCCACCCCTGCAGGGCCCTTGCCTGCCGCGGTGGGATGCCGCCTTCCTTCCTTCCCTCCCTCCACTCGCGCCTCGCCCAGGGCTGGGGGGTCGGTTGTGTGCATGTAAATTGCTGTGGTACTAAAGAAGGGAACAAGCAGATCTAACCTCACATCTACCTCATTGTGCGCCAGGATGTGCCAACCGCCAGGCTGGCAGCGGGTGCTGGGGGTGGGGGGACACCCAGAGTCTGGCTTGAGTGGTCCTTGCAACCTCAGTGCTTTCTGCTGCAGGGCGAGGCCCAGGAGAGGCCTGCCCGGCTGAGGGCCACGGAGCTGTCGGCAGACTCAGAGCCGCGGCCCGCGGGCACGGGTGCTTCCTGGTTTGAATCCCCCTTTCATCTTCCCAAATCGTCAAATGATGATAATCCTGCAACTGACCAAAGATGCCCTCTTCCCTGAAGAGGATTCTCCTCCTGTGCCCCCGGGGCTCCCCTCAGAGCTGCCTCCCGGTGGCGTGCAGGGAAGGAACGGATGTGTAATGCCAAGGCTCCCAGCTTGCCGGCGCCAGGGTGGGCCTGGCAGCCCCTGGGCGGAGCCTCACTGCCAGCTTTACGTCCGGCCCATCCCGCTGTGACATGGTGGGCACCGCATCCACGCCCAGCGTCGCTGGAAAAGACGGACAGTTACGGTGCCGTTCCACCGGCCCTGGAGGACGGGGAACCGGACTGAGCCAGGGGGTGGGTGGCTGGGGCTGGGGTTGTCTTTCAAAGCTCTTGTACCAAAGATCCAGTGCCTCAGGCACTTGGCTTTCACTTTGCAAGGCCAGTAGCACCTGGAGAAGGGGAAAGGAAGCAGAGAATGATCTTACTTCTGTCTATGTGTCTGTCTGTCTGTCTGTCTGCTCTCTTCCTTTGCTGTGCTAGGCTGTTAGGGTTCGAGGCTGTGCCGCTTTCGCTCGCTGTGTATGAAGCTTTCCAAGGTTTCTTGGTTTTCCTCCGTTCAGTTTCTTCTCTCGCAGGGTTCGGAGTTGATCCAGTGCACTCAGTGGGAGCTGGATTGTGGTGCTCAGGGGAATCAAATAAACAGTAACCAAAAAAGGACGAAAGAGACATTTTCCTTCGGCTGCTCTGAGTTCCAGTGCGTTCGGACAATAAAAATGCTGCTTTTCACTGAGCTCTCAGCTGCCCGTCTTGTGTCTGGCGTTCCCGGTACCCACAGTGCCCCCTGCCCTCAGGCCGGGAGTCCCTGGGCATGGTCTGAGCTCCTGGCTGTGCACCGTAGCATGGGGTCAGGCGCGGGTCTCCCAAGGGTGCCTCCTTGCCAGTGGCGGTGAGGAGGGGGCTAAGCCCACACCGTTCAGGGTGCTGGGACGGGGGTCTCTTCTGTTCCCGTTTCTCTCCAGAGATCGGGGTTTAGGCCGGCCCAGGTCGAGAGTGGTGACGGGGCTGTTGGTCGCTCAGGCCCGAGCACAAACCGGGCCGATGGCAGAACCAGCCCACGTTTCAGCAGAGCCTCGGACCTGGCAGGACGGCGCCAGGAGGGGAGGCGTTGGCAGAAGGGTGGTGGGAGCCCAGACCAGGGGTAGCAGGGCACCTGCTGCAGGGCGTTAGCAGGGACCGTTGGTCCAGGAGGGTTGTGGCTGTATGACCATTTCACAGGGCGTGGACCCCATCCTCCCCCGCATCCATCGCATGCTGTTCCCATCTGGGGGGACTGCGCCTGGGACTTTCCAGGCCAAAAGCGCAGGCCTCTGTCATTGGAGCCAATGGAGAGCACTTCCCTGTGTGCAGCAGTGGTAGGTTGTTATAGTCCCTGGGGCCAACCGCCGGAGCGGGACAGGAAGACAAGCACAAGGCTCGCAAATCACACACATTCAGGGCGCAGCAGGGGTGGGGAGGCACGCCCGCTAGGCAGCGCTGCGTCCCCTGGAGGTCGGGCCCCAGGGGGCCCAGCCCCGAGGATAAAGCCCATCCTGGCTGAATTCCCTCTGGCCGCGCTGTGATTGCATCTGTGCAGCGAGCTGGCTGTTATCAGCCAACACACGCCTCCAGCGGATGGATTGGCAAATCCATACAGGGCGCAGCGAGATAACCGGCTCAATAGCTCAGGCCAGGCTGCGGTCCCCAGGGGCCCTCCGAGGGGCCCGGGGCGAGGCGGGGACATTCACCGCACCCCAGGTGACATCCAGTCTGCAGCTCTGCCCGGTTAACAGTCATGTGGGCCGTGCAGCAGGAACACACAGACCCTCGCATGCGGGCAGGAGACACCCCCCAGAGCTACGGGCCATGAAGCTGGCAACTCAGGAGGTGGCGCGTTGCCCTCTGACAGCCCAGTGCTCCAGCCCGGTACTGGTGCCAACTCGCCCACAAGCCAGGAAAGGAAAGACCCTGCGGGTCGTACCCACCCCCCGTGCTGCTCCTCTGGGTCTCAAAGCACTTTACAGCCCATGAGGCCTCACAACCTCCTCCCAAGCAGGCAATGACTTCCACGCTCCCGGGGTGACCCCAGAGCCTTCCTGCACCCCCTACGTGGCCACCTCCCCAGCCGAGCAGGGGGTGACTGCAAACCCTGGAGATGTGCTCCCTTAACTTCACGCCCAGCCCCAGCCGTTGCTGCTCAGCGCCGACCGAAAGCGTCCTCCAGCTTCCCCCTCTCGGAGGGGCTTTTTCCAGCAGGCGCCCTGGCTGGGACGGGGCAGGAAGCCCTCCCGGTGATCAGTCTGCAGGGGTGTTCCCCACGTGGGCCCCACGGCTTTCACCTGCTAATGGGCCGGGGCTGCTCCGGGCTCAGGCCTCTGGTCAGGATGGGGGAGGGCTGAGCCCAGGGCCCGTGGACAGCTCCCCGGAGATGAGGCACAAGCAAAACCCCAGCACAGCTGGACTTGGAGCTGGGGTGACACCGACTCTCAGGGGATCTCTCCACCTCCCTGGAGACTCAGAGTCCCCAGGGTGCCGATCTGCTCCCTTTCAGGGGGGGGTCCTGGCCAGCTGCCGATGGGGCTGTGGTGAGCGCTAGGGGGGGTCTGTGCTCGGGGTCAAGGAGGGGCTCAGACTAGTCTGGGGTCTCCTGGCCTTGACATCATTAAATGGAGTCAGACCCCCACTAGCTGGCTCTGCCCCCCAACTCACTCAGAGCCAGAGGGTCCCCTGCAGATGGGGGCAGGGAGCCGGGGCCCGGTGTCACTGTGAGGTGCCTCTGGGGGCAGGGCAGGCCCGGAGAGATCAGCAGCACCAGGACACGGACCATGATACCAGGCATGTGCCAGCAAACATGAGCCCTAGTTTCTGCCTGAATCCTTCCCCGGAGCAGCACGGGAGAGGCCTTGGGCCTGCAGGCCCCCCACCTGCTGACAGGCCACATCTCCTGGTGGCTTTTCCACGCTGCTGGGCAACGAGCGTAACACTAGGCCGTTCCTGATATGCAGCTGCCTTGCCATACACGGAGCGCCTGCTGCTTGGTGTGTTGCAGAGGATAACAGCCTGCAGCTGCTACCAGGTAGGGGAGTTGCTCCTGTAACTCAAGCTGCAGAGGGCTTTGTTTTAATGGGGAATGTCCCTGGTTCAATCCCCTCCTGAGGCCACATGGGTTCACAGGCCAGGAGGACCTATTGTGGCCCTCTAGATAGACCTGTATAACCCAGGGCAGAGAACCCCCTGGCACCCCAGTGGTGGCTATAACGTGCTTCCACAGGAGAGCACAGTGTGCACGTCTCCTTCTCTAACATGCAGCAACAAAATGGCCACTGTCTCCACGCGCAGCGAGAGTCCTGAGATGTTTAAAGGGGCAGGGCACAGGAAACACTGCACATCGGCTCAGGTTCTGCCCCAAACCACAGCCCCCTTCTTCTGGCCAGAGGTGCAGGCAATGGGGACTACAGCTCCCAGCATGCCACACTCCAGCTTGAGCTGAGGGGCACCCTGGGACTTGTAGTCTCTGCAGGCCCGTGAACGAGGCCGCAGGACTGTGCTGTGTGGACAGGAGGCGCTGCTGGCTCGAGAGGAAGAAGATGACTTAATTAGAGGCTGAGCAGCTGGGTTAATGAGGCCTAGGGGAGGTTTGCGGGACATGAGGCCTGTTTCCTCACCATGATTTGCAGCTTGTTGGGCACTCGGGCTTGCTCGACGTGGGGCCAAAGCCGACCGCATTCCCCGCTGGCAGGGAAGGCAGCCCCTGCTGGCTGCTGCCGGGTTCATTTGATGCCTCACTGACCCGCGGGAGGGGAGGCGGGCAGGAGACACGGTCAGTACGGTGCCAATAACCGGAGCTGGCGAAAAGCAAAGTGGCCATTTGTTCCGGAGGCCGCATCGGGCAGGGGAGTTATGGCCCGTAAATATCCACCTGTAGCAGGGTGGTCCCCTGCTCCGGCCCTGACGGGGTTAAAAACAGCCCTGGGAAGGGGCCCAGGCTGGAGAAAGCAGCCTTTAGGCTGGGCTGATCGGGGAAGTGGCTGCAGCTGGGGCCACGCCCCAAACTGAGCCACAGGCCTGATAAGAAGGCCAGGGAAGCCAGAAGCAAAGGTCATTGCTCTCTGATGGGCCTGGCTGTAGGGAGCTAGAGACCGGGTACCTGAGTGGAGCAGGGCTGGGGAAAGGCTGGGGAGCTCCAGCCTGGAAAGCCCCAAGCTGCGGCCTAGCATTGGGCTAACAGGTACTGGAGGTTGCAGGGGGCAGCCCAGGGGTAGGCCAAGGCGGCAGGTCCAAACCCCCCTTGCCAGTGATGAGTGGCTGATCCTGCAGCCTGCCCCAGGGCGTGGGGCTAGACAATGACTGACAGTCGCCTGATACTGAGGCGAGGTGGGGATAGAGGGTGGGGGTTCCCTGGGGAGGGGAGACCCTGAGAGAAAGGGGTTACTGCCAGGGGGCAGCACCCCCAGGTAAAAGGGACCAGGGTCCAGGGAGGGACAGGGGGCCAGAGGACAGGTGGATCACCGGCTTGCAGAGGGCGCTCTGTGCTGGAACGAGCTAATTCCCCGGAGTCACCAGCAGGAGGCGCCGCGGGGGTGAGTCCGACCCATCTACACCGCCCTGCTTTGGTTTTGTGTTGGAAGCCCTGATGGATTCCCCCCAAGTAACGCTGGACGAGAGGCTTGTTTCCAAAGCCAGCGCGGTCCCGCAGGCTGGGGTCTCGGACAGCCCCGGCCACACCTGGAATCCAGGGAGGGCTGGGCACCGGTGCCACTGTCCTCTCCTGGGCGCGGTGGGGTTGCCGGGATAGATGGGGCAAAGCATCCGGGTCTTCCATGACCGGGGCAGGCGAGGGGGAGTCATGCCTGGGCTGGTGAATGTTCATGGTGGCATCCAGCCCCGAGCTGTGGGGTGCTCTCCTCCTCGCCATCTCCTGGGCATGGCGACGTCACCCACCCCTCCTTGGGCACTGAGGGTGTCTCAGCTCCTGCCCAGCCCTTAGCTGCAGCTAGTTAACCCAGGATTATAGTGCCCCTGAATCTCTGCAGCACCTTCCGTCCCACAATCTTAAACCCGAATGCAAGGCTTGCTTCGCCCAGCCTAGAAATGCAGCCACCTCTGGGGTGGCCGAGGGCAGCTCTGTAACACGGCACACCCCAGTTTAAGAGGGCGTGGAGAATAAAGTCTCCTAGGTGAAATCACAGGCGATTTCGGGAGACAGAGCGAAAAGAGTCATACTGCCATTTAACCAGGGTGAACACAAAATGTTCTTTAATGACCAGGAAGGGTCAGGCTCTGTTCTAGGGTTCATGGTCGGGCAGCAGCGTGGCCTAGTGGCTAGCATCCTGGATTGGGACTCAGGAGACCTACATTCAAATCTTGTCCCTGGGACTGACACCCTGCATGACGTCTGTGCTTCTGTTTTCACCCCTTGGCTGTAGGCTCCTTGCCGCAGGGACCGTCTCTCGCTAGGGTTGGGAATTTGACTGGTGCAAAAAGAATCAGTCCATTCACTCGGCAACGAATGGCAAAGATGGCCCAGTATTTTGAAGCACCAACCTGTTAGATCAGTAACAAACCCGAGCCCGGCTTTCTGGGCTCCGCTCAGTTACAAACCCAGGTGCTTCGCCGAGTGGTTTGAACTTTGAGAAATGGGAAACAATGAACTGACGTTCTAAAAAATGCCAGAATCCCTCTCAGGCGCCGCTGGAGGGACTGGGGTTTCCCGGCTCCTGTACGTGAAGCGATGTGCGTGTGGATCTGTGCACGGGCGGCCGGGCCCGAAGTCCCCGCGTGGGGCCGATCGTCGGGCTCGCAGCTGCCCGGCAGTGCCAGGGTGGTGTTTGTTTAAAGCCTGTAGCTCCCCCGCTGACCTCTGACAGGGCACCCAGCTCCTGCCCCGGCCTTCCCCTCCGTTGGCCCAGGGGTGGGCCTTGGAGGCAGCTGCATTTCTGCCGGTCCCCAGGAGCTCCTGTGGCGCGGTGCTGTTAACACTGGGGCCCAGGGCTTTCCGCAAGGCCTGTGCCCGCTGGGCACTGAGCGCTTTAAACTAAGGATCCTGATTGCAGGGGCTGAGCCTGCGGTGCCAGGTTCTAGCCCTGCTGCCAACCCGACCCAGGCTGGCTCACTGCAGGAGACTACGTCCTTCTCGCAGGGCCTCAGAGCCCTTCGCTGGGGAGACTGAGGCACGGACGGGGGTGGCAGCGGTGAGGGGGAAGTGCCGTCATCATGTGCCTCAGGCCCTGGCGCTCCCCACAAGCCATTTCCCCTGGGACTTACCCGAACGGCAGGACCCTGCGCTGCCTCAGGGAGGGCTGAGCCTGGCCCATGTGGAAAGCTCGATGCCCACACTGCCCAGACCAAGCAGGGGGCTCAGGCCTGCGGGGGGAACAAACCGACCAGCTGATTCCTGACCAGGTTGACTCCCAAGTCAGAGACGCTGCCCAGGGGCCCTGCCCTGCGCCGCAGAGTGAAGGGGTCATCTCAGCTTTGTTCCCAGCATGCCAGTACTGGCCACTCCAGCGCCCCGCCCCGCGGGGCAGGGCTGCCAGGGCGAGGGCCCTGGGTGGGGTCTGACTGGCTTGAGGGAAGTGGCCCATTGTGGCTTCCTGCGCCAGCACAGCCCAACCCGCCTAGCGTTGGGCTATCGGCCACAGGCAGGTGATGAGCCGGGCGGCCCTGGCAGCGGGCTGGACTAGCCACCTGCGTGGAATCCTGCCTGACCCCCGGGCTGCGCACTGGAGCAGAGCGAGTGCGTGTCCGTGCAGCTGGGCGGGAATTCCGCCCCCAGGGAGGTGCCGTGTGGGTCCCAGGAGATGAGGGGGCGAGGGGATCTCTCTCAGTGCACCGACTCCTGCTGGGGGAAGAGAAGAGCTCGGCGTGGCTTGAAAGCGTGTCTCTCTCACCCACCGAAGTTGGTGCAACACCAGAGATCACCTCCCCCACCTTGTCCCTCTGACCCCCAGGGACAGACAGACACCAGGTCCTGCGAGGCCACAGGCTCCTGGCAATCAGACCCACCCCCGGCAGGTCTTTGTCAATAGGATCTCGCTGGCTCTGGGTCCTGCCCTGTGGCTACCTGGTGCAGAGACCCCTGCTGCAGGCTGAGCCATCCAAGCCCGCGGCTCTAGGAGTCTCTCCAGGCCATGGTGGGCCAGGCCGGTTCCTCGTCTGGAAATCCTGTGGGCACAGCCCTTGCCGTGACAGCTGGCCCCAGGCTGGCCCAGGAGCCTACACCAGATGTCAGCTGGCAGTGCCAGGGGGCTACCAAAAGGCGGGACAGCTTTGGGAGCCTCCCGTCCCCCGGGCCAGGCGCCAATAGCCCTTTGTCGGGCTGCGGAGCGTGCCTGGTTCGGAGCAGCACAGCTGGGCCACGCGGCCGGGGAAAGGAAGGCGGGGGCCAGTGAACAGGCCAGAGCCCGGGCGATGGCCCGGCTGGGGCTGAGGTCTCTCCTCTGGGCCTGGGCCGGGCACAGCGCCCACCGGCAGGAAACGCCGTCGTGCAGCGGCACATTAAAGGGGGTTTCCGTCCCCAAAGCAAAGGCCCCGGCCCGGCCCCCTGTGTCACTGGTAGGATGGCAAGGGGCTGCCGGCAGACTCTGGGGTGCACCCTGCAAAAGGGGGGCACATGGCCATGCAGGCACAGGCTGATGTGCACGCACACCCGCACACACACACGTGTGAGTTCACACCAGTGCACACGCTCCTCAGCCGGCCGCAGCGCATTTCCAAGCTGCTTGAGGCAATGGTGAAGGGATGCTGCCACCTGCAGGCCATGGTGAGTATTCCCTCGCCACTCCCCAGTTGAGTGGGGAGCCCCGGCCAGAGGGCACACCTCGCACTAGTTGTGTAAATGCTCACGAGGGACAGTCACAATCACAGCATTAAAAGGGGAGGCCCAGATTAGCAGAACTGAGCTCCCCATTGTCAACTCCAGCAGGACCCATCCCTCTCCTGAGAGGCCCAGCAGACCCTGGGGCTGGCTGGGAGCACAACCAGCTTTGTAACCGGTGCACAGGTCTGTAGAGGGTTTCTGCAGGCTCGAGTAATCGTAACTTTACCGGTAACTTCACCAACACTTGCAAAACAGAGCCGACCTGTACGGGTGAATGTCTGGGTGGTTCCTGCCCCTGGGCCTTGGGGCCCGAGAGACCCTAATCTGAAGCAAGGAGCTGAGGTGACTTTCACTGGTAAGCTGGAAACTGTACCCATGATAGAGCCAACCCCACCACGGTGCAAAACCACTTAACTAAATTCACCTTCGCTACCATAAAAGGCGACCCCCTAGTTCCCGAAGCCCTGGTTGCAGCCCACCCACCCGGACCCTCTGGGGAATACGCTATAGTAGTGCCTGGGATCACGCCTCCTTCCCGCACCGGGCCGCGGCGACTGCCGCTCGCTGGCCGTGAGCAGTTACTCCTCTGGCTCGCATGCCAGGCTGGGGCGGGTGGTGCCCGAGGAGCAGGGCCCAGTGCCCACTGCTAGCTGGTGTCTGGCCATGCGCCCATGGGACATTCTCTGTGTCTGTCCCACGGCAGGTTCTGCACCTCGGGCCCTTTCCTGACATGCTGCCGGCTTGGGAAACTGATTAAAAAGCTGGCAGGGAAACCCACCCTCCAGGGTGTCTGCCTGCCTTGGGCGCATGCATCCGAGCACAGCCCCGGGGACGAGCGAGCGCTGGTTGGGGGGTGTTCTCCTAGCACCGCGGCCGCTCGGAGAACTCGCTGGGTCGGAAGAAGGATTGACAGCTCTTCCACAAAGGGAGGGGGATCTCAAAGCATTTCTCCCAGTGCTCCTGCGAAGGGGGAGGGGCTCTGTTTCAGCTGCCCTGGGGGCACAGCACCCACCGCTGGCGTGGAACACGGCCCCACACGCAGGACCCTGTCTGAGCAGCCCGGCACAGCGCCCCCTAGCCCCAGCCGACGGTGCTGCATCACCGGTACCACGCCTTGGGGCGCCAGGGTTTGGGGAGGTGGCCTGTCCCTGCACGCTGCCCCCTCAGTGCCCCATCCTGCCATGGCCCTGACCCCTCTAGCAGCCTGCCTGTCTTGTTCTGCAGCGCTGCCCCACTCCAGCCCCAGGGCAGGGGCTGGGTCGCTGGCACGGCCCATTCCCCCCCACCGCCCCCCAGCCCCGAGTTTGTGCTTCACAACGTCTTGCCCCACCTGGGGTAGCCCTGCAGGGCCAGCCAGCACGTGCCCTGCCAGAGCCCTGGGGCTGCCCCATGCCGCGCTGGATGGGGCTGTTTCCTCTTCCATGTTATCTGCTGAGGAACGGTGCCGAGGCAGCTCTGGGGTGTGTCGACTGGCAGGGAACGGAGGGGGAGATGGGAGCCTGGAACCAACAGCTCAGCCTGCTCCTGATTCACCCACGGACGGGCACCTCTGGCCCGCCCCTCTCCCTGTGCCAGCCCCCTTAGCTCTGCCCACAGGAGGGGCCTCCTGGGCGGGGGGCTGGAGACATGTCACTCAGCTCCCAGTTCTCCCTGCTAGGCGGAGTCCGGCTCCCCTCCAGCCAGCGGGCAGGGCACTCTGGGGCACTCCCACAGGGGCAGCGTCTGTGCCCAGCTGGGAAGTGGTGGAGAAAGTGGGCTCAATGGGCGGGATGCCCACCGCCAGCCCCACAACCAGCAGCTTCCCTCCAGCTCCCCACCCCCTAGCCACCGATCTTAGGGTTTCCCCTGCTGCCCATCACTGTGGCATTTGGGCACCTCCCATAGCACTTCCTGTGCACTCTGTGGCTGTTCTCCCTGGTTGGGGTAAGAACTCTGCTGCGGGGTGGGGGACTTTGTTCACTTTTGGTCGGTTTGTGTTAGGTTGCTTGGTTTGAGCGTTTTTTAATGTGGTGTGGGGGGTTCTGGTTTATTGGGTGGGGTGGGGTGCTGATGTGGAGTTTGGAGTAGGAGAGGGTGTTGGGGTTTGGGATGTGGTTATGTGTGTGTGTTCTCTTTTGTGTTCTCCCTGCGTGCTGCCCCAGCCCAGCGCAGACAGCTGGCACAACTGACCTTGAGCAAACAGCCCAATGACCACAAGATCCGTCAAGGGACGAAGGCACCAGGCCAGGTTTATTGTTGACAAAGCACAGTACTAGTATCCCGCAGACTCTACCAGACCACTAATACATGTACGTCCGTGACAATGGATCAGCTCAGTGAACGGCGGGACTTTCCGTTCCCCCCCCCACCCCACCCCCGGCTGAACAAAGACAGTCCCTCTGAGATACATCTTTATACCCTGATACAAACAAGTTAGTACTGCCCCTCTGCCATAGTTAGTTACTGCCCCCGGACGTGGGTGGTTATCACCCATCTCCTTGTACGTGTTGATCTGATTAAAACATCTCTATTACGTACTGTCATCCTGACCGTCTCTTTTAGGCGGGGTCAGTGTGTTCCTGTTCTCCTCGGGGAATGGTTTTGTACCATCCTTGATACTGGGATGCTCTGGTACCACTTGCTATTGGGATGTGAGTGCTCTCTGCCTAGCACTTCTTAGGAACGTGTGTTTCTGCAATATCAGCCCTGTTCTTGCCTGATTCTGTGAGCAGGTCCTGCCTCTTGCTCACAGTTTATCTTTGTTTAATATCAGTAAAGCTTTGACCACTACTTTAGCCCAGGCCTCAGGCCCCACACCAGGCCTCTGATACAAGGGCGTATGTCTCAGGCTCTCTTCCTACTATAGGGGGGAGGACGGGGGTTGGGGTTTGAAGGTGGAAGGGGATGTCGGAAGGGAGGGTTGGGATTGGGATCTGGGGATGTCGAGGTCTGGATGTGGATGGGGGTGTCAGAGTTGGGGGCTGGGGGTGTCAGAGTCTGGGGAAGGACGGGAGTGTCAGGATTTGGGGGTCTGAGGTTGGACAGGGTGTCAGAATTGGGGGCTGGGGTGGAAGGGGGTGTCAGGGTTGGGGATGTTGGGGTGTGGGAGCAGACGGGGGGGTGTTGGTGTCAGGGTCTGGGAGAGTTGGGGTCTGGGGGTGGGCAGGGTGTCAGGGTTGGGGTCTGGGATGGACAGGGTGTCAGAGTTGGGGCCTGGGTGTGTGTGACGTTGTTAATATAACCTGTGACCGTGTAGATCATTGGTTCAACTATTGTTATATATTTGCAGCAAATATTGTACAAAGGTTGTCGTGTGTGGTGTCTATGGAAAGGTTCTGATTTGCTGGTTATGATTATACTATCTGCAGGTGTGTATCATTTTTGTAGTTGAAGTTATGAATATTGGCTCTGTACTGGTATCTCAATGTGTTTTGATTCTAAGTAGCCTCAGTGAAGCATTTGGGCAGCTTCTTGAGAAAGGAATTTGCAAATTAAGTGCCCAGTCAAGAAACACTTAACTGACAATGGACCTTGGGAGACTCCAATCCACATAAGAAGTCTGCCTGGGAACGTTTCAAGGTAGCATGTGAGCAATGGCTGCTGCCTGTAAAGAACCGAGTCATGCATGGACATGTGACTTGCCCATGTGACTCCAGACTCCATTTTGCTGTAATTTTCCACAGTAGGAACAAAGAGGTTCTTACACCTGGAAGAGCCTATAAAAGGCTGATGCCTCATCTCCATCTTGTCTTCAATCCTGCTTCTTACCTCTGGAGGGACTTTGCTACAAGCTGAAGCTCTGCACAAAGGACTGAATGACCCATCCCAGCGGGGGATGCTCCAGAGACTTGATTTGAACCTGCAGTTTATTCCATCACTGCTACAAGCCTGAACTAAGAACTTTGCCATTACTGTATGGAATTGATTCCATTTAACCAATTCTACCTCTCATCTCTACCTTTTTCCTTTTATGAATAAACCTTTAGATTTTAGATTCTAAAGGATTGGCCACAGCGTGATTTGTGGGTAAGATCTGATGTGTATATTGACCTGGGTCTGGGGCTTGGTCCTTTGGGATCGAGAGAACCTTTTTCTTTTATCGGGGTGTTGGTTTTCATAACCATTTGTCCCCACGACGACTGGCGCTGGTGGTGATACTGGGAAACTGGAGTGTCTGAGGGAATTGCTCGTGTGACTTGTGGTTAGTCAGTGGGGTGAGACCAAAGTCCTCTCTGGCTGGTTGGTTTGGTGGAGAAAGCCCAGCCTGGGGCTGTAACTACCCTGCTTTAAGCAATTTGTCCTGAACTGGCACTCTCAGAAAGGTTCCACCAAAGCCAACATCCTTACAGGGTGTCAGGGCTGGGGTGGATGGGCTGGGGTGGATGGGGGTGTCAGGGCTGTGGTCTGGGGGTGGGAAGGGGTGTCAGGGTTGGGGTGGATGGGGGTGTGAGGGCTGTGGACTGGGGGTGGGAGGGGGCATCAGGGTTGGGGTGGACAGGGTGTCAGGGCTGTGGTCTCGGAGTGGGAGGGGGTGTCAGGGTTGGGGTCTGGGCGTGTCGATGTTGCGAGTGTCATTCTCCTGGGGGAAAGGCCCGTTGGAAGAGGAAGGTTTTGCAGCATTTCCCCTCCTAGTCTCTCGCTCTGCAAGGCTGCTGGGGGATCCCAGACCAAACAGCTGGCACCGGGTGCCCCCGGCTCCCTCCCCACTTGTACCTCAGAGCTGAGCTGGCAAAGCCCGTCTCCTCCAGCCGGGGCACTCGGGGCGCTTCCACACACTGCTGAATTGAAGGCTCACGACGGGTCAGATGGGGGAAACTGAGGCACCGAGGGGCATGGAGTCGCCCCCGTTTACACCCAGAGTTCGTGCACAGCTGGGCAGAGGAGCTAGATCTTGAGCTGCCCGGCTGCGGGCTTGAGTCTAGCCTGGGCCCTGCAGCCCCCCTGGTTCCTGGAGGAAGGTGGGTGGAGGAGTCTGGCCGGCAGACAGAGCCCACAGCAGAGGTGGGGACGCCGGCTGCAGACACCTCCGCCACCTCCCCAGCCTTCGATCGGCCACTAATTTGATGCACCGTTGAAGTCAATGAAAACCTCAGGAGCCCAGTAGTTTCTAGTTAAAACTAATAACCGAGCTCGCGCCCGTTCTCCCCAGGGCCGAGTGTGGCCTGGGTAATTAGCAGAGGGGAGGGGGCCGGGGGAGGCCGGGGCAGTGAGTGGGGGAAGCTGGTGCCCCTGGGGGGTCAGAGCAGAGCTGTCCCTGGACGCTGCAAGGGACTCGGGGGTGGGTCCCCAGGCCCCAGGTCCCCAGGCCCGGGGCCGGCCCAGCGCCTGCACTGAGTCCGTGGCCGAGCTGGGACTAGAACCCAGAACTCCAGGCTGCCAGTGCCCCCCAGCTCCAGGTACTAGACACGTGGCAGAGGGGGAAGGCTGAAGCATGCAGGGACCTGGGAAATCAATGGTGGGCAGCGCCCAGACGCTGCTGCCAATCACACGTGCCAGCCTTGCCCCCAGAGGTGCCCTGGACAGACTGGGCTCTGGGGTTGGCAGGGGCACAGCATGGCAGGAGTGTGCAGTGAGCCAGGGTGGCTCTGTGCCACCCCTGGAGAACTGGCCTCAAACCCGCGCACAGGTCACAGGGGAGAGTGAGTTTGGACGCATCATAATTAGTGCTGTTCTGAGGCAGCGCTGGGCCCCACCCCCAAAGGGCTCTCGGTCTGGGGTCCTTAGCCAATGTAGCCATTGCTCCTGCTCAGCTGGGCTAGCGGGGGCTTCCGGCAGGCTGGAGGGGCATTGGGCAGAGCTGGGGGAGCGCACACCGTGGGGAGGCCCAGGGCTGGATTCGGAGAGTCTGTGGGGTCAGAAGTACGGCGGCGGGATGCACTGGCGGGCGGCAGCAGGGTGCACTGACGGCGTGCACAGGGAAAGTAGCATGCTTGGGGGCAGTGCAGCCTAGCGGGGGCAGCACTAGGCTGGGACTCAGGAGACCAGGGTTCTGTTCCCAGTTTACTGCTGGGAGCCCTTAGACCAGTCACGTCTCTCTGTGCCTCAGTTTCCCCCGCTCTAAAATAGGGCTAACGAAGCAGCCTCCCTTGGCCTGCGCGATGCAGTCTCCGGATGCCGTGTTGTGGTGTCTGTAGTGTGTTGGTGGGGGTGGGGGTGGGATGCCAGGGGCGACGTGAATACAGGCTGGGGGGCTGGCTGGCTGTGCACAGGGGGGGGGTGCCCACGCAGCTGCTGGGGGCTCTTTGCGGGCCCCGCCCCCGGGCAGGCAGAGCGGCCAGGCAGCCCGGCGTAGGAAAGGCTCCCCGGGGAGCAGGGCTAACCAAGCCTAACAAGCCGGCGTGTCTGGCGCGCGCGGACGGGGAGATTGATCCGGCGGATAATTGGGGTCTCACCTCGGCCTGTCACCGCCAATCAGTTCCCAGCAGGGTTAATCAAGAGGCGAGCGGCTCCGGTGGGGCCCGGGCGCGTCATGTGGGCCCGGGGCTGGCTCAGCCTCCAGCACGTTCATTAGGAGACTCAGGACAGGGGCACGAGGAGCTGCCCCCCTGGGGAGGGGGGGCCATAGGGTGGGGGGAGCTGGCTGCTGTCTCCTGAGTAACCAGCCGTCAATCAATGCTGGGCTCTCGCCTCCTGCCGGCACCGTAATTGGCCGGGGGGAGGGGGCGAGCCAGGCGAGTGGGAGTCAGGATGGTGCTGGGGGCTTCTCTCTGCCCCCAGAGCAGGGCCTCCCCATGCTGATCTGCAGCTCCCAGACCCCTTCAGGCCCTGCCCTCCCCACAGAGCCCACGGCAGACTGGCTGGCCCCGAGGGTCAGGCCAGGAGCCAGACCCAGCAAGTGGGAGAGGGGAGAGGAGGGGGGGGGGTCCCCCAAGGTCCTGCCATGTTTTCTGGTTGAGTTTTGGACTCCTCTCCATGCACGTGATCAGCCCGGTCAGCCCAGGGCTCCAGTTCAGTGGCTGGCACTGGTCACCTCATAGGAAGGTCCAGGAAGCCCCCTCACCCCCCCAGCCCCTGTGGCCCCTCCAGAGCTCCTGGGGATCTGTAATCCCACTGGTTGTCACTCTGGATAGGCTCCTTGTGCAGTAGGCGTCCAGTATTTTGTGAACCCTGCACCTCTCGGCCTCTGCATCATGTGGCAGTGAGTCCCACAGGTCAGCTGGGCCTGGTACGAAAGAGTAAAAGGTTGGATCACTTTGCCCCCTTCCACCATTGCTGACCTGTCCCCTTGTCCCTGGGCCAGGAGAGAAGGGAAGCGTCCACCCCCCCCCCCCCTTCTGCAGCCCACTCTCTGGCTTCACTCAGAAAGCCCCTCGCGCGGGGACCGTGCAGGCTTTGTGCAAAAAGCTGGAACAAACTCTGGCTTTGGAGTTCACTGCAAGTCTGTCCTCTGCCTGCCGGGGGTGCTACGCAGGTTCCTACCCGAATGCCCCAAAGCCCCTTGGGGACCCGCCTGGCTCCGCTGTGGGGAGAGGCAGGAAGGGGCGGGATGCTCTGCGCCGTGCACTGGGCTGGGAGTCAGGAGAACTGGTTTGAGACCCGCCTGCCGGTGACCTTGGGCAAGTCACTGTCCCTCTCTGTGCCTCATTTGCCTCTCCCTGACCCCCCCCCCGTGTACTTCGACTGAGCCCTTGGGGGCAGGGACATGGCTGTGGGTTTGGGCAGTGCCTGGCATCCCAGGCCCCAATCCCCACTGGGGCCTTTCTGATTTGGCAGGTCTGCTGCAGTCACGCCCAGAGGTCAGGCAGGCCGGGAGCCGGTGTGCTCGGTGCTGCACATCCCACAGCAGGGGCAATGGAGTCTTCCTAAAAGGGGAGGGGCCTCATCCTCCATGGCCCCACCCCTGCCCCCTCTTGCCCCAGAGGCCCTGCCCCCTCCGCCAAGCCAGAAGCTGGTCTGGGGAGCCCAGGCTCCCCACCTGCCCGGGGGGGGGGGAGGGGGCAAGACTCGCCCCCAGCCTGTGTCCCCGCTTAGGGCAGGTGGAGGGTCCGCAGCTTCCCAGGCGATTCTTACCCCGACCCGGCTCCGCCTTCCAGCCTGGCCGGGGGTGGGGCCTCGGGGGCGAAGAGCCGCCCGGGCAGCTGTGGTGAAGGGGGGCACGAGCCAGGGGCTGCTCTCAGGCCCTGCCACCCCGGGCAAGTGGAGAGTTCGCAGCTCCCCACAGCTGCCGGGCTCCCCGGGCCAGGCCCGCCCTGGCCCTTCTCCTCCCCCCCTCCCCCCCCGTTCCCGCACCCTGCAGTGCCACAGATATCAAATGGGGAGGGGGTTGAGCCCCATTCCCATTCCAGGGGGGAGGGGGATCTCTGGGGAGGCAAAATGGAAACTTCAGCCTGGCACAATCGCGGCCCAAATTGACCCACTGGGGAGAGCTCTGGGGCTGGGACACTCGGCCCCTGCCGGATGGGGAACTCTTGTGGTGCTGGGGACACACGCAGATGGTGAGGGCAGTAACCCCTAGCAGGCCTGGGGGTCTCACCACATCCGCAGCATGTGTGCAACCCCCACGGCCTGGGGGGCATCAGCGATGCTGAGTCCCCTCCACCGCCCCCTTCTCCAGAGGTGGGGCAGCATCGTCACTGGGACGGGACCTGGGGTGCAACCTGGACCTGGGGTACTGCTGTCCCCCCTTAACTCTCCAGCCCGGGTTGTCATAAGAGCGGCCAGACTGGGTCAGACCAAAGGTCCATCCAGCCCCGTGTCCTGTCTGACAACAGTGGCCAATGCCAGGTGCCCCAGAGGGAGTGAACAGAACAGGGCAATTATGAAGTGATCCATCCCCTGTCACCCATTCCCAGCTTCTGGCAAACAGAGGCTAGGGACACCATCCCTGCCCAGCCTGGCTAATAGCCACTGATGAACCCATCCTCCATGAACTGATCTTGTTCGTTTTTGAACCGCGTTATAGTCTTGGCCTTCACAACATCCTCTGGCAAGGAGTTCCACAGGTTGATTGTGCGTTGTGTGAAGAAATACTTCCTTGTGTTTGTTTTAAACCTGCTGCCTATTCATTTCATTTGGTGACCCTAGTTCTTGTGTTATGACAAGGAGTAAATAACTCTTCGTTATTGACTTGCTCCACACCAGTCATGATTTTACAGACCTCTGTCATATCCCCCCTTAGTCGTCTCTTTTCCAAGCTGAAAAGTCCCAGTCTGATTAATCTCTCCTCATACGGAAGCCGTTCCATCCCCCTCATCACTTTTCACAGGGGAGCCGTGTTAGTCTGGATCTGTAAACAGACGCAAGCTCCTGCTCCAATACGTCTGTTAGTCTATAAGGTGCCACGGGACTCTTGCTTTTTCCTAATCATTTTTGTTGCCCTTTTCTGAACCTTTTCCAATTCCAATAGATCTTTTTTGAGATGGGGCGACCACATCTGCACGCAGCATTCAAGCTGTGGGAGGACCATGGATTTATATAGAGGCAACATGATATTTTCTGTCTTCTTATCTCTCCCTTTCCTAATGATTCCCAGTACAGTGTTCACTTTTTTGACTGTCGCTGCACGTTGAGTGGATATTTTCAGAGAACTCTCCACACTGACTCCAAGATCTTTCTTGAGCGGTAACAGCTAATTTAGACCCCGTCATTTTGTCTCTATAGCTGGGATTATGTTTTCCAATGTGCATCACTTTGCATTTATCAACATTGAATTTCATCTGCCATTTTTTTGCCCAGTCACCTAGTTTTGTGGGATCCTTTTGTAGCTCTTCGCAGTCTGCCTGGGATTTAACTCTCTTGAGTAGTTTTGTATCGTCTGTGAATTTTGCCACTTTTTCCAGCTCATTGATGAATATGTTGAACAGCACTGGTCCCAGTACAAACCCCTGGGGGACACCACTATTTACCTCTCTCCATTCGGAAAAGGGACCATTTATTCCTACCCTTTGTTTCCCGTCTTTTAACTAGTCACTGATCCATGAGAGAACCTTCCCTCTTATCCCATGACAGCTTCCTTTGCTTAAGAGCCATTGGTGAGGGACCTTGTCAAAGACTTTCTGAAAATCTAAGTACGTTATATCCACTGGATCCCCCTTGTCCACATGCTTGTTGACCCCTCAAAGAATGCTAGTAGATTGGTGAGGCATGATTTCCCTTTACAAAAACCATGTTGACTCTTCCACAGCAAATTATGTACATCTCTGGGTCTGACAATGTTGTTCTTTACTGTAGTTCCAAGTAGTTAGCCCGGTACTGAAGTCAGGCTTATCTGCAGGTAGCTGCTGCCCCTCACAATGCTGTGCTAGTAACAAGCAGCAAACCTCTCCAGGCCCTGTGATCACTCAGCACAACAGCGTGTGGAGCCGCACCCCAGGCTAGTTTGCAGGGATGCTCCCAGAGCCACTCACCAACATGGGCGGTGGGTGACCCAGCCTCCCGGGGAGGCTAACCCCCAGCCTCTCCCCAAGGCCCCGCCCCCCTCCATCCCCTTTAACCCTCCTCCCCTGCAGGAGCCTGGGGGTGGGGCCACGTCAGGCTGTCTGGGGAGGCGCAGCCTACGATACCCCCCACCCATGCTCACGAATCGCGCAGAGAGAGGCATCCGCCAATTCCCCCCAGCTCCCCAGCCTTGCACCTGAGAACTGGCCTGGCCTGCCCTGCTCAGAAGCCTGCCCAGTGGAAATTCATTAGCCAGTCCACCCCCCCTCGATGTGGGGAGGACACGCACCGGCCTTTGTAACCTGAGCTGAGATTTCCCCAGCACTTCAACCAAAACATGCTGCTTTGGGGAAAATATAAGATAGATTTATTAACCACAGAGAGACAGGTTTTGAGTGACTATAAGAGGTGGGCACAAAAGGTCAGAGACAGTTACCAAAGAAAATAGAAGGTGAGTGCAGAGTCTGAATCTTAAACCTTATTTACACTAAGCACCATTTGAATCGAGCAGTTTTTCTCACCCCGCTGGATGTTACAATTCTTAATACACAGGCATAGGCGGCAGGTTCGTATAATTTTTGGTGGGGCCCAAAATGGTGGTCCCCCCCCGCTCTCACCCTATAAGCTAATATAAAATGAAGCTACAATGCGTCAGCACCACAAGATTACAAGGGTCAATTAAAAGTGGAAAGTCAGAAGCAGCACTTGCCTGCTTCAATATACGGTATTAAATGTTGTTGCACCTGTTGTGACAAAGTGGGAAAGTTCTTAATGTTTTCTCTGAATACTGTGTGGGTGCCTCAGTTTCCCCTGCAAAGTGCCAACTGACGGTGTTGGGGACAAAGAGATCAGGTGGCCTTCTTGTCCGGAAGAGACACAAAGGCCAGATGAGGGAGTGTCAGTTTGGAGCTGGCTGGGGAAATCGGGAGAGGCCCAGAACTTGGGTCTGGGCTTCCCACCCCTCAAGATGGACCTGACTGAGGGGTCCTGTTTTCTGTACCTACAAGCTCTGTTTTAGACTGTGATCCTGTTGTCTAATAAACCTTCTGTTTTACTGTCTGGCTGAGAGTCACATCTGACTGCGGAGTTGGGGTGCAGGGACCTCTGGTTGCCCCCAGGACCTGCCTGGGCACACTCGCTGCGGAAAGTGCACAGTGTGGAAGGGCATGCTGAATGCTCTGAAGTCAGACCCAGGAATGTGTGAGCTTCTTTCTCTGGAGACAGTATGCTCAGAGAGGAGGCTCCCCCAGAGTCCTGACTGGCTTTGTATGGAGTTGTTCCAAAGGATCCCCTTCCACACCATGCGCTTCCCGGAAGTCTGCACAGGCACTGACTCTCCCTCCTCTGGCCTTTGTCTCTTTTCCAGGCATTAGGAGGCCACCTGATCTCTTTGTTCTCCAACACCTTCAGTTGGCACCTTGCAGGGGAGGGGCCCAGGCCATCAGTTGCCTGGAGGCAGGGTTGCAGCCATTCTCTGTGCAGACGGCATCACACTGGCCCTCTAGGGCTTTACAACAATCACACCCCCTTATCCCACCATCTAGAGCCTTAAGAAATGCATTGGGGAAACTGAGGCACACAGACAGTATTCAGAGAAAACACCTGTATACAACCAGTTACATACTTTGAAGGGTGTAAAATAATCAAATATTGTGCTAAATACAATGATACTCCAAACTGACCACCAAATTTAAGTTGCATGTTTTTCTCCTCAGGTGAGGGTTCTGGGGTGGGGCTGGGGATGAGGGGTTCACAGTGCAGGAGCGTGCTCGGTGCTGGGGGTGCAGGCTTTGGGATGAGGCAGGGTTGAGGATGAGGAACTTGGGGTGCAGACAGGCTGCCCCAGGGCTAGGGCCAGAGAGGACTCCCCATCACCACCACTGGCAGCAGCAAGCTCCAGGGGAGGGACCCCTCCTCTGCCCCCCTACCCCCCACAGCACACTCACTCTGCACCACAGTCACTGCACATGCTCCTAGGGCCCCTCAGGTCCAGAAAGCCCACTCACCTTCCCTATGATGGGTACTGGGGGGGGGGGGGTTGCCATCACAGGTGGCCTTCCATGCTGCCCCTCACCATAACTTCACTGTGGATGGGGCTGCCCCTTGCCCAGCATGGGGCAGAAGTGGGGTAGGCAAGGTGGTGGTGACTATGGGGCATGGAAGCAGGGTGTCATAAAATTCATCCAAGCCCCAGCTGCTCAGGTCTAGGAAGCCTCCCTCTCCCATCCCTCCTGTGGCGGGTGGGTTGGTGGGTGCTGGGGGAGGGGGCATTGCCTTCACATGTGGCTTCCTGCCTCCCCTGTGCAGCCTGCTGCGCCTCACTGGGGGTAGGAGTCGGGGCTGGGACTGGGGCTGGGGCAGGGGGGGGAATCATAGGGTCAAACACTCAAGGAAGCCCCAGCAGCTGCTAAGGTGAGTGATGTCGGTCCTCCACTCCCCTCCCCCTCTACAGCAGCAGTTAGTTAGCATTGTTCTTATGCTAATGCTGCAGCTGTAGCCTTAGGCTACGGCAGCAAAAGCAAGGGAGAGAGACACTCGCTGTGCGCTCTCTTTACATTCAGGCAGGGAAGCTTCGGGGGGGGAAAACCTAGCTCCAAATATTGGTGGAGCAGAGCCCCTGATTATGAATATTCCTGGGGCTTTAGCCCCAAGAGCCCATATAAGTTGGCGCCCATGTACACAGGCTTCCCCGTTAAGCCTGGGACCAGCCTCCTCAGTTCAAGTCTTCGGCTTCCCAGAGTTCTTGTTGCTTCCAGCACAGGTGGGGGAGGAGAAAGTGGCATCAGGCTTTTACCGATCTCCTGTTTCAGCGTTTCTGAACTGGGTCCGTGGAGGGTACTTCAGGGCGTCCCCGTGCGGCGTGTCCGGCTCCGGGGGGTCCCCGCGCGGCGTGTCCGGCTCCGGGGGGTATCCGCGCGGCGTGTCCGGCTCCGGGGGGTATCCGCGCGGCATGTCCGGCTCCGGGGCGTCCCCGCGCGGCATGTCCGGCTCCGGGGGGTATCCGCGCGGCATGTCCGGCTCCGGGGGGTCCTGCGCGGCGTGTCCGGCTCCGGGGGGTCCCCGCGCGGCGTGTCTGGCTCCGGGGGGTCCCCGCGCGTTGTATCCGGCTCCGGGAGGTCCCGCGCGTCGTGTCCGGCTCCGGGGGTCCCCGCGCATCAGGTCCAGGACCACAGGCCCCACTGATCAACTCCTCCCCTCCCTCCCTCCCAGTGTCTCCTGCAGGCCGCAGAACAGCTGTTCAGCAGCGTGCAGGAGGTGCTGGGAGGGAGGGGGAGGGGCGGGGAAGAGGAGGGGCAAAGGTGGAGTGGGGTGGGGTGGGGCCTTGGGGGAAGGGGTGGAGTGGGGTGGGGCCGGGGGTTGAGCACCCCTGGGGAAGATGAGGAGCCGGTGCCTGTGCACTGAAGTTCATGTTCTTAGCCTTGCTTTGGGGTGTGGTATTAGGCAGCTGTTCTCTGCGTTTACACACGGGGGGGCAGCGTTCGACCTGCCCATCATGAATTATGGATTGCGGTTAAAGTGTAACAATAACGCTGGTAACTCAAATGTAAAGAAAC
>ML123327.1:75131-99960 GCA_003846335.1 Cuora mccordi
GGGGTGCCAGGAGGGTGGGCAGGGCTGGGAATGGTACGGGGCTGTAGAAAAGTACTTCTTGTCCCAACCCTGCAGCAAGGGAGGAGAAAGAGGAGGAACTGGGACTCTAAGGGTCTCCTCTAAGTGGGGTGCAGCTATCCATCACCATTCCTATCGGGCTGTGCCTAAAGCTACAACCTAGCCCTATATAGTTTGCGTCAACCTGTTTGTGCTCCTAACTCACTTAACCACTTTTGAAAATCCCGCCTTTCCCTATGGCTCTGTTGCAGGGCTGCAAAGTGGCTGGCTGCGCTAGCTCCGATGGAAAGGTTGCTCATCGGAAACCTTTATCCACAAAGCCAGCCCTGGGAATCGATAAGCCCACGTGTGTTCTGTACGGCCGCTTTTGCTCAGAACGTTACATTGTTGAATGGGATGTTTTTAGGAGCACAGGGGATAGTCCCACTAAATATTCAAAATGCTGTAAAGCCCAAACTAAGGCTAAACACCACTTTTTCGCAAGGAGTAAATCCTTTTTCTACCCATTTAGGATTTGCTACTGGCCAAAGACCTGTCCCATGGCCTTGAATAAGGACTGCACTTGTTCCCGTATTGGTCACAGCTAGCTGTTGGTTCTACTTCTGGGCATGCTAAGCCTGGGGCTTGTGCTAACGTTCGCTTGAGCAGAATGAATGCGTCCTGGTGTTCTAGTCCCCATTCCCACATATTACCTTTTATAGTCACTTACAGAGCAGACTGGCCTTTTCTGTGTAATATTCTATGACATCCCTCGAGAAATTAGGCCTTCCTAAGGATGACCTTAACATTGATATATCTGTAGGGGCTGGTAACTTTTGCAGTATTTCCACCCTTTGCTTATCTGGTGACCATCCTTCTTGCCCTAATGTAATCTTAAGTAATTTACTTGTTGCTGACATATTTGGGCCTTTCCTGGGTTAACTTTGAACCCTGTTTCTTTGATCTTTCGTAGAACCTGATCTAAGATCTCCAGATGGTACAAAAACTAAGTAAGACAAACAAGGATATCATCTACGTAGGATATAACTGCGACATTGCACTCTGTGTGCTTTATGGAATATGTTTGTAAGTGTGAATATGAGGTAACTGGAATATGCTTTATGCAAAAGGTCTCTTGTAAGGTATCATTACAAAGGTTATAATCTACTGAATACATTCATCTTTTTGAATTAATGTATCATTCCTGTATCTAAAACTAGAATAGGAAGTATAACTCTGAGGTCCTATTGTAATTATGCAAAGTGTGGGCCATTAATGGTGGTTTAAAATCTTGATGGCTCCCATTGACTAGGACAATTGGTTGTAAATGGCTCTGGTTACTTGCAAACCTTCCCAGGGACATGCAGCCCAGCCCTGGAAGAATGGAGACTAGGGATCTCACAGGACATGTGACCATATCACCTGATACTGGAATCCATCTTAAACCTGGTGCTTTTCCATTTAGAAGGAGGGGTGGGGACCCAGAAAGATAAAGGATTCCTGCCTTGTGCCAAAGCTATAAAAGGGGGTGGAACAGAAAAAAGGGGGTCCCCAGTCATAGGAAAACCCCTGCTTTTCACCTAAGATGCCTGCTGGAATTAACAAGGACTGAACCAGGGGAAAGGATTGGGCCAAGACTAGTCTTTGAAAGAAACTTATTGGAACATCTGAGATTTATCTGCAAGCAGTTTCTTAATGTATTAGGCTTAGACTTGCATGTTTTGTTTTTATTTTGCTTGGTAACTTACTTTGTTCCGTCTGTTATTACTTGGAACCACTGAAATCCTACCTTTTATACTTAATAAAATCACTTTGTTTATTGATAAACCCAGAGTAAGTGATTAATACCAGGGGAAAGCAAACAGCTGTGCATATCTCTCTATCAGTGTTATAGAGAATGGACAATTGATGAGTTTGCCCTGTATAAGCTTTATACAGAGTAAAACGGATTTATTTGGGGTTTGGAGCCCATTGGGAACTGGGTGCTGGAGATAGGTGACCCGCTGAGCAGTCTTTGGTTAGTCTTCAGCTTTGGGGGCATGGGACCAGACCTGGGTCTGTGCTGCAGTAGGTTAGTGTCTGGCTCAACAAGGCAGGGTTCTGGAGTCCCAAGCTGGCAAGGAAAACGGGCTCAGAGGTGGGGTCAGCACATCAGGTGACAGTCCCAAGGGGGTCTCTATGACCAAACCCGTCACAATAATGTTATCTTTGTTGCGTATAACAAAGAATGCATTTGCCAAATCCAAACCTAAACCACTGGGCCCCTCCCATAATAGAGGCTATTACTTCTGGATATTTGGCTGCCACTGGAGCAGTCATTGGAGTTACCTTGTAGAGTGGTCTGAAATCACTGGTTAACCTCCAGGTTTTACCATCTGCCTTCAGAACCGGCCAAATGGCTGCGTTATTTCTACTTTGTTATTCTAGTATAAGCCCTGGCTCCAAGAGCCCTTGAATAGTTTTTATTAGACTAGGTTCTGCTTCCTTGGGATACTTACACTGTTTTTGGGGTGGAAGATCAGGTCCAATAATTAAAACTTCTGCATTATTTTACCGCACTCTATTTTATTGGTGGCCCAAACCTCTGTTTCTGTGCAATCCTTAGTGCTTCTACTGGCCAACTGGGTCATTCACCCTGGAGCTGGCTGCAGCTGCTCGGGGCCTGGAGACTCCTAATCTATGCAGAGTCAAGCAGGTGCTGAGGGTGGGGTGTCCCCCCACCGTCATGTGCATGGGCAGCACATGCCCCTCATCCCAGGCTCTGCCCCACTGAGAGCGTCCAGGGGGCAGTGGGGACAAGGCTTCGAGGCTGCTGCCCCCAGCACATTCAGAGCAGGGATAATTAGCCAGCCAGTCCAGCTTGGAGGTTTCGGGCTGCAAGAGCAGCGCTGCAGAAGGGCCACCTGGGAATCTTTCCCTGATGGGATGAAACAAGCATGTGCGGTCACACCAAAAATATTGTTTAAATTCCACTTCAAACTTGCACAGTTGTTTCCCATCTCTCTCATTTGTTGTGAACGGCAGTACCCCAGTGTGCCCATTTATTCTGCCAGTTAGTTCCCCTTGTCTCTGAGAGTCTTTCCTTTGCCTGCGATGGGCTTTGGGTCAGGTTACCAGGCAGGTCCATATAGGCTGTTACACAGAAACACCGATTCCTCTGGGAATGCCTTGATCTTACCAAATCTCCCCAGGGCTGCACTTTTTTTTTTATTACTCTTCATCATTCACCTTTGCTAGCACGGTGCAGGTGCAGGGCATTGTGCTATTTCATTTACATATTAATACTCAAATATTTATCAGTGAATAGTTGCTAGTAGTTTTAGCAATGACCTTTGTTTCCAGTAGAGCAGTTGCTGTATTTTTTTACTGTGATTTTTAATTTGGAATTTTAATTTGACATTTGAGTGACTCTTTCCTAAGACACCGAGATGGAATGAAGTGGGTATCGATCGACCAGGTGGTGTAAAACCATTGCATGGGAAGGCGCCTCTTTCTGCAGTGCAAATCAGCATTGATTTGCTTTAACTTTTTGTGTTTGGCTTTGAGATCGGCTTCACATCTCCTGCTCGGCTCCAGAAAGCCAATTTCCATGACCTGCCCTCGTGTATTTTGCCACCGTACTGTAGTCCCGACCTCACTAAGCCTCTTCTGAGGAGGCAGACACGTGAGCTAGACTTTAGCTTAGCACCTGGGGTTTTTGATGCTTAATCCTTATAAGTGGTTCTTTTAAAATCTAGCAAAAAGCCTAAGTTCCAAATGTATTTTTTTGTTTTTAATAAAATTTACCTTTAAAAAAAAAAAAAAAAAAGAAGATTGGATTTTTTGTCCTAAGAGATTTGTGCATGTTTAATTAGCTGGTGGTTGTGGATTGCCACGGACTCGCAGGGACGAAAGAAAATGCAAGCCTGTTATTTACCAGGCTGCACGTGGCAACAGACTATATTGGTAAGGGATGCAAGGAGAGTATGGGTCACGATGCAAACTGCAGACACACACACACACTAAAATTAATCAATTTCAAGTTTTATTGGGGATAATTACAAGGGGTAAGGGAGCAGCGTATGATTAGCTAATAGAGTTAATGAAACTTAAAACACACAATGACTAAAATATCTACTAACAATATTTATGAACAAAGATGCAGCATTTAGTAATAACTGATACTTACAAATACAAACCAACGCATAACGACCGGCAAACGTAGAAGCTCTGTTTGAAACACGTGAGCTGAGAGAGAGGCTTCGAGGTGATCAGGCTCGGTTACGGGTGTACACAGGATACACAGGATTCGTTTTTCTTTCTCCTCTCCCTGCCTGCACATGGCAGGCAGGCCTAAAGTACCAGCTATGACCTCATAGAAGTGTCATAGGGGACGGGGCCCAAAACCTGTTTGTGTCCGTTTCTGACTGGCACAAGCAACGTTTACACCATGTAGGGGAGCAGGTGCCTTAAAGTCTGGCTTCGCCCCCAAAAGGTGAGGAAATGCAGATTGTCTTAGAATGCGTTCAACACTGAATGACAAAAGAAGAGGCCAGGGCAATACCGGAAAGGGCCAGTGCTACAGGATGCAGACAGGGACTCATCTCAACAGTGGTAACAGGTGATTTCCTGTGATTTCTTTCCTGGCTCTTCCCTGGAGGGGGCCTGAAAGGGCTTGGAGGTGCCCCAAGGAAGGAATTCCCAAGGGCGCCTTCCTGGGCGCTTAAAGGGTTTTCTGCACTTGGGTGGTGGCAGCATCTGCCCAGCCAAGGCCAGAGAGAAGCTGTAACCCTGGGCGTGGCCCCCCCTTCCGCAGTCCAAGTGCCGGGGGGGGGGGGGCTCCGCCGTGAGAGGGTGGCGGGATCCTTTCGCAGTCGCTGTCCGGCGGTGGGTAATCCACCCCCACGGTCTGTGCTGGGAATCACGCGCAGGGAATCGCCGTCCCCAGAGTCCGTGGGCCAGGCTGGCTCCTTTCCCGCGCTGACCTCATGGAGTCTGCGCTTTCTCGCCCAGCTCTGTGGCTGAGTTGGGGACCAGGCCCCAATAACTCCCCCGGGGACAGGAGGGGAGCACTCGGCCCCACAGGCGCGGGGCTGACAGGCGCTCCCCCCCCCCCGGGACCGCTGACGGGGTCTGGACTGACAGCGCAGTGCAGGCCGCGGGCACTGTCTCCATGGCAACACTTGGGGCTGGGGAGCAGGGCATGCTGGGACATATCTCCATGGCAACACTTGGCGCTAGGGAGCAGGGCATGCTGGGACATATCTCCATGGCAACACTTGGCGCTAGGGAGCAGGGCATGCTGGGACGTATCAGCGGATTAACCACCCCCCTTTCCCGGCTTTTTTCCGTCACTTCCGGAGAGGCCGCGTTTCATTGGTTCCTGTGAGAAGTCCCGCCCCCACTTCCGGCTTGCTTGGTGTTGAGAGGATGGCGGAGAGCGCGGGGCTGCAGGGCCGGGTGTTCGGCCCGGGTGGGGCCGCGCAAGGTGCGGGGGTGGGCGGGCTCCTCAGCGCCCCCCGCCCGGCCTGCGTGTGACCCCCCCCCGGAGCGGGGCCCAGGCGGGGGGCTGCCCCCCCCCCCCGGCTGCGGGCTCTTCCCCCGCGGGCCTTGCTCGCTCCACTCCTGCCCCGAGCGACGCTCCCCGGGGCACAGGGGCCCGAGAATAGCGCGGAGCCTTTTGTCCCAGTGCCCCGGACGGGCTGCCTGGCTCCGGCTGCAGCCACCTCTGGGGTACAACCTGGGCGCGGTTCAGCAGCCTGTCGTGACGTTACGGACCCGTTCAGGCCGCTAGTTGAACTATGCTGCGTGTGAATGTCAGTCACTGAAACAGCTTTAAATAGACGTTTTATCTTCTCTCACTGCTGGTCTGTTCCTGACAGTGTAGTTGTGGGAGCCTGGTTAGAAGTGTCACTTAATCACGGTCTGGTTTATAATACCATCGCTTTCCTTCCAGGCAGCAGATGGCTTGGTGAAAGTTCAGGTGGCTTTGGGGAACATCGCAAGCAAAAGAGAGAGGATTAAAATTTTGTACAAGAAAAGTAAGTATTCGTCCAGCATTTGTGTTTTGTGTTTTTTTTACCCCCAGGGTTTAGATCCAAATTGTATGTTACATGGTGGTCTTGTTGGGTGGCCTGTCTGAGATTATTTGAGTTGGGTTTTGGAGTGGGTTTAAAAACAGCCTTCATCATTAGCTCCTTGGGAGGCAAAGGACTGAGTAGACAAGCTGGGATCTCTCGAGTGCAGTGCACCTCTTGAGAGGTGAGAGTATGGAATCTGCTTTGGCTTCTGTTTTGGTATCAGAGATCTAAAACCTAGGACTGTGTGTACTATCCACTGTGATCAGATCCCCTAGAAATCTGCAGCTCATCAGGCCTGGTGTCGTCAGAAAGGGGTAGGACATGTTCAGTGTATGTCCACCTGCAGAAAATCGTGGGATTTGACTTCTCACTGGCATTGAAGCTTATTTCTCCCTGTTGAGCCTATCAAGGACAACTGAGATTGCAAGCAACCTTGGGATTTTTGTAACAGAGGAGAGATGTCGCAGAAACAGCATGCTGTGCCTGGAGGGGACAGAGTGGTGCCACTTTAGCACACCCACAGCCAGCTTCAGAAGGCAAGACTTGCATGTGTAGGAAAGACATTTCAGAGGGCAGGGGAGGTAGCAGGCCACATGATGGAAAGTGAGCACTCTGTGCCCTCCCTTTAAAGAATGGACTGTGAATTCTGCAGTTGAATTTAAAATTGGCTAATGTGATACGTAGCAGGTTAGTGGCACCTTCTGTAAATAATGGGCACCTATTGCTGTTGGGCCATGTGTACACACACTTTAAATAAAATCAAACAAGGAAACTTAGGGGGGCTTGGTGCAGCAGCAACTTTGTACTGTTGAGCTCAGCCATTCCTTTCTGATCCCCCACTGAGGATGCCTCTGCATCTTTGTACATCTGAATTGTTGTATAAAATAGTTAGCTGGCTCAAATTTGTAAGGTCTTTCATGTGGTCTATAAAATGCTGTGAATGGTCATGGTACTGTAGAAGTACTGTAGCTGCTGATTCTTTTTAGTGAAGTCTTGTAGTGAGTAGGAAATTGTGACAGGCAGTACTTCCAGAACTAGTCACTTCTCCTCTCTCTCTGTCACCTACTTCTGATCTTAGTTGAAGATTTAATAAAATATCTGGATCCTCGGTACATTGATCGAATGGCTGTTCCTGATGCCATGAAACTGCAATTCATCTTAGCAGGTACGTCATGAAATGGAAGGAATATGCTCATTCCCCAAAAGCTCACAAGACGAGGTGGGGGATGGGATTTTAATTGAATGCAATTCATTTAATCTCTCTCAATCATGGGCTTAGGACAGAAATGCCTCCTTTGGTGTCTAGTCTTCCCCTGTAAACTGGCTAATGCTTCAGTAAAAGATCAGAAATGGAGAAACTACAGTATGAATCGTACAGAGAAGAACAAGCGTGGTTCAGTCCCCAGGCTCTGGCTCCCTGGCAAGCACTTGGAATGCAACTGGCACAGTGGAGCCAGTTCCTGCATGAGGAGTGATTTTCTCGCTATTGAAGGCCTTCCCTTAATGAGTGACCCTGACTCCCTCTGAGTCTGTCTGGCCTTTGGTCAGAAGTTTGGGGGGGGGAATTGTTGTCCTAAGTCTAGCAACTGTTACAGTAACAAAATGGCTCTTATGAACACTGAAGTGTGTATATACTGTGAACTTCTAACCCTGTCCAGCTCTCTCACAGGGAATCTGAGTCGCCCCGCTCCTGTGGTAGGTGTGTGAAACTCCATTGTCTTCAGTGGCGTTTCCCCCGATTCAGACTGGTGTCAGTGAGGGAGAGTCAGAGCCTTGAGGTTGACTTGTAATGGGACTCAACAACTGAGCCAATGAAAGAACAAAAAGCATGTGCTTTTTCCATCGCTAGCTTAGTGAGGAGCATCCTGGCTTCTGCTCCTGGTTCTTCCCTTTATGTACTGTGTGCCGCCTTTGAGCTTCTGTTTCCCCATCTGATAATACCTACCCCAGGAAAGGGTGGGGGATGTTTGCAAAAGGCACAGAGATCCTTGGTTGGAAGGTGCAATAGTAACGTAAAGTATCATTGCAGTGCTGCATGTAGGTTTGATTGCCTTGTGAGAAGGGGAAGCTGAATCAGGCCAAAAGGGATAGCTCAGTGGTTTGAGCATTGGCCTGCCGGGCCCAAGGTTGTGAGTTCGACCCTTGAGGGGGCTGTTTGGGGATCTGGGGCAAAAATCTGTCTGGGGATTGGGCCTGTTTTGAGCAGGGGGTTGGACTAGATACCTCCTGAGGTCCCTTCCAACCCTGAGATTCTAGGATTTTTTTTCTCATCTGTGAAAAGCAGAAATAGTATTTGACTTAAACTTCTCCTGTCTTTTAAACCAGAGGAGCAGTTTATTCTTTCCCAAGTCGCCCTTCTGGAACAGGCGAACAACCTCCAGCCGTTCTTGGACAGTGCACACATCAAAGGTAACACATGCTCATCTGCAAGCTACCTTTTCATAGCTGCTGTCCTGCAGTTAGTGAAGACAAGTGGCCTCTCTTTTGTTACCCTGGGCACTAAGAACAGTGTGGAAATGCTGTTTTTAAAAGTTCTCTTGCTGTCTGCCTCAAATAACCAGAAACCACTGTAAGCGTTTCCAACTCTGACGAGTTTGCAATCTAAGGAGGCTGTAGGCGCTAAAGCAGTGCAGCAGCTTGCAGAACAAATGCAGAATGTGGCATGGTCATCATCTTCAGCAACATGGGCGTGAATATTCTCCTGGCTACGATACTGCCACTGTACAGGGAGGCTGAATTTAAGTGACCCCAGAGCCATGTTATACTGGCAAGGCTGTTAAATATTCCTGAGATGCTGGTCCAGGGAGCCAGTGTAATTGTGCGGGGAAAATGGAGGCCAACAAATGCACACGTTACTCTACACAATCCTTAGCATCTTATAGGGGAAAAACTCAGTAGAACGTCTCCTTTCTAAGGTGCAGCTTCCTGTTCACTGCGTATCTCTGCCCCTGGCATGGTGAGGTCTCTGTAGTCTCCATGCAGTTGCTTATCAGTAATAGTCACACATAGTAATCCAGTTGCCTGCTTCATACAAGTCTCTTGGGCATCTAATCCTCAGCATGGGACCCACATCTCATGGCCCCAGAGGCAGCAGAGAGGTGACTTTGGAAAGTTGTTTTCAGTTGGTTCTGATCAGCGTATACACAAACAACTAAAATGTTGGGTTTCAGAATAGCAGCCATGTTAGTCTGTTTCCTCAAAAAGAACAGGAGTACTTGTGGCACCTTAGAGACTAACAAATTTATTTGAGCATAAGCTTTCGTGGGCTAGAACCCACTTCATTGGATGCATGAACTCCTGTTCTTTTAACTAAAATGTTGGCATTTCACTTACTTTGCAGTAAAGTGGCAGTAAGCAGTGGTGGGCTGGTGGCCAGCAGTATTTATCTTCGGGGCATTTCCAAGCTGTAATGTGCCTCAACTGACAAGAAATGTATTAAATTAATCCCAATAGAAAGATTTTAAATGTGCTCTTAGACAGTCGTCTCTACTTTGGGAACTGCAATTCCTGGATGTCAAACCTGAGCTGGGACTGACTTTTGTTCTGTGCTTTGCAGCTGCTCCTGACCATGCTGCCAAACTGCAGCGACTTGCTCAAATCCACATACAGCAGCAGGTAGAGTGAATACTGTGACATTATGAGTGTAATATAATATTTCATTGAAAGGTGACAGGGCCAGAAAGAGTTAATCAACTCACAGACTGACCTGACCCATGGGTGAACCTTAAGGACTGGTTAGGAAGATCTGTAAATGAACAGAGCTTTGAAATGCAAGTCTGCATTGGTAGAGGTAGAAGGGTAGATGTTTGCTCACATCACAAGATCTGAGCAAACAAGTCTTGTCTATTGCTATAGTTTTAATTCAAAGGTCAAAAAAGGAATATTAACATTTATGATGATACTTGAGTGAAATACTATTATTGTTTGTGTCTCTTTGAAGGTTGTGGTAACCTGTATCTGAACTGTTTAATAGATAAATTGCCCTGTGCTAATTGCCAGGATGTTTGGGAGAGGGAGTTAAGCCTATTGTTTTCTCAGACCGAAAGGCTGCTGGAAATGTATAAAAGCCCTGGGCCAGGATCCTTCTTAATCTCAGATCTGCTTTGGGTTTCAAGAGGGGGAAATCTTAAGCCACAAGGATTGAGATCCCCAGTCATTGACTGGAGCCCCCCTGAATATGGATATTGGACTGTAACCTCTGGACTATTTCTAAAAGGACTTTTGACAATTACAAGCTCATCTCTGCTGTGCATCTGAACCTCAAGAATTGAATTCAAGTCTGTCTGTATATTAATCTTTTAACCAACACTCTCTTTTCTTTTTTAATAAATTATAGCTTAGTTAATAAGAATTGGCTGTAGCGTGTATTTTGGGTAAGATCTAAGTTATAATTGAACCTGGGTATGTGGCTGATTCTTTGGGATTAGAAGAACCTTTTCTTTTATATGATGAAGTAAGATTTTCAGGAATCATCATCATATATGACAGGTGTGTCTGGATGGAGGCCTGAGGCTGGGCACTTTAAGGGAACTGCATGGTTTGGACTTCTAAGTGACCAGTGAGGTACTAGAGAAGCTGTTTTGTGCTGGTTGGTAAATCTAAGTATTGGAATAACCACCAGCGTTTGGGGTTTGTCTGCCCCGTTTGGTTTGCAGTTCACCCTAATTGAGTGACCACAGCTGGCTCCCACGGGCAGCATCGTCACAAATACTCATCATGGTTAATCTTCAGTGGGCAGGGATGGGGCCTCTTGTTAACTGGGCAAGGATGGGATAATTAGTAGCACAGACTACAGCCACTCTAGTTAAGATTATCAGTATTTCTTCTTTCCATTAGTTGTTTTCAGTTTGTCCAGATCATGGAATTTCCAGGAGTCAGAAGAGATCTCTGCTCCGGAACATCTCAGTGTACAAATAGCTTTAGGTGGCTTTTTAAAAACCGCAATGGGGCTACTAACGCCTAACTGCTAATTCCCCCAATACTAGGCCGAGATCCTGACGGCCTAGCGAGGCAGTGTGGCCTCCCTCCGATGCAGAGGGGGGGAGACCACCACCACCCGAGTACAGTCCCCTTCCCAGTTCAGGTGGGTGGGAATCTGAAAGTCAGTTCACGTAAAATAAGCAGCTCGGTTTACAGCACTGGGTAAAGGGCCTGGCTCAAGGCCGAATCCATTGAGCATATTGTGTCTGATTCCAAGGAGAGGAAGGAGCATTTGCCCTGCCTTCCTTGAGTAGTCTTCACTGAGGCTGTGCTAGTGGCTAGTATATTTGGTTGCTTTTCTCTGACAGGAACTGACAGAGTTGTTCCAAACAGAGCTGAAGTCACTGCGGTAAGAAGGATTTCTTGGTGGTGAATTGATTCCCTACTTCAGTGGAGTTGTCACTGCAACTCTCTGGCTAAATGTGCATGATTGTCCCCTTCTGGTAGCTGGCCCACTTGGAGGACTAGCGCTGGCTTACTCCGCTAATAGAGTAAGCAGTACAGGAGCTCTTGCGGCTGAAGGTCCTGGGTTCTATCCCTAGCAATGAAGTGGTGTCCACACAAATACAGCCTCGGGTTAACCACAGCACTCCCAGTGCATGAATGCAACAGGGGTCCCAGACACACCAGAGGTGGCCTGACAACTGGTACCAAGGAAAACTCATTCTCCTAAAAACAGGGACTATGGGGCAAGCTTGTCCATCCAAACAGAAAAGAGAGGCACAGGCGTATTTGCAGTCTCCTGTTCTCTTTGAATGCTGAATGGTGTCTAATATCTGGTTTTTCCACAGAGTTTATTACAAGCAACAAGTCCAAGATAATGGAACACCGGATGTATTGACATCTGCACGGAGACATCAGCTCGGTGTTTGATGGCCTGCTGCACACAGTTAAAGAAATCGTGGAGAAGAGCTATACCCCAGGAGAGATGTAAGAGGCTGGAATTGTATAATTAGACCTTTCTGTAGCTCTCTCCATTCCCTCACACTGCTTCCTGCCATACCCTTCCTTGCCAATGAGGTCCTGTCACTGCTTGCTATGGGCCTTGACGGATGGGATTTTCAGAAGCACTCAGCGCTACCCTGACAGCTATTGAAGTCAGGGGAAGATTGACCATAGACTTCGCTGGGAACAGAGTTGCACCAGTGCAGAGCACTTTTGAAAATCTCACCCTAGGATCTTTCTCACTGCTGTGCCCTGACAGGATCTGAACACTCTTAACATGACCAGATGGATGGCACTACACCAAGGAAACGTTTAGGTTTTCACTTGTTCCTGGAAATGTATAATCTGGAGTTCCAAAGTCCTGCAACAGTTGGTCCCAAATTACATCTAGAGGCCTGAGCTGTCCCTTGCAGGATAGCAAACATAATTACAGAGGCAGTGTGGTGTAGTGAATAAGGCATTGGATTGAGAGTCTGGAAAGCTGGATTGTATCCCCGACCCTGCTATTGACTTGCTTTGTGACCATGGGTATGTCACTTAACCTCTTTATGCATGTATGGTTCCATTTGTACAACTGAGATGACAATACTTCGCTTTCTTTATGAAGTGCTTGGAAATCCTTGAAAGGAAGCACTGTAAGTACATCGTATAATACTAAGGGTTAGTGGGCTTTGGTTTTTAAACTTAACCCTCTCTTCCCATCATGGAAACTTGATCATTTGGATTCCTTAGCCTTGAAAGACCAATGTTCCCTCTAATTTTTTACATCCATGTGCAGAATGAATTTTGTTATGTGATGGAGGTGAGGTGTGACGGGGGAAGGGGGGGGCGTGAGAGGTTCAGAGTGTGGGAGAGGGCTGGGGTGTGGCCCCTCCCACTTGAGAGGTGCTGAGTCGGCACACTTTGATTATGTAGAGTGAGATATTTTTCAAAAGCAGCCTGCATTGGCTTAACTCTGCTCCCACTGAAGTTCTCCCATTGACCCAGGTGGAGGGGAGATAAGCAAACACCAAGTGCTTCTGGAAATCCCCCCTCAGAAACTTTAATCCTTCCTCAAATGCAGGTTTACTGACACAAATGGGAGTGATGGAATCAATTGTAATTTGAAAAGAACTTTGTCATTCCTCCAACACTGAAGCTGTTTATTTAAAAAAATAAATAACCCAGACAACACCGCTGGTGTTTGCTTTTTAACTCTTTAAAGATGCCTGTGTAGAAGTTTATATTTGCTGTTACTTTGAACTGGCTTATCCTACTAAATCTTTCATCTTTTTGAAAACACAGCTGTGTGCTATCACCCGCTCTGCCTAATGAAGCTAGGTTTTATCAAAGGTTCTCTGTTAACAGCTTGTTTGATTGGGCATTTGTACTTTTGATGTCAGGATATGCCTGGGGGCAGAGCATTGCTGGCGTAAAACCAGCAGAGGGAGCTACATTACTTTTCGGGGTAGTGTAAAGGTTTTTACTGGAGATGGTCTGAATATTTCATACTTCAGAATTTGGAAAGCCTTTTTTTCCTTGAAATTTTGACACATAGGAATAAAATTGTGCCGAAATTCTGTTTTTTGTTTTTTTTCCTCTCTCCCCTCTTTCCCCTCCTATCCCCCCCTAAAAAGAGGTTTTTTTACTGGCTTCTTTTTATACCAGATTTGTGTGCATTTGGTCCATGATGATATACGGAATTTTGCTTGATTATTCAATAGAAATCATTAAGACAGAGTACATTCCCCACCGAATTGAAGGTAGCACAGCTTTTTGTGCTCACAGTTTGATAATACTATTTCTTATAGTTGAAAACTTTGCATCAGAAGCAGTCATTTAAATGACACACACCTTTGTGCCGGTAAAAAGTGGCAGTAGTAGTTGCAACTAAATGGCAGTTCGTGGTACAAAACGATATAAACTTTGCCGTGTACACGTCTTTTGCACTCCCAGTTCTTTTCTAGTAGATGATTGCCTTTGTAATTAGTGATCTTAAATAGGTTCTAATCTTTTAACCATTAGTAACCCCAGCACCCTTTCCCAGGAGTGTGAGCGTCATAAGAGCCAAGATTTACCCTGACTGACTGACTTCCTTCGAAACTAGTTGAAGTGAATGCACGGCAGCTTGGAGCTGCTGCAGCAGGGAGAGGCGCCTCTCCCCGCCACAGCGCTGCAGGCCCCAACCTGCTCCCTGCTCACCCCCTGCCTCTGTCCTCTCCAGGCCCCTGTGGCTGTGCGCCTACGCAGGCTAACGCAGCTTAGGGGGAGCTTAGATTGTAGCCTATTGTCAAGGCTGCGGGGCTGCACAGCAGGCTATCAAGGGCCATGCACGCCACAGGGGCCTGGAGAGGACAGAGGTAGGGGGTGGGTGGGGAGCAAGTTGGGGCGTGCAGCAGGGACAGGTGCCTCTCTCCCCACCGCAGCCCTGGGGCAGCCGGCACCCCAAACCCCCTCCCGCACTCCAAATCCCTCATCCCCAGAGCCTGCACCCCCAGCCAGAGCCCTCACCCCCCTGCACTCCAACCCTCTGCCCTAGCCCTGAGGCCCCTTGTTAACCTCTCATCCCTGGTGCCATCCCAGAGTCTGCACCCCCAGCCAGAGCTCTCACCCCCCCACATCCCAACCCTCTGCCCCAGCCCTGGGCCCCTTCCCACACTCCAAACCCCTGGGCCCCACCCCCGCCACACATCCCCTCCATATTGGTGCACATAACAAAATTAATTCTGCACATGGATGTAAAAAACTAGAGGGCACATTGGCAAGGATACGAATAGCATTCTGCTCTTTTATATAGTACCTTTACAAAGCTCAATCTAGTTACTCCTCCTTACTGACTATGTTCAAAAAGGATGTCAGGGATATAACCTAAGTCAGCAGAATCCCTGTCCTCCCCCTGACCACTTCGCCATGATGTCTCTGGTAATGTTATAACTTTTGAGAAGTACCTTTTCCTCTGCAGTGATTGACACCCTTGACCAAAGGTGAATGATGAGATCTTGATTTTCCTTACCAGAGTGTGACATCAACCCACTCTGTATTTTTATCCATCATTTATACCATCCTAATCTCCATATGAGATCATGGGATGGTCTCGACATCCTATTGTGAGATGAATTCAGCCATAAGATATTGTATCCACTGTTTTTCTTTGACACCTAGGCACTCATACCACCATGAGGAACAGAGGATGGATAGACTGATGGTCTATCTGTGACATTAGAAATGCCTTGTAATCTGCTTGTTGCAGGGTCTGGCCTCTGTTAATCTGCTGATGTTTTAATTGCAGGTGCCACTGCTGATTCAGTCGAAATGTCGAAGAGACACGAACTTGGCAGAACAGAGGGGTATTGCTGGAGCCCATCATTCTTTTCTTTTGCAAACCTTCCAGCTACTATTTCATAGATAGAGCACATCTGTCCACTTCGGGGATTCTTTTGCACTGTTTTCAAATGTCCTCATTCAAAAACCTTCTCAAGAACCAGTTCTTCAGTGATGGACCTACAGAGTTAGCCCACTAATTAAGGATATGTTGAGGGGCAGTCAGATATAGATAATATGCATTTAGACATGCTCTTCTGCTGTGGATTAACAAGTCATTGGAGTGGGGGACTGGACCCAGTGTCACTGTGCCTCAGTGGATTCACTGCTGACAGTGCCAAATTCAGGACAAACTGCTGTGAAATAGGGTGGACTCACCCCAAACTGGTGGTGGTTCTTATTGGATCATACCAAACCAGTAACAAAAGTAAACTTCTGTCTCGCCACACTGGTCAACAAGATGTCAAAAGTACAGTCTCCAGGCACTCCAGCCCTTGTCTTACCACCCAGATACTGGATTCTGTGATGAGTGGTTACCGAAAACCAACTTAATCAAATATAGGGTCCTTCTAATCTCAAGAGATCCACCACTTAGCCAGGTCAATATATAACTCAGATCTTACCCAATAATCACGCTGATGCCAATCCTTGAGTAACTAAATACTAAAGTTTTTAATAATAAAAGAAGAAAGTTAATAAACCATAATATATACACTCTCTAATTCCCAAGTCCTTATATCAGGTTTGTAGCAGTGATGGAATAGACTGCTGGCCTGTGAAGTCTCTCTCTGGTAACATCCAAAAAATTGGCAGGGCTTCAGGCCATAGTTCAAAATGCTCCTTTTAGTTGTAAATCCACAGTCCAGAGAATCAGGGCAGGAAAGAGACAAAATGGAGATAGCTCAGGGGTCTTTTATATCCTTTGCCACATGCTTGGAAATGTACTGGCCTAAGATGGAGTCCAGGGTCACATGAGCTTAACACATGTCCTTGCATAGCTTGATGACTCTCAGGGCGTAGCCATTGCCCATATTCTTGCCGAGGTGGCCACATGCCATGCATCTGAAGTGAGGTTTTTTTTATCCATGAAAGCTTATGCCCAAATAAAACCGTTAGTTTTTAAGGTGTCACTGCACTCCTTGTTGTGTTTGTAATTACCTGTACTGAAATTTCACTAGGACACTGGAGGACGGATAAGTACACATACAAGAAATGCTCTAGGATCTTCAGTAACCACAACTGGTTTAACGTCTTGTCCAAAAGACAGCACCTCCATCAGTACAGCACCAGAGATGGAGAGTGGATCGGTGTTGAATCAGAGAGGAATTCCTCTTAGGGTACATCTGCACTGAAAAACAAAACAAAAGCTACAGCGAATCTCAGAGCCTGGGTGTGACAGGTTCCCTGAGGTACAACGTGGAACTGAAGTACCACTGAGCCTTCTGTCCCATCAGTCTGGATTTCTTTCACACTGAGATGTTGTGATGAACTGCAAACCTACTGCACTCGCACAAACATCTACAGGCTGGGACACGCCCAGCTGAGTTACATGAATGCTTTTGCCAGCCACTCATGAACCAACACTAGAGAGGCTCCAGCCAGTTCTCCCAGCTCCCCAGTCTTGCCCCCCTGAATTGTACCTTCAGATTAAGCCTGATCAGTGTAAATTTATTATCCAGTCTTCCTCTCCCGCAAGGGGGAAAGGGCGTGTATACGTTTTTGTTAACTGAGCTAGGATTTTTTTTCCATACACTTCACACAAGGGCCACTATTTTAGGTAAAATATAAAACTGATTTATTAACTACAGCAAGGTAGAGTAGTGATTATAAGTAATAAGTGTACAGATCAAAGTAGGTTCTACCTTAGAAATAAAATCACAAGCTAAGTTCTATAAACTAGACAGGATTTGAATCAAACAGTGTCTCACCCTGATGGTCTAGTTTCTTAATACACTAACTGGGATTCTCCTTTCCAGCTTGGGATCACCTCCCCAGTCAAAGGCTTTGTCCTCCGGGCATGTTTCCAGGAGCTGAGCTGGGTGGGGAGTGAGGCCAAGTGATGATGTCACTTCCCCCTTTTATAGTTTCTTCCAGCTTGGTGGAAAGATCTTTGCTTACGATGTGGGGGTCCAAGCTGCCCCCCAGTCCAGCGTCCTCCATTGCCTATGTGCTCCCTCTGAGAAGCCTCCATTGCAGGGGTCCCCAGTGTGGTGCCCGCAGGTGCCATGGCGCCCACCGGGGCATCTAAGGGTATGGCTACACTAGCAGCTGTACAGCGCTGGGAGTTAAACCTGTCTTCGTACAGCTGTGCAGGGAAAGCGCTGCAGTCTGGCCACACTGCCAGCACACAGTCGTGGCCACATTTGCAGCATCTGCAGCGGCATTGGGAGTGGTGCATTTGGGCAGCGATCCCAGCGTTCAGGTGGCTGCAACATGCTTTTCAAAAGGGTGGGGTGGGGTGGAGTGTGACAGGGAGCATGGGGGGAGAGAGAGTGGATTTTTGGAGCCGACGCTGTGTCAGCTCCCTGCCTTGCAAGTTCTGACCTCCCTCCCTCCTCCACCCGTCTCTCACTCACTGAAAGCAAACAGCAGCTGTTTGTTTTTTTCCTCACAGACCAGGTAAGCAGCCGCTAGCGGAAATGGACCCTTCTCCCCATTAGCTGTGGACATTCCAAAGGAAGCCCACCTGCCTGTCTCTCACTCATTCACAGCAAACAGTAGTTGTGTTTGGTTTTTTGATAAGCAGCTCCCGGAGCCTGGAGTTCACAACAAAACAGAGGCATCACAACAAAACAAGGAGAGGACCCTTCACCTAAAAGGATTATGGGGAGTTTCCGGAGGTCAGTCAGTGCGTAATAAGGTTACTCCCCGTTTACACTGGAGCACCAGCGTCTCAGCCACTCCGCAGCAGCTGTTCTTCTTCTTGGGAGGTGGAGTACCTGCAGCGCTGTAGCCATGGAGATCCAGCGCTGTATGTGCCTTGCCAGTGTGGACGGGGAGTGAGTTACAGTGCTGTGGGCGGCTTTATTGCACTATAATTCTTAAGTGTAGCCAAGGCCTAAGTCGTCCGCCAGCCAGTATGCGGGCGCAGCATCTGCTGAAATGCCGCCGACAAGCATCGCTGATGAAATGCTGCCCATTTTCGGAGGTATTTTGGTGGCGACTCCTCTGGATGACACTGCTTATCGGCGGAATTTCGGCGGCGATGCCTATTGACGTTGCCGCTTGTCGGCAGAATTTCGGCGGATGCTCGTCTGCCGCCATGGTCCTCCGTGGCTCACCAGATGAAAAAGGTTGGAGACCGCTGCTCCATTGTATATAGTTCCTGAGGTGGTCCCTGGGTGTGTGGGTTCCTTTTAATGGGGCCATTAGCACTGTCTAGCTTCTCCATTGTTGTACCTGAAAGGTTGGTTGTGGGTGTTTCCAACTTCACAACATAGTTTGGTGAGACATAGCAAAACTTCATAACTTCCCATACAGTGACAGCACATACAATCCTCCAGGCTATTAATGTTCAACAGATGAGGACTTTTAGATTGATACCCCCCAAGGCCTACTTGGTACAAAATATATAAGCATATCACCAAGGTAAATATGGGTGTGCCAGAGTGTTGCTTTGGGGTACAGAGTGTCACACTGGATCAGCTGACTTTGCTCATGCTCCGAGGCTAAAAACAGCAGTGTAGATGTTCCCACTGGGGCTGGATCTCAGGCTCTGAGACACCCTTCCAGTTGTTGGGTTTCAGAGCCTGAGCCATAATGTCTATGCTACGATTTTTAGCTCAGTAGCAAGAGACCAAGTCAGGTGACCTGGGCTCTGAGACTTGGTGGCGTTTGGTTTGGTTTGTTCTTTTGCAATATAGATGTACCCTTACTGATTAACCAATCCCACTGGATACATAGATCTTCCCTGGAAGCCTCTGATACAGATATTGCCCCACTCCAACCCTGCTTAGTTTGAAACTTTAATAAAAATAAAATAAAAAAGCAATAATTGAATTTGCAAACCCTCAACGTATTCCTTAACCTGACCATTCTTGTGCTACTAGCTGGTGTTCTATCCCACAGAAGGTGGCTACCTGTCCCTTATTTTCAGAGATCCCTGATTCGGAGTCTGATGTTCCAAATCCCCAACAATTCAATGTAGGGCACACTGTCTTGTGCTTCATCAGTGCTGGGGCGATGACCAGCCAGCGGGATGGAAATGTATGATTTTGTACAGAAGTAAGACATTGCAGGGTTGTTTCCCTTTAAAAATAAGATTCATCCTGTACTTGCCATACAGTTTCCCTTTATTTCAGAATCCTACAATACCACCAGCAGGGCATCTCAGATCATTACACTAGTCTGTTATGACAGGCTTAGCAAACATGGGGTGGGATGTCGGGTTTGCCACTCATTCGGTGCAGGCTGCTTAACTCAAGAAAAGGCATCCTGTGTCAGTAGCAGCTTTCTCTCACTTCTGGAGACTTCCATATGGCTCCCCAAATTCCCAGGCTGTTTTCTCCTCACCACGATGATGGTTTATAAAGGAACAGTAAACTCACTGGGTGGACTACACCGTTCCCTAGCACCTACAGTGCTGAATGGAAAACATGGTTAAGAGTGATTTTGTTTACATTCCAATAAACCATCATTGGTTCCAGCTCTCTTCCCACTCTGATTTTAGGTACTGGATGAGGAAATAAAGGAAGAAACTCTCTTTGGAAGTTTCATATATTCTTCTGGAAAAGAAGCTATTGAAACTTTCCAACTGAAGGTACTTTAAGGGGTGGCAAGATTGGGGCAGATGGCACTGCAGACATAGAGGCTTGCCTGCAAGTCTTTGGAGAGGATGTGGAAATCTCTCTCTGCTGAGAGGGGATTTCAAAGTGGTTAAACTGGCGGTTTTGGAGAACAGAACTGTATTGTGGGTGGGTGTGGGAAGGGATACCTGACGCTGTCAGTTACTGTGTGAACTTTGGTTTTAAGGGAGGCCCCTGGCTGAATTAACTGCTTTTGGCAAAGTCCCGCTCCCCTACCAGCCATCCTAAATTGCAGAAGACAGTGGTTCTGTGTTAGGATATAGATATTTAGGCCTGTCTGCAAAGGCCTGTACTGTAAGAATGTAGGTGTATTCTTATCACTTAGCTAGTTATAGAGGTATAAAAGAAAGATCAAAGGTCACTGTCTGTGTAATGGCCTTCTCTTACTGTGACAGTCTGAGGCCTGGTTCTTCGGCTAAGCAGCAGAGGCAGCCATGAGCTGGGAAGTGTATGGTCACATCCTCACATTCCAAACTAGTCACATTGAAATAAGGTGCGATTGGGCTGTTAGGAATACAATCCTGTCCTGATATTCCTATCACCTCCAGAGAAAGGGAAGAGCCTAGAAGATTTAAAAGGAAACTTAGTTTGATAGCAGCCTGTCTGGCAAGAACTCACTTATCAATAGACACAGCTGGAAAACCCTTATGTCTGTATAGATGTAGTTGTGGAATCCTCACTTCTGTATTGTTTTGTATGTTTATTTGCATGGTCTCTGTCTGGTTCTGTAATTATTTCTGTCTGCTATATAATTAATTTTGTTGGGTGTAAACCAATTAAGGTGGCAGAATATAATTGGTTAAATAACCATGTTACAATATGTTAGGATTGGTTAGTTACATTTCAGTAAAATGATTGGTTAAGGAATAGCTAAGCAGAACTCAGGTTTTACTATATAGTCTGCAGTCAATCAGGAAGGTGTGGGGGGGAATGGGAACAGGGACTGGGGATGGGGGAATTGGGATCATGTTTTGCTAAAGGGGGAAATGGGAACAGGAACAGAGACACAGACAAGGCTCTGTGGTGTCAGAGCTGGGAAGTGGGACACTAAAGGAGGAAACTGGAATCCTGCTTGCTGGAAGTTCACCACAATAAACATTGAATTGTTTGCGCCTTTGGACTTCGGGTATTGTTGCTCTCTGTTCATGCGAGAAGGACCAGGGAAGTGAGAGGGTGAAGGAATAAGCCCCCTAACACTCTGCCGGGAGCAAAAGATTTGTAGGGCCAAACTCAGCAAGCAGGTGCATCCACACCAACTTCAGAGACGACAACACATCAGAGTTGAATTTAGACTCTGTTCTTCTGTACTTCTACTTTTCTCCCTCAGTCAGCCATCTTCCCCCCCCCCCAACATTTTGTACCCAAAGCAATGGAGGGAAAGTGCAAAGAAGCTAGGCAGCTGGATTGTGACACCAGGTGACATCTTTGCCCGGGAAATGGACAGAGGCTGGGGGAGGAGCCGGGGAGAGGCTGGGGGAGACAGCTGGAGGGAATTTCAGTTTGGAGCTGGCTGGGAAATGCAGGGGAGCCCAGACAGGGCTCTGGCCTCCCTGGGGCCCCCCACGATGGACCTAACTGAGGGGGTCCTGTTGTCTGTACCTGCAAAACCTGTCTGGGACTGTGTTCCTGTCATCTAAATAAACCTTCTGTGTTACTGTCTGGCCGAGAGTCATGGTGAATCGCAGGAAGCCGGGGGTGCAGGGCCTTGTCTCCCCCAGCTCCGTGACAGCCTTTCCACCAGTGCCGTTGATCCACAAGTTCCTGCTAAAGGTGAAGCAGGAGAAAGCAAACGTCATCCTGATAGCCCTGACGTTGTCTTGCCAACACTGGTTCGGCGTGCTGCTGAGCCTTTTGTCAGCCGCCCCGCTGCAGCTGCCTCTTTGGCCGGGTCTGCTGTCCCAGAGCCACTGCAATCTGCTGCATCTGAACCTGGTGATGCTTCACTTGAAAAGCTTGGCTACTGCATGGCTAAGTTCAAACAGGCACGTTCTGCTGGTGTCCAACAGGTTTTTCTGGGCAGCAGAAAACCCTCCACAAGAGCAACCTACTTGACAAGGTGGAAACGGTTCATGTGTTGGGCCTCAGATTGGCACATTCGGGCTGAAGAGGCCCTGCTGCAGGACCTCCTGGACTGTTTGCTGCACCTTAAGCTCCAGGGTCTGTCACTCTCTTCGGTCGAGGTCCACATGGCAGCCATTTCCCCTTTCCACCCTCCGTTTCAAGGCAGGTTGGTCTTCGCCCATTCTGTGACGGCACGGTTCTTAAAAGGTCTGGAGTGCTTCTACCTGCACAGCTGGGACCCCGTTTCCCCCTTGGGACCTGAATCTTGTGCTGTCAAGGCTCATGGGTCCTCCCTTGGAACCCTTGGCTTCCTGGTGGTCCCTCCTGCTTCTCTCCTGGAAGGCTTCTTTCCTGGTCGCTGTAGCTTCAGTCCACAGGGTGCGTGAGATCAGGGCGCTCACCTTGGAGAAGGTTCAGTTGTGCCTGCACCTGGCATTTCTGCCGAAGGTCATTTCCCAGTTTCATACTGGTCAGGGGCCTGTGCGCTGGGCCCCAGCCCATTGGGGGGCCCCTGGAAAAGTGGGCACCCCTGCACCCTGACCCACTCCCGGAGGGAGGGATAGCTCAGTGGTTTGAGCATTGGTGTGTTGAACCCAGGGTTGTGAGTTCAATCCTTGAGGGAGCCACTTAGGGATCTGGGGCAAAAATTGGTCCTGCTAAGTGAAGGCAGGGGGCTGGACTCGATGACCTTTCAAGGTCCCTTCCAGTTCTAGGAGATTGGCATATCTCCAATTATTACCTTTTTTTAAGGAGCACTGCAGGGCGGGCAGGAGGGGACTGCAGGCGGAATGGGTGGGGGGGCCCCCACTTGCTCTGGCTCAGCGGCCCCAAACCTCTAATCCGCCTCTGGCACCCAGCACCATCCTCCCCAAGTGACAGCCCAGTGCCTGTTGTGTCCTAGCCAAGACCAGTGTCAAGAGAAGAAAAGATTCCTGCTTACCTGTTACCTGCTATTTCCTGATTCTGTTCCGGTGGTTCCTTGTGGTCCTGGTCTGTGTGTGTGGTTCTAGTTCTGCTGAGTGTCTGCAAGACATAGATATGGCGATGTTCTGGTTTACCTGTTCATACCTACCTGTATTGTTTGGGGGGGTCCCTGGCTTCAGGCCAATCTTGTGGGGTTTAACAGCCAACTTCTCTGTACTTTGCTTATTGCTTTGAGATCCTGTTTTAATTTATCTCTGTTTGTTTATACTTCATATTGCTTCCCTAGTATCTTTGAGTAACTCGGTCACCACTGGTGATAGATGCAGTAGGGGAAGAGACATGTAGGGTCAGGGTTTTGGTTGAAACATTAGCTCCCTGGGTGGAAGTTATCCATTTCAGTCTTCTCTCAATTAACAGCTGAGCATGGAAGGGAGATGCCTAAACCTGAGCCATTCTTTTTAGGTGATAAATCTAAGGAATTGCCCTGGTTTGAGGTGTCCTTAGAGGAGATTTTGGAGAGCATCAGTCAAAAAAGCAAACAGTGTTGGGGATCATTAAGAATGGGATAGATAACAAGACAGAAAATATCATGTTGCCTCTGTATAAATCCATGGTACACCCACATCTTGAATGCTGTGTGCAGATGTGGTTGCCCCATCTTGGAAAAGATATATTGGAATTAGAAAAGGTTCAGAAAAGGGCAACACAAATGATTAGCGGTATAGAACAGCTTCCGTATGAGGAGAGATTAATCAGACTGGGATTTTCAGCTTGGAAAAGAGACGGCTAAGGGGGGATATGATAGAGGTCTATAAAATCATGACTGGTGTGGAGAATGTAGATAAGGAGGTGTTGTTTACTCCTCATAAAACATGAACTAAGGGTCGGCAAATGAAATGAATAGGCAGCAGGTTTAAAACAAACAAAAGGACGTATTTCTTCACACAACGCACAGTCAGCCTGTGGAACTCTTTGCCAGAGGATGTTGTGAAGACCAAGACTATAACAGGGTTCAAAAAAGGAACTAGATGAGTTCATGGAGGATAGGTCCATCAGTGGCTACTAGCCAGGATAGTCAGGGATGGTGTCCCTGGCCTCTGTTTGCCAAAAGCTGGGAATGGGCGACAGGGGAGGGATCACTTGATGATTCCCTGTTCTGTTCATTCCCTCTGGGGCACCTGGCATTGGTCACTGTTGGCAGACAGGACACTGGGCTGGATGGAACTTTGGTCTGACCCAGTGTGGCCGTTCTCATGTTCTTAATTACCCCACCCCTGAGTCTGCACCCCTCTGAATGACAGAGTGCTAGATGCTTGCTCACCTGGCTGTGCTGGAAGCTGGGGCAGTGCTTGGTTGGTCCAGTGAACCAGTCCAGCTAAGCCAGGGGAGGGCCACATCTTGGTGGGGAAATTGTATGCAGGGCAGGGGGTTGGGGTGCAGGAGGGAGTGTGGTGTGTGGGAGGGGCTGTGGGGTGCAGGAGGGGGGCTCAGGGCAGGGGTTGGGGTGCAGGAGGGGTGCAGCAGGGGGCTCAGGATGGGGTTGGGGTGCAGGAGGGGTGCAGAGTGTATAAGGGGCTCATAGCAAGGGGTTGTGATGCAGGACAGGTGCGGGGTGTACGAGGGGGCTCAGGGCAGGGGGTTGGGGTGCAGGAGAGGTGCAGGGCACAGGCAGGGACTTGGGGGGTGGGGTGCAGGCAGGGAGTTGGGGGGCGGGGTGCAGGAGGGGGCTCAGGGCAGGGGGTCGGGGGGCGGGGTGTA
>ML123327.1:100521-113214 GCA_003846335.1 Cuora mccordi
AAGCAATTGGTCCTGATTTGGCACTCTCAGTTGGGTCCCGCCAGAACTGCATCGTCACAGGGGTGCAGGAGGGGGCTCAGGGCAGGGAGTTGGGGGCGGGGTGCAGGAGGGTTTTGGGCTCCAGCCCGACGCCGCTTACCTAAAGCGGCTCCGGGGTGGCAGCGGTGCGCACCGGGGCCAGGCCAGACTCCATGCCCGCCCGCCCGGTCCTCGGCCCCGCGCCACTCCAGGAAGTGCTGCAGCCTCGGGGGTGCGAAGGGATCCATGTGCACTGTCCTTGCTGTGCCTCCAGGTACCTCCCCCGAAGCTCCCATTGGTTGCGGTTCCCTGTTCCCAGCCAATGGGAGCTGTGGGGGGCGGAGCCTGGAGCCAAGGGCAATGCACGGAGCCGCAGGGAGGTGGAGAGAGCAGCGCGGGACCCCCCGGCACCATGGGGGGCAATCCCACGGGCCGGATCCAAAGCCCTGAGGGGCCGGATCTGGCCCGCAGGCCGTAGTTTGCCCACCCCTGGGTTAAGCCGACAAGGGGGAGAGTGATTGTAACCTGGGCTCATTCCAAGCACCCAGCCTCTCTGCGGCCAGGAGTTGATCTAGGCAGAGGTCAGTAACCCAGCTGTGACAGCACGGGAATTTTCTGTAAATATTTTCTCTGAGTGCTGTGTGCACCCTGGGTTCCCCTACATGCTGCGTTGTTAACAAGATGGTGGGGAGAGACTGTTTATTTCAGGTGTGAATGGGACCTAGCTGTCTCGGGCTTGGGGGCCTGGGTCAGTGGAGAGTCCATGAAGACAATGGCAAATCCAGGCACCGGGGCATCCATAGCACCGACCCTGTGGATTGGTGACAGGTGGTGACAGAAGTGGGATGCTGAATGCCCAAGATGCATTTTGCAGTCGGTGACTTGCAGCAGTAAAACAAGGCTTGGCAGAGGAAACAGCAAGAACATGCAAATAACCCCCTTCCTAACGGACATCACCAACCTGTGCAGGGGGGGAGAGTTAGGTCCTGGGACTCTCAGCAAGGTGCAGCTCACTGAGAAGGATGAGCAATCTAAGCAGCGGGTTTCAGACCCAAGTGGGGCTCCAAGGGGGACTGAGAGTGACCAAGATGGCAGCAGCAGGGTGTCCTCCAAACCAAGTTCCCTGTCCAGCAGGGGGTCTTCACGACCCGGCTCCTCCTCGACAGATCTGAGCTGGGTAGAGTTGGAGCTGAAGCCAAGGAGCTAGAGGACTGGGAGGAGCAGCAATAGCACCAGGCGAAGCAGCGTAAGCATAAACAGGAGATGGAGAAGCGGAGGGGCAAGAGGACCCCCCCGAGGGGGAAGTGGGGAAGGACCAATTCCGCAGGGAACCTAGATACCAGATTGTTGTCCCAGTTTAAGGGCGAGAGGGATATAGATGTGACATCACTGCCCTTGGGGCAAGGCCTGTGATTGGAACCAGATTCACCTTGTGGACCAACTCCGCTGACTCACCCCCTTACTCGGCCCCAGAGCCAGAGAGGTGCACAGCCAGAGGGACGGAGTGGACACGGGACTATGGACTCTTTAAAAGAGCTCTGCTGTCAGTTTGAGCTGACCCCAGAGGTGTGGAGGAAGAGGTTACGGGGTATGCAAAAGACCCCGGGTGTGACCTGCATGGAAGTCACCACGCTGCTGGGAGAATCTCTCCACAAATGGGGTAAGGGTGCCGGGGTCACTGCGCCGGCGCATCTGTATAACCTGGGTGGGCCGGAGCAGCTGTGAGATCTGTCCCCGGGACCTGACAATGCGGTTAGTGGACAGGAAGCCCAAAGACCTGTGGAGGTCAGTTTGTGGACCGTAGGTCTTGCTATGGAAAGAGACCGAAAGGGGAATGGCCTAAGCATGGCTGGGGCAAGGGAACCCATGGAGGCCCCCCAGAAGTGGGGCTCAGGTAAACCCAGAGATGGGGCAGCGGCTGATGGGGGCAGACCTTCTCCAAGGGACCTCAGGGACTGAGTGGTGATATCTGCAGGTAGACAGGGCATAAGTGGGTGAAATGAGGTTTGGCCAAGGCAGAGAGGCTGTATCACCCTCTGTCCCCACAGGGAGGCAGCCTGGAGCTCAGGCTCCAGGAGTGAGTATGTGACATTGTGACAGACCTTTCAGAGGGAAGCAGGCACCCAGGCAGCTCCTTGGGGGCACAGGGGGTGGCAGATGGGCTCCCACATGTCCTGTTGGACTCTCCTGGGCTCAGGCACATCTGACCCCTTGTGACGCAGTAGGGAGCGGGGCGGATTGACCTGAGAATGTCGTCTAGTTTGGCTGGGACTGTCTGCATGGGGGATGGGAGAGCAGGGGATGACTTTATTTGAATGCTGACAGGCTGGGTGACCTGGGGGAAGGTCCCCTATGAGGAGCCATTTGCCCTGCCTATGGCTCTGATCCCTGGGCAGACACAGGAGGGGTGGGAAGTTGGGGTTCTCCAGAATCGTAGAATCCTAGAACTGGAATTGCCATCAAGAGGTCATCCAGTCCAGTCCCTTACACTCGAGGCAGGACTAAGTATTATCTAGACCAGGGGTTCTCAAACTGGGGGTCAGGAACCCTCAGGGGGTAGCAAGGTTATTATATGGGGTGTTGTGAGCTTTCAGCCTCTACACCAAACCCCGCTTTGCCTCCAGCATTTATAATGGTGTTAAATATATTTTAAAGTGTTTTAATTTGTAACGGGGTCGCACTCAGAGGCTTGCTATGTGAAAGGGGTCACCAGTACAGTAGTTTGAGGCCCACTCATCTAGACCACCCCTGCTAGGTGTTTGTCTAAGCTGCTCTGCTGCTCTTAAAAACCTCCAGTGATGGAGATGCCACAACCTCCCTGGGCAATTTATTCCAGTGCTTAACCACCCTGACAGGAAGTTTTTCCTAATGTCCAACCTAAACCTCCCTGGCTGCAATTTAAGCCCATTGCTTCTTGTCCTAGCCTCAGAGGTTAAGAAAAATAATTTTTCTTCCTCTTCCTTGTAACAGCCTTTTACATACTTGAAAACTGGTATCATGTCCCCTCTGTCTTCTCTTCTCCAGACTAAACAAACCCAATTTTTTCAATCTTCCCTCCTAGCTCATGTTTTCTAGACCTTTCATCATTTTTGTTGCTCTTTTCTGGACTTTCTCCAATTTGTCCACATCCTTCCTAAAATGTGGTGCCCAGAACTGGACACAATACTTCCGTTGGGGCCTAATCAGCACGGAGCAGAGCGGAAGAATTACTTCTCGTGTCTTTCTTACAACACTCCTGCTAATACAGCCCAGAATGACGTTCGCTTTTTTTTTTTTTTGCAACAGTGTTGCACTGTTGACTCGTATTTAGCTTGTGATCCACTATGACCCCCAGATCCCTTTCCGCAGTGCTCCTTCCTAGGCAGTCATTGCCCATTTGTGTGTGTGCAACTGATTGTTCCTGCCTAAGTGGAGCACTTTGCATTTGTCCTTATTGAATTTCATCCTATTTACTTCAGACCATTTCTCCAGTTTGTCCAGATCATTTTGAATTTTAATCCTATCCTCCAAAGCACTTGCAACCCCTCCCAGCTTGGTATCATCCGCAAACTTTATAAGTGCACTTTCTATGCCATTATCTAAATCACTGATGAAAATACTGAACAGAACCGGACCCGGAACTGATCCCTGCGGGACCCCACTCATTATGCCCTTCCAGCTTGACTGTGAACCACTGATAATTACTCTCTGGGAGCGGTTTTCCAACCAGTTATGCACCCACCTTATAGTTACTCCATCTAGGTTGCATTTTCCTAGTTTGTTTATGAGAAAGTCACGCGAGACCGTATCAAAAGCCTTACTAAAATCAAGATATACCACGTCTACCACTTCCCCCATCCACAAGGCTTGTTACCCAGTCAAAGAAAGCTTTTGTTCTTGACAAATCCATAGTGATTGTTACTTATCACCTTATTATCTTCTAGAGGTTTGCAAATTGACAGCTTAATTATTTGCTCCATTATCTTTCTGGGTACAGAGGTTAAGCTGACTGGGCTGTAGTTCCCCGTATGGGCGGCGAGTCCTATGGATCCATGGTGCCTGGGCACCAGGAATATTCCTGGCCTGGGGCCCAGCTCCAGCAGTGTTTGGGGCCAGGTCTCTCCCACGCATCCCCATGGCCATTGAAAACAGCCCAGGGCCCCCACTCACCACCAGCAGCGCAGTGGAGCTGAGCGGCTTCCTCCCTGCTCGCTCCACGTGGCTGCTGGTCCCTCCCTGCAGCCCCTGGGCGGGGTTGGTCTGCGTCCTGCGGGGACAGTGCCTGGGGATAGCAGCACATGGAGACTCCCACCCTGCCCTGCCTAGGAGCCCCAGGTAAGCACTGCACCCTCCCACACCCTCCCAGAGCCTGCATCCTCTCCCCCCCAGCCCAGAGCCAGCCCCCAAACTCAGTCCCAATGCCTGCACCCCTCACCCCCTCCTGCACCCCTCACCCCCTGCCCTAGCTTGGAGCCTGCACCCAGCACCCAAACTCCCTCCCAGAGCCTGCATCCCTCACCCCCTCCTGTACTCCCATCCCTTGTCCAAGCCCAGAGCCTGCACCCAAACTCCATCCCAGAGCCTGCACCCAGCACCCAAACTCCCTCCCAGAACCCAACCTCTCTCCCATCCTGCACCCCAATCCCCTGCCCCAGCCCAGGGCCTGCACCCCAGACCTCCTCCCCCCACCCAAACTCCCTCCCAGAGCCTTAGGCAGGTGGGGGGGTGGAGTTTGAGGGGGCGGGTTTGGGGCACTATTTTTGCCGTTTTCCAGTCTTCTGGAATGTCTCCCATCTTCCATGACTTTTCAAAGATAATTGCTGATGGCTCAGATATCTCCTCAGTCAGCTGCTTGAGTATCCTAGGATGCATTTCATCAGGCCCCGGTGACTTGAAGACATCTGACTTGTCTAAGTCATTTTTAACTTGTTCTTTCCCTATTTTAGCCTCTGACCCTACCTCATTTTCACTGGCGTTCACTATGTTAGACGTCCCATCGCCACCAACCTCCTTGGTGAAAACTGAAACAAAGACGTCATTGAGCACCTCTGCCATTTCCACATTTTCTGTTATTAGAACAGGAGTCCTTGTGGCACCTTAGAGACTAACAAATTTATTTGGGCATAAGCTTCCTACGGTACAGCCCACTTCATCAGCTGCATGCAGTGGAAAATACAGTTGGAAGATATATATACACAGAGGACATGAAACAGTGGGTGTTACCGTACACACTCTAACGTTGTGAAGGCCAGGACTATAACAATGTTTAAAAGGGAACTGGATAAATTCATGGTGGCTAAGTCCATAAATGGCTATTAGCCAGGATGGGTAAGAATGGTGTCCCTAGCCTCTGTTCGTCAGAGGATGGAGATGGATGGCAGGAGGAAGATCACTTGATCATTGCCTGTTAGGTTCCACTCCCTCTGGGGCACCTGGCATTGGCCACTGTCGGTGGACAGATACTGGGCTAGATGGACCTTTGGTCTGACCCGGTACGGCCGTTCTTACGTTCTTATGAGAGTGAGTGATCAGTTAAGGTGAACTATTACCAGCAGGAGAGAGAAACTTTTTGTAGTGGTCATCAAAATGGCCCATTTGCAGCAGTTGACAAGAAGTTGTGAGGAACAGTGTGTATGGGGGGGGGGGGCAATAAACATGGGGAAATTGTTTTACTTTGTGTAATGACCCATCCACTCCTAGTCTTTATTCAAGCCTAATTTAATGGTCTCCATTTTGCAAATTAATTCCAATTCCGCAGTCTCTCACTGGAGTCTGGTTTTTGAAGTTTTGTTGTTGTAATATTGCGACTTTTCGGTCTGTAATCGAGTGGCCAGGGAGGTTGAAGTGTTCTCCGACTGGTTTTTGAATGTTATGATTCTTGACGTCTGATTTGTGTCCATTTATTCTTTTGCGTAGAGACTGTCCGGTTTGACCGATGTACATGGCAGAGGGGCATTGCTGGCACATGCTGGCACATATCACATTGGTAGATGTGCAGGTGAATGAGCCTCTGATGGTGGGGCTGATGTGATTGTCTTTCCCCCCTCATTGAGTAACAGGCCTACCCTGTCCTTGGTCATCTGCTTGCTTCTCATGTATTTGTAGAACGTTTTCTTGTTCCCCTCTATGTCTCTGGCTAGTTTGAGCTCGTTTTGTGCCTTGGCCTTTCTCATTTTGTCCCCACAGACTTGTGGTGTTTGTTTATATTCATCCTTTGTAGTTTGACCGAGTTTCCACTCTTTTTTGAGTTCCAGATCATTGAAGATCTCCTGGTTAAGCCAGGGTGGTCTCTTGCCAGACTTCTTATCTTTCCTACGCAGTGCGATAGTTTTCTCTTGTGCCCTTAAGTAATGTCTCTGAAAAACTGCCAACTGTCTTCAATTGTTTTTCCCCTTAGACTTGCTTCCCATGGGATCGTACCTACCAACTCCTGGAGTTTGCTAAAGTCGCCTTCTTGAAATCCACTGTCTTTATTGTGCTGTTCTCCTCCTACCATCCCTTAGAACCATGAACTCGACCATTTCATGAGCACTTTCACCCAGCCTGCCTTCCACTTTCAGATTCTCAACCAGTTCCTCCCTATTTGTCAAAATCAAATCTAGAACAGCCTGCGACGTTCTGAGTGTGATATAATATCTCATTGAAAGGTGACAGGGCCAGAAAGTTAATTAACTCACAGACTGACCTGACCCAGGGCCAAACTTTAAAGACTGATTAGGAAGATCTGTAAATGAACAGAGCTTTGAAATCAGCCTGTATTGTTAGAGATAGAAGGGGAGATGTTTGCTCAGGTCTTGTGCTACAGGGCCGATGAACGGGGGAGAAGCTGGTACAAATTACCGGGGCCTGGTGGTCCAGAACAGGGCCCAGGGCCCGGCTTCCCTGGCTTTGTCAGCCCTGTTTAGCCAGTCCGCCCTTGTTGGGGGATCCGAAGAAATTATTTCACCAGGGCCCGAACCCGCTCTTGGCGGCCCTGGTAATGTCAGCAAACAAGTCTTGTCTATTGCTAGAGCTTTGATTCAAAGATCAAAAAGGAGTATTAGTATTTAGGGAGACACTTGAGGGAAACAGCACTGTTGTCTCTGTGTCTCTTTGAAGGTTGTGGTAACCTGTGTCTGAACTGTTTAATGGATAAATTACCCTGTGCTAATTGCCAGGATGTTTGAGAGAAGGAAAGTTAAGCCTGTTGTTTTCTCAGGCCAAAAGCTTGCAGGAAATGTATAAAAACCTTGGGACACGATCTTTCTTTTCAGATCTGCTTTGAGTTTCAAGAGGGGGAAACCTTAAGCCATAAGGATTGAGATCCCCAGTCACTGTTTGGAGTCACCCTGGACTGTAACCTTTGGACTATTTCTAAAAGGACTTTTGGCAACTACAAGCTCATCTCTGCTGTGTATCTGAACCGCAGGAATTGAATTCACGTCTGTCTGTATATTGATCTTTTAACCAACCCTCTCTCTCTTTTTTCTTTCTTAATAAATGTTAGTTTAGTTAATAAGAATTGGCTGTAGCGTGTATTTTGGGTAAGATCGAAGTTATCATTTGACCTGGGTCTGGGGCTTGGAGAACCTTTTCTTTTATATGATGAAATAAGATTTTCAGAATTTATCATCATATGTTTGACATGTGTGTCTGGACGGAGGCCTGAGGCTGGGCACTTTAAGGGAACGGTGGTGTTTGGACTCGTGAGTAACCAGTGAGGTGCACCTCTACCCCGAGAGAACGCTGTCCTCGGGAGCCAAAAAATCTTCCCGCGTTCTAGGTGAGGGTGCGTTCTAGCGAACTTGCTTAGATACACTGAAGCGCGCAGCCCCCCCCCCCACCCCCGAGTGCTGCTTTACTGCATTATATCCGAATTTGTGTGTTATCAGGTTGCGTTATATCGGGGTAGAGGTGTAATACAGCGGCTGTTTTGGGCTGGCTTGGTAAATCGAAGTATTGGAATAACCACCAGCGTTTGGGGGTTTGTCTGCCCCGTTTTGTTTGCAGTTCACCCTGACTGAGTGACCTCAGGTGGCTCCCACAGGCAGCACCGTCACACAGCCTCTCCCCTGGTAGGTGTCTCCAGCTTCTGAAATAAAACATTGTCTCCAATACAGTCCAATAACTTGTTGGATAATCTGTACCCTACTGTGTTATTTTCCCAACCTATGTCTGGGTAGTTGAAGTCCCCCATCACCACCAAGTCCTGTGCTTTGGATGATTTTGTTAGTTGTTTAAAAAAAGCCTCATCCACTGAGGGATAGCTCAGTGGTTTGAGCATTGGCCTGCTAAACCCAGGGTTGTGAGTTCAATCCTTGAGGAGGCCACTTAGGGATCTGGGGCAGAAATTGGTCCTGCTAGTGAAGGCAGGGGGCTGGACTCAATTACCTTTCAAGGTCCCTTCCAGTTCTAGGAGATTGTTATATCTCCAATTATTACCTTTATTACCTCTTCTTCCTGGTTTGGCGATGTGACGTTATTGATATAAACTGGGACCATATAGAACATGGTTTGCAACCAAGGTCCTGTAGTGGCACCAAATCTTAGGTAAAGGGGGTCATATAAGGTGTCTAAGACCAGGTTCTGGGTTGCTGGTTAGGATTATGCTGTCTGTGTGTATCATTCTGTAGTTGAAGTTATAAGTATTGGCTCTGTACTGTCTGTATTTTGTATTTGTGCTCTGCTTCTGGGTGACATCTTTGGCTTTGGCTACACTTGCACTTCAAAGAGCTGCCGTACTCCACCTCCCTGTGGGGAATAACGTACAGCGCTGGGGCTTTGACCACACTGGCGCTTTGCAGCGCCGCAATTTGCAGCGCTGGAGAGGGTGTGTTTTCACACCCTGCTGCAGCGCTGCAAATTTGCAAGTGTAGCCAAGGCCCCAGACAAGTTGGTGTTAGCTCTGCCTGGCCTGCTTGATGGCCCATTAAGGACCATCAGCTACACAACTGACCCATGGAGAGAAGGCAGACACGCCTTGTGACTCAGCAAAGTGCAGGGACTGGCCCATGTGACTCCAGACTCCATTTTGCTGTAATTTTCCACAGTAAGAACAAAGAGGTTCTTACACCTGGAAAAGCCTATATAAGGCTGATGCCTCATCTCCATCTTGTCTTCAATCCTGCTTCTTACCTCTGGAGGGACTTTGCTACAAACTGAAGCTCTGCACAAAGGACTGATGACCCATCCCAGCTGGGGATGTTCTCCAGAGACTTGATTTGAACCTGCAGTTTATTCCATCACTGCTACAAGCCTGAACTAAGAACTTTGCCATTACTGTATGTAATTGATTCCATTTAACCAATTCTAGCTTTCATCTCTACCATTTTCCCTTTATGAATAAACCTTTAGATTTTAGATTCTAAAGGATTCGTAACAGCGTGATTTGTGGGTAAGATCTAATGTGTATATTGACCTGGGTCTGGGGCTTGGTCCTTTGGGATCGAGAGAACCTTTTTCTTTTATTGGGGTGTTGGTTTTCATAACCATTTATCCCCAGGACGAGTGCACTGGTGGGGATACTGGGAGACTGGAGTGTCTAAGGAAATTGCTTGTGTGACTTGTGGTTAGCCAGTGGGGTGAGACCGAAGTCCTCTTTGTCTGGCTGGTTTGGTTTGCCTTAGAGGTGGAAAAACCCCAGCCTAGGGCTGTGACTGCCCTGTTTGAGCGATTGGTCCTGAATTGGCACCTCAGTTGGGTCCCGCCAGAACCGCACCGTCACAGGCGGTCTGTAGTAGACCCCTACCATGACATCCCTCTGGTTTTTTACCCCTTTTATCCTAACCCAGAGACTTTCAACAAGTCTCTCTCTTATTTCTATCTCCACCTCAGTCCAAGTGTCTGTACTTTTAATATATAAAGCAACACCTCCCCCCTTTTCTCCCTGCCTGTCCTTCCTGAGCAAGCTGTACCCTTCTATTCCAATATTCCCATCATGCGTATTATTCCAGCAAGTCTCCGTGATGCCAACTAGGTCATAGTTGTGTTTATTTACTAGCATTTCGAGTTCTTCCTGCTTATTCCCCATACTTCTTGCATTAGTATACAGACATCAAAGCTACTGATTTGACGTAACGCCCCAGTTCTGACTTCTCTCCCTTATTTCTGCTATAACAGCCCATGCTCCCACCAGATTCCGACCCTTCTCCCAGGTCTCCATGTTTTTTACTTACCTGTGGACTTTGGTCACCTGCCCCCATTGAACCTAGTTTAAAGCCCTCCTCACTAGGTTAGCCAGTCTGTAGCCAAGTATGCTCTTTCCCTTATTCAGTGGGTGGACCTGATCTCTGTTTAGCAGTCCTTCTTCCTGGAACAGCATCCCGTGGTCAAGGAAGGCAAAGCCCTCCTGGTAACAGTCTTCGCAGCCAGGCATTCACCTCCAGGATGCATCTGTCTCTGCCAAGGCCCCTACCCTTGACTGGAAGGACTGAAGAGAACACAACCCTGCACTCCCAACTCCCTCCCCCTTACTCCCAGAGCCCTGTAGTCATTTCTGATCTGCTGGGGGTCAGACCTCACAGTATCTTTAGGGCCCACATGGATGAGTAGCAGGGGGTAGTAGTCAGAGGGCTGGATGATCATCCAGCTCCAGCTGGTCAGAGGGCTGGAGACAATCCCTCCGTAATGTCTCAGATACGGGCCCTGGCAGGCAGCATGCCTCCCAGGGTGCCATGTCAGGGGGACAGATGGGTGCCTCTGTCCCCCTCAGAAGAGTCTCCAACCACCACTACCCTACGTTTCCTCCTGGGAGCGGTGGTTGTGATCCTCCCAGCCTTGAGGGTACATGGCTTCTCCTCCTCCTCTGGGGGTGATTCCTCGTCGTAACCAGCAGCCAGTGTCCTCCCTGTACCAGAGCCATATCCTCCTCCCCGGCGGTGTGACAGCAATCCTCTCTAGCTGCATAGTGTCCTCAGCCTTGAAGTCTCCATATGAATACTCGAGGGATTCCTCGTGGGCTTGGAGGACGCTCCTCAGCCCAGCCACCTCCTCCTGTCGCTCTCCCACCTGCTTCCCGAGAGATCCCACCAGCAGGCACCTCTCACACGGGATGGTCCCCCAGCCTGGCTGTCTGAGAGTGGGAAATGCAGGCCACAGTCTCTGCAAGTCCAGACCAGGATCTGGGGAGAGGCATCCGTGGTCGGGTTCTCTGTCTGGATACCGGCGCAGGTGGAGGAGACAGGAGCAGCGTTGGCACTGGTGCTATGGCCCTTCCTAACCACAGCGACTATCTCACGTCTCCCTCCCACAAACTCCCTCTCAGCCTCCCCTGTTTGCTAGCTCCCCTTGGGCGCTTGACTCTGGCTTTTAAGGCCTTTTCTCTTAGGTCAGTCCTACCCCCTCGTTAATCACATGGAGGGGGGTGATCACAAAGCTGATTGAGGCTGATCAAAGATGATCAAGGATGATCCAGGGAACAAAGGCTCAAACAGGCTCCAGCCCCACAATCCCAACTGACCCAGTAACTGAAATAACCTGAAAGAGAGAGAAAAACACAAACACCCCAACAGAGTCACTCGCCCCTTCCAATACCAGCTCTGACATCACAGGCATGAGAACTAGGGCTGCAGGGGGGGATAGTAGGCCCCCGCTTCGGGTGGGGTGGTCCGTGGACAGGGGGAAGGGGACTTGCTTTCAGCATCCCCACTATTAAAAATGTTCCAGCGCCAGGTCGGGGAGTGCCTATCACTTTAAGACAGGATCCGGGCCCGGCGTGTAATGGCCAAGGATGTGAATACAGGAGCCAGAAGGCTGCGGGTGCAGGTGTCAGTGAAGATGCAAATAGCCCGGCTGGCAGGGAGGGGATTTCCCCCGGGCTGGTAACATACAGGAAAGGCTGCTAAGCCCAGGACACCTGCCTGTCTGTAACCGGGGCCCTGGGCCTGGCGGGGCAGAGGATCCCTCCCTCCCCCATCTCACACAGGCTCAGATGCGGTGGCGGAGGGGCCGGCTCACCGCCCGCCCTCGCTGGGGAAACCGAGACAGAGCTGAGACCCCAGCTGAGCGCGGGGAGAGCCAGGCAGGGCAGGACGGCTGCCAGGCAGGGTCGCCTTGTCCCAGCATGAGAGAGGCCCCAGGGGAAGGAGGCAGCTGGCAGGGGACGCTGCTGGTAACAGACGCCTGGTTGGAGGGTGGTCACAGCCTGTGACGTTATTGATATAAATGGGGACCATATAGAACATGGGTTGCAACCAAGGTCCTGTAGTGACACCAAATCTTAGGTAAAAGGGGTCATCTAAGGTGTCTAAGACCAGGTTATGGGTTGCTGGTTAGGATTATGCTGTCTGTGTGTCTGTGTATCATTTTGTAGTTGAAGTTATAAATATTGGATATGTACTGTCTGTATTTGGTATTGTGCTCTGCTTCTGGGTGATTGGTGTTAGCTCTGCCTAGCCTGCTTGATGGCCCATTAAGGACCATCAGCTACACAATTGACCCATGGAGAGAAGGCAGACGCGCCTTGTGACTCAGCAGAGTGCAGGGATTGGCCCATGTGACTCCAGACTCCATTTGGCTGTAATTTTCCACAAGAGATTCTTGCACCTGGAAAAGCCTATAAAAGGCTAATGCCTCATCTCCATCTTGTCTTCAATCCTGCTTCTACCTCTGGAGGGACTTTGCTACAAACTGAAGCTCTACACAAGGGACTGATGACCCATCCCAGCGGGGGATGTTCCAGAGACTTGATTTGAACCTGCAATTTATGCCATCGCTGCT
>ML123327.1:118214-150891 GCA_003846335.1 Cuora mccordi
TTGCTCAGTCCTGCTGCTCTCTGCAGGCTGGTGTGTTATTGTAGGGTGTTGTACTCAAAGTACCATACAGGATCTTTTCAGGGGGATTAAGGCAAAACGCCACATTTATTAGTAATACAGGGATCAATTAATACTCTATGATATGCATATGAGATATAGCTCACAGTCCTGCATTCACACACAGACACACACACACTCGGTCTTGCTGTTGTTACCAATGAGTTGCTCCCCGTAACTGCACTGGCCAGGTGAGTTAGATGGGGGAGGGGTGGAGCCGGGCTTCTGCCGATCCGGATCGATGCTCCGATGGTGACAAGACGAGACCCGGGGTCCTCCTGCAAGACACCTCACAGTTATAGCAGCTTCCCTCCTATGCAAATCTAGACCAGATCCAAAATCTGGGTCTGTGTCCATTGATCTTTGTGCTGCTTGTCTCTGGGTGTTGTCCCAATGCTGCTCAAAGAGGGTGTTTTCTAAAGCAGGTGCTGGCTTCTAATCCCTGAGGCCGTCAATGTGTCTGCGCTTCTTTATTGGGCCCACTTGACAAGCTGTATTGTCCTTTGCTCTGGCTCCCATTCCCTCTGCAACTGTTGTCGCTGTCTGGAGGTGGGTGTCTTCCAAGCCTCACTCAGTCACACCTCAGTCAGTCAATAGGGCAATTGATTACAGAGTGGGGGGAAGACCTTATTCTACTTCTAGCCAACAGGCATGTTCCTTTTACTTTAACTGTACTATCCTCAGGGGCTATAACATTTGATACAAAGTTTCCTACCAATTTTCTAGATAGGGATCTAATACAAAGTTGTATGAAAATAGAGAGGCCCAAGGCCAAGTCATATGAAATACAAAATAACATCATGCAAGATGCAATGTCATAAAGATACTTAATACAAAATAACACAATGCAACGTCATAAAGATTTATAGAGATAGTTGTTAGAGAGATTTCTCTACAAGGGTGGGGGGGGGGCCGGCACAGGGACACACACTCCTGGGCCCTGCGATCAACATGGGGCATCGCTGGGATGTGGGTGTCACTGGGATGTGGGTGTCACCGGGACGTGGCTCGGGGCGTTGCTGGGATGTGGGTGTCTCTGGGATGCGGCTCAGGATGTTGCTGCTCAAAACTTTTTTGCTGAATATTTTTTTAATTGGAAAATGAGGATTTGACAACCACGATTTTTTTTCACTGAAAACAAATCATCTTCATTGTAATTTCCAAATCCAGAAACATCCCCTCTCCTCTCTCCCACACTCCCCCTTTTAAATTGCGGTGCAAATCTCATCGTGTCCCACCCCCGGCACCTTCCCCCGTGGAAGAAAAGGAGGGAAAGTTGTGAAAAGTGAGGAGGAAAAGGGGGATTTTGCCCAACAAAACGAAAATGGGGGAAAAAAAAAAAAAGAGGTTGTGAAAGTTTCCCTCGAAACACCCGCGTCTGGCGAAACATTTCACACAAACCGAAAAAGCTTCATTCGGACACCGCCCCCCACCCCCGACTCTGCTTCTGTCCCAGCGGCTCCCGTGAGGCCGCGTCCGCGGGGCGGGTCCGGGTCCGGGGCCAGGCAGGGGGAGCCCGCAGGCCCGGCCCGGATTGGCGGGGCCGGGGGGATTCTCCCATTGGGCTGCGGGAGCCCCCGCCCCGGGGCAGCGCCTCCTCCGACGGGCCGGGGGGAGGCTCCGGCAGCCCGGCCGGGGCGCAGCGCAGCGCAGCGGGAGCCCCGGAGCGGAGCGGAGCGGAGCGGAGCCGAGCGCGCCGGCCGCCATGCGGCTCCCGGCCCGGTGACGGCGGGGAAGGTAAGAGCGGGGCGCCCAGACACCGCCGGGATGGGCGCGGAGCGGCCACCGGGGACCCCCGCCCGCTCGCGGTGGGGGCTGGCGCGGGGCCGGGGCTCCGGGGTCCCGCGGCGGAACACGAGCGATGCGCCGCTGTTTGTGGTGCGAGCCCCGAGCAGCCCCCGCGGCCCGGCCCGGCTCCTGGCCGGGGGATTCCGGCCGCCCCGGCGGGAGCCGGACTCCCGCAGCCCAGGGCTGCTCCGAGCCGCCCCAGGGACAAGCCTGCGCTGCCAGCTGCCACTTGTGGGTCCGGAGCTGCCCCAGACCCGACCCGCCCGTGTTGGGGGTCAGGGCCGCAGGGGGCTCGCGGGGGGGGGGGTGAGTTTCGCTCCGACCTGCAGCGGGAGCGGGACCAGAACCGCCTGGCGAAGGGAAGCTCAGGGGCCAGTGGATCCCGGGCTCGGTGCCGCCGCCCTGCTGGCAGCTGGCCTGGGACCGGGCTGGGCCCTGGACGGCGCCAGCCTCTCGGGCCAGCGCTTGCCCCAGCCCCAGGTGTTTGCCCCCGTGACCCAGGGGGTCTGTGTGGGCGCAGGTCACTGCCATGGCCGGGGCTGCGGCGCTGCCCAACGGCCCGCACGGACCCGCCGGGACCAGGGCTGCTGGGTCCGAGCGAACCTCCAGCCACCCCGCGCCTTGGCCCACGGGCGGTGGCGAGGTGGGTCCCCTGACGGGGGCCAGGCCGGGGGCAGGGTCTCTGCTGATCCCCAGGCTGGGGTCCCGGCGCGCAGTGCACCCTGGGCCCCGCAGGGCTGGGGGGCATCTCAGACAGGGGCCGGCAGAGGGGGGGGCCCTGGCGGGAGCCTGGCACGGGAATAGCAGGGGGTCGTGGCTCAGCATTGAGGGGGACTGGCCCAGCTGACCCCGCCCTTCCTCTGCCTGTGCCCAGCTGGCCCCAGCTCTTCGCTCTTGCACAAACCGAAGGGGGAAAAGCTGACGCGCAGATGAGTCCTGCTAAGCCGCTTTTTCCCCGGCGGGTGAAGTCCCTGGGCTCGGGGGTGGCCCGGGGGAAGGGCGCTTGGCCTGTGCGGCGCCGGCTGTGAGAGAGGCGAGCGAGTGACTCTCGCCCACGGAGACCCTTGAATCCAGCCCCGGTTCCCCGTCGCAGCTGCCGGGTTTGTGGGAAGCCCCTGCACGCGGTGGCCCTCCTGCTGCAGAACATCCAGGAGCAGAGCCGGGCCCCAGCCCTGCCTGGCAGCTCCGCGGTCTGTGCCCAGCCGAGCTCTGCCTGGGGGCGGCGCTGGCTCGGCAGAGAGCCCGGCTCCGTGGGGAACGCGTCCTCCTGAGAGCAGGGCAGGGCTGGGAAGCAAAGGGCATCGGCATCCACCGGAACTGAGCCCAGGTCCCAGGTTTCCACTGGGACATGTCATAGAATCACAGAATCTCAGGGTGGGAAGGGACCTCAGGAGGTATCTAGTCCCACCCCCTGCTCAGAGCAGGACCAACCCCAACTAAATCATCCCAGCCAGGGCTGTGTCAAGCCTGACTTTAAAAACCTCTAAGGAAGGAGATTCCACCACCTCCCTAGGTAACCCATTCCAGTGCTTCACCACCCTACTAGTGAAATAGTGTTTCCTAATATCCAACCTAGCCTCCTCCCCCACTGCAACTTGAGATCATTGCTCCTTGTTCTGTCATCTTCTACCACTGAGAACAGTCTAGATCCATCCTCTCTGGAACCCCCTTTCAGGTAGTTGAAAGCAGCTATCAAATCCCCCCTCATCTTCTCTTCTGCAGACTAAACAATCCCAGTTCCCTCAGCCTCTCCTCATAAGTCATGTGCTCCACCCCCCTAATCATTTTCATTGCCCTCTGCTGGACTCTTTCCAATTTATCCACATCCTTCTTGTAGTGGGGGGCCCAAAACTGGACACAATACTCCAGATGAGGCCTCACCAATGTCGAATAGAGGGGAATGATCACGTCCCTCGATCTGCTGGCAATGCCCCTACTTATACAGCCCAAAATGCCATTAGCCTTCTTGGCAACAAGGGCACACTGGTGACTCAGATCCAGCTTCTCGCCCACTGTAACCCCTAGGTCCTTTTCTGCAGAACTGCTGCCCAGCCACTCGGTCCCTAGTCTGTAGCAGTGAATGGGATTCTTCCATCCTAAATGCAGGACTCTGCACTTGTCCTTGTTGAACCTCATCAGGTTTCTTTTGGCCCAATCCTCCAATTTGTCTAGGTCCCTCTGTATCCTACCCCTACCCTCCAGCGTATCTACCACTCCTCCCAGTTTAGTGTCATCCGCAAACTTCCTGAGAGTGCAGGTCACGCCATCCTCCAGATCATTGATAAAGATACTGAACAAAACCGGCCCCAGGACCGACCCTTGGGGCACTCGGCTTGATACCGGCTGCCAGCTAGACATGGAGCCATTGATCACTCCCCGTTGAGCCCGACGATCCAGCCAGTTTTCTATCCACCTTGTAGTCCATTCATCCAGCCCAGACTTCTGTAACTTGCTGGCAGTGTCAGGTACATTGGAGCCTGGGGGCTCCTCCTCCCTCCCCCAAACCGGAATGTCCCTGGGCATTAGCCACGGGCACTAGATTGGGAGTCTCAGGTGTGTGGGTGGGTGGGCAGGTGGGTGGTGGGGCTGCCCCCTACAGGAGGAATGGCTCAGAGGCACTGCGATACAGGGCACTCATACCTGCCTCTGGGGGTGCGCCCACTGGGTAGGGGCATGCTCCCATCTCCCCGGGTGCAGCAGGGGGGCCCCCATCTCACTCAGTGGGGCAGGACGCCCAGATCCCTTCCTCCCTTCCCCACGGGTGCCCGTATGCAGCTGGCTGACAGTGGATGGTTACACTGCTTGTGTGATGGACGCGCCTCTCTCCAAGTACCCGTGCGGCCCTTGTTGCCAGAGCATCTGACCGCCTCCCCGTCGCTGGCGTAGTGACCCGCAGGCAGGGCCGTGCCCCCCCATTGTACGGACGGGAACCGAGGCACAGAGTAGATTAAGTGACTTGCCCAGGGTCAGGTAGGAAGTCTGTGGCGAAGCAGGGACCTGAATCCAGGTTTGTTGGGGCGCCAGTTTAGTGCCCCACCCACTAGCCCTTCCATCCCCCTGGTTTCCCCGGGGAAGCGCTGCAGAGGGGAATGGCTCCCACGTCATGGCAGGAGACGCAGGCCAGCGGCGGGAGCTGCCAGTGGCTCTGAGTGTCATAAGTGCTCCGTCCCCCTCCCCAGCTGGTGGCTGAGTGTCCCTAGCAGAGGGTGGGGCGAGGCGGGAGATCGGGGCCGGGGGAGAGGACGTGTGTTGTGCTCTGGCTGGGATCTGCGGGGCTGGCAGTGGCTCTGGACGAGCCCAGGCGCTGGTTATGCCGGCGCAATCATTTTGTGACGTGGTTCTCCAGGCAGCCCCCTCTGCGACCCGACAGAACCATGTTGCACACAGCGCTGGCGAGACGGGGGCCCCGCGCTGGCGTGATGGGGCCTGGGGGGCACTGGGCCTCAGTCGGGATGAAGGCTGCTTGGATTGAGAGCAGCCGCTTATAAACTTCCCATCAGAAACTTGTCTAAAGTCTGATTTTGTGCATGCACACGCGTGACTGCACAGACCCACGTGGGGGGATGTATGCCCGTGAGCGCGCATGGACACGGACCCACGCGGGGGGGTGTATGCCCAGGGGCGTGCATGGACACGGACCCACGCGGGGGGGTGTATGCCCAGGGGCGTGTATGGACACGGACCCACGCGGGGGGGGTGTATGTTGTACTCAAAGTACTATACAGGATCTTTTCAGGGGGATTAAGGCAAAACGCCACATTTATTAGTAATACAGGGATCAATTCATACTCTATGATATGCATATGAGATATAGCTCACAGTCCTGCATTCACACACACACACAGACACACACACACTCCGTCTTGCTGCTGTTACCAACTAGTTGCTCCCCTTAACTGCACTGGCCAGGTGAGTTAGATGGGGGAGGGGTGGAGCCGGGCTTCTGCCGATCCTGATCGATGCTCCGATGGTGACAAGACGAGACCCGGGTCCTTCTGCAAGACCCCTCACATGTATAGCAGCTTCCCTCTTATGCAAATCTAGACCAGATCCAAAATCTGGGTCTGTGTCCATTGGTCTGTGTCAGTTGGTCTTTGTGCTGCTTGTCTCTGGGGGTTGTCCCAATGCTGCTCAAGGAGGGTGTTTTCTAAAGCAGGTGCTGGCTTCTAATCCTGGAGGCCGTCAATGTGTCTGCTCTTCTTTGCTGGGCCCACTTGACAAGTTGTATTGTCCTTTGCTCTGGCTCCCATTCCCTCTGCAACTGTTGTCGCTGTCTGGAGGTGGGTGTCTTCCAAGCCTCACTCAGTCACACCTCAGTCAGTCAATAGGGCAATTGATTACAGAGTGGGGGGAAGATCTTATTCTACTTCTAGCCAAAAGGCATGTTTCTTTTACTTTAACTATACTATCCTCAGGGGCTATAACATTTGATACAAAGTTTTCTACCAATTTTCTATATAGGGATCTAATACAAAGTTGTATGAAAATAGAGAGGCCCAAGGCCAAGTCATATGAAATACAAAATAACATCATGCAAGATGCAATGTCATATAGATACTTAATACAAAATAACACAATGCAACGTCATAAAGATTTATAGAGATAGTTAATACAGAGATTTCTCTACATGTATGCCCGTGAGCGCGCACGGACACGGACCCACGTGGGGGTGCACATGCATAACCCCCCCGCCCCTCCTCCCCGCCGCAGCGATTTTTCCCCTGTGCTCTGTTCCACTAAAGGAAAATCCCTCTCAGGGGAACTGGCTGGAGGCCGGGCCCACAGGACGGGAACTTCCCTTGTTTCCATCTGCCCCAGCTTGGCACTTCCCATTTTTTCCCAGAGAGGCGTCTGAGCTGGGGGTGGGTTCAGGGCATGTCCGGATCTCAGGGTTTGGGGCAGGGTGACCAGACGTCCTGATTTTATAGGGACAGTCCCGATTTTGGGGTCTTTTTCTTATATAGGCTCCTATTACCCCCCATTCCCGTCCCAATTTTTCACACTTGCTGTCTGGTCCCCCTGCTTTGGGCTCTGCCCATTCCAGAGACATGGGCCAGGAATTGGGGTGCAGACAGGGACGCCGAGTCCAACGGGCCGTGACCCGGCTGGTGCCTCTGCCCAAACCCAGCAGTAAGTAGTGGCTCCAGGCTCTCCGGGGCTCTCTGGGCTGGTTTCAGAGGTGATGTTTTCGTAACGAGAGTGACAATAGTTTGAACATTTTCCATCTGGTTTTGTGCTGTTTGTAAAACCAACCAACCAACCAAAAAACCCTCTCCCTGAAAATGTTCATTTCATTTGTAACTTTCCTTTTTTGGATGCAAAACCAAGACTGGTTCAGCTGTTAAAAGCCCGGCAGTGTTTGGGTTTCAAAGAAAAAGAAAAGGGTTTGTTTCTGCAGAATATCTTTGTGGGGAATTTGCCCGCTCTGAGGCAAACCGGGGACCCGGGGAGAGGGATGTGAATCGGCCCCTTCCCATCCAAACAGTGCGAAAACTCTGAGACAGGCTCTAAGGCCCATTTCTCCGCAGTGTGACACGCGCGCCTGGGGCAGGGGCCGTCTCTTCTGCCTTTGTGCAGCACCTCCTAGCGTGACTGCGGCACGACAGACGATCAAACAAATCGAGTTTCACCTGCACTCCTGTGGGAAGAGCTGCAGCATTCCCGCCTTTGCCCTTGGCATTAACGTGGCGAGCCCAGGTTCTCCCTCAGACTCTCTGCACCCCGCAGCCACGTTTCTGTCTCTCTCCCCTCGGCACTCATGAAGGCGGGAAATGTGCCGATGTTGGACAGTTGTCTCGCTGATGGCCTGGCCTAGCTGTTGCTGCCGCCAGTGGAAAGGCGCCCGGTGACTGCAGCGGGAATTGGACCAGGGTCAGCTCTAGACAAGCCTGCGAGGGGGTGTGACAAAGTGGGGCTGTTCTTAATGTTCCCTCTGAACACCTTGGGGGGGGCCTCAGTTCCTGGCCGACCCTCTGTCTTCATGGCAACTAATGGCCTGGCTCTTCCCCCCTGCAAGGGGAGGCTAAAGGTGGGGAGAACAAAGAGGTCAGGTGACCTCCTGGCCCGGGAAAGAGACAAAGGCCAGAGAAGGAGGGGCTGGAGGGGGTCAGTTTGGGGCTGGCTGGGGACGGGAATTGAGGGCAGACGTGGGGGTCTGGCTCGCTGGGCCCCAGAATGGACCCGGCTGAGGGGTCCTGTTCTCTGTACCTACAAGCTCTGTTTTAGACCCTGTTCCTGTCATCTAATAAACCTCTGTGTTACTGGCTGGCTGAGAGTCACGTCTGACTGCGCAGTGGGGGGTCAGGACCCGGTGGCTTCCCCAGGACCCCACCTGGGCGGACTCGCTGTGGGAAGCGCACAGAGGGGCAGAGGATGCTGAATGCTCCAGGGAGAGACCCAGGAGGTGAAGCCGTGTGAGCTTCTTGCCCTGCAGACAGTCTGCTCCGAGGGAGAGGAGGCTCCCCAGAGTCCTGCCTGGCTTTGTGGGGAGCAGTTCCAGAGCATCGCCCGGGACCCCATGACAGGGGAGCTTCAGAGGAACTGAACACAGCTGGGTGCCTGGGCTGTGTAACGGCTGGTTAAACAAGTGCAAGGAGGGCAGGTTGGAAGGATGCTTTCAAACGATCACACGTGGTTCTGGGTTCAATTGACTGTAACCGCCCAGGATAAATATCCAGGCGTCATCGTGGGCCGCTCGGTGACGTGTGCAGCGGTGGGCAAAAATGCAGGAAAGTTGTTCGGCCCCACTGAGAGAGGGCTGGAGACTGCAGCTGAAAATATGGTGGCGCTACCCTCTAAATCAGTGGGATGCCCTTACATGGGCGAGCGTGTTCAGTTCTGGTCCCCTCGTCTCAAAAAGGATAGAGCAGAAATAGAAACAGGCTAGTAAAAATGATTGCCGGCCTGGAGAGACTGGCTTAAGCGGAGCCTGGCAAAGACCAGGGCTATCACACCGAGCCAGGAGTGCTGTGGACGGGTACAGCGCGTGAAGGGGGGGGGGGCGAGTCACTGGGCCTTTCTTTCTACCCTGTCTTGTAACACAGGAACAAGGCGACGTTCAGCAAAACTGAAAAGCAACAAATTCAAAACTGACCCAGGACAATGTGTTTTTAAGTAACGTGATGAACCCGTGGAACTCACTGCCACAAGATATCGCTCCCGCCAAGAGATCAGAGGGACTCAGTAGTGTCCGGATAGTGAGGATAGTGACGTGTGTTGGGGAACCAAATCTATAGCTTAGGATACAAACCTACCACCGTCCGACAGGGTTAGACAGAAACGTCCCCCGGACGCATGTATGGCATGTGGTCGTTCTCGGAGCGTGCCATAGTCCTCCTAAGTGGGGCACAGGTGGGCGAGGGGACTGGGTCGGCTCCCGGTGAAGTCCATGGACCGGCATTGACTCACCAGAGCTTTCTGCAGCACTTCCCTGTGGGGCTCAGACTCCACACAGGTTGTCTCAGCCCCGACATTATTAACAAAGTTCTTTGAGTCCCTGTTATGTGTGGGGAGGGGAGGGAAGGGGAGGGAAGAGGCTCGTAGGAACATACGAATGGCCGTACTGGTCCATCTAGCCCAGGATCCTGTCTGCCAGTAGTGGCCAATGCCAGGTGCCCCAGAGGGAATGAACAGAACAGGAAATCACCAAGTGATCCACCTTCTGTCGCCCATTGCCAGCTTCCGGCAGGCAGAGGTTTAGGGACACCCAGGGCATGGGGTTGCATCCCTGCCCATCCTGGCTAACTGCCATCGATGGACCTGTCCTCCAGGAACTTGTCTAGTTCTTTCAAACCCAGTTATGCTTTTTTCCGCTTCTAAAAAGAGCGATTGAGACGAGTTGTTTTTTCTGCACAATTAGCAAGAAGAGCAAGAGGACTTTGCCGCCAGCCTGGGGCCCTGGCGAGCCCTGCGCTGGGGGTGGCAGGTGAGGAGAGCAGCGCTATTCGGAGTGCCGAGCAGTGCGGGGGCCCGTGTGGGCACGTTCCCATGCAGAGGACGCAGCGCAGAACATTCCCATAACGCTCCAGTTGGGGCATCTCAGCTGTTACCCGTAAAAGCCCCGGGCCTGCCCTGAGCTGTGTGAGCTGACTGCAGCACCTGCACCGAATTCATTCCTTGCTGGCTCAGGGCTCTGGGGAGGGGGAGGCTTTCCAGCGATGCCCATGTGGTTTTGGATCCAGCCCCAGATCTGAGACGCTGCAGATGGGCGGGACCTGCTCTCGCGTAGCGCCTCTCCCTGGGGTTGATACCTTTGCGTTCTCCAGGGCTCTGCCCTGTCTTGTGTCCGCAGCCTCCCTGGGCCATCCGGTGCCATCGGCTTTGATTTCCGGGCACAGTTCAGCTGAATAACTGATGGCCCGAGGCAGCCCCCAGCTGCACCTAGGCAGCCTCAGGTTCCCGGTCCCGGTTCCCTCCCGCCTTGGGGTGCTTTGCCTGTTATCATGTCCTCGGAGTGGTTACCGACCGTTACCCATATCCCGGGGTCCCGACCCAGCGCTGTATCTCAGGCCTGGGCTCGGCTGCCCTGTCGTTTTGATCCCTGGGTTTGCTGTACCCACGTGGCTGGCCGGGTGTGAAGTCCAGTCTACCCTCAGGGGACAACGGCAGCAGCATCCCATGGGTGCAGCTGTACAATCTCCCCGGCCTGAGAGAAGTGACCCTCCCGGAGCATGGAACTTTGAAGCATGTTCAGTCAACTAATGTGAGGTCAAAGTCACCGAGTTCCCCAGACTCCGCTCAGGAACTTCAGCCGGGACCTCGCTGCAGCCCGGACGAATGCTTTAAACCAGTGGTCCCCAGCCTTTCTGTTGCAATAGCAGAGTCACGTTCCCAGCAGAGTGTGGCGGGCGCCGGACGACCAGCCGCCGAAATGCCACCGAGAAGCAGCTGCATTTCGGCCGTGACGCTTCTTGGCATTGCCGCTTCTTGGCGGCGGGTTGCCCGGCGGCCGCGCTCCTCGGCGGCGAGTTGCCCGGGGGCCGCGCTCCCTTGTCAGGAGGCGGGCGCACGTAAATGCCCCGGCGGATGCCATGGCACCCACGGGCACCCCATTGGGAACCACTGCTTTAAAATGGCAGACAGTTGTAAAGCCTCCATGGAACAGAAACTGCCCAGCGCTTGGCAGGGGAAGCAACATCCAGCCTTGCGGGCCGACCCGGCCTGGCCCCTCGGGCGTGGCAGGTGTGGTGGGAGGCACTCGCAGGCGCTGGAGCAGAACCGCTGTCCCCGGCCAGTGACATCTGTAGCTGTGCGAGAGAAAAGTCTCAGCCCGAGGGACCCAGCAGGCTGCCTGGTGAGCTTGTCTAGCCCCGTCCAGCCACTGGAGGTGCCCAGATGCTCATGGCCGTGCTGAGCACCGTGGAAAAGCCCCAAATCCTCCTCAGCCCCCAGAGGGGCCCTCAGCCCGAGCCTGGGAGAATCCGCTGGTCACTTTTTCTGTGTGAGGTTAGCAGACTTCAGGGCAGGCCCCCGGCATAGCCCGGGCCAGGGACCCGAGATCACGTCAGCAAAGCGGCAGGCACGGGGGGGCGGGGGGCGCGTGTTTATCAGCCGGAAGATTCCTCGCGGCCGCTGGCATTTCAACCCTCTCCCGTCTTCCCAAACAGCTGCATGCGGCAGCTACTGAACCCTGGGTGACCCGCCAGATGCTTTTCCATTGACAGGCGAAGGGCAGCAGCGAGATGGGTCCTGCAGAAGCAGCCTGTGCACCAGCCTGTGCAGGCTCCGGCCTCGGGAAGGGGGGGGGCAGTGGGGAGGACAATGTAACTGAGCTCCTGGCGGAAAAAATCCCGGCGTGGTGACCTCATCCCAGAGAAATCTAACCAGAAGGTTCAAGGCAGCCGCGTTTGGGTGGGATCCTGCCTTGGCACACATGTGAACCACTCCGGATTTACACCAGTGCCAGAGAGCAGAATCTGGCCCTTAGCCATCTTCCTGCTCTGTGCCAAGTCCCCCCAGGTTGGCCCCTTCGGAGCGTTGCCCCCCTGGGGGGCTTGGTGGGAGCAGCTCAGGGCCAGCGGGAAGCTCCCACCTGCCGGGAGGGATGGGCTGGGAGCAGGGCTCGGATCTGTCCAGCTTTCAGCGGGAGAGGCCTCTTCTCTCCTGTCCAGTACAGCCCGAGAGGGCCCCTGCATCCGGCCTGGGCCTGGGGCATCTGTCAGAGGCCAGCGCGGCATCGCCAGCCAGCTGGACCCCCAGCGACCCGCCTGGGCTGATCATGCGCCTCCTGGATCTCTCCTGTCTGCTCGCTAATGGCTCCGAGGTCTCCAGCCAGTGCCAGGGATTCCTGGCTGTGTGTTCCCCAGGCCCTGCCGCTTTGCAGGGAATGTCTCCAACCCCGCAGGGTCCCAGAGTCGGGCTCCAGCCCGAACCTGGGCCTCTACGCAACAGCCCCGCAGCCCGAGTGGCTACTACTGCATAGACAGACCCTTGGCCAAGTAGCCCTGAGCTGGCCTAGCCGCCGATCCTGCCCCATGTGCACGGGGGTCGCTGCTGATGGAAAGGGAAGGAAACCAGGCGTTGAACCCTTCGCCCATCGCTGAGGTTTTCTGTCATTGGCTTTCCCTCCTCGCTGAGTAACGGGCCTGCCCCGTCCTTGGTCTTCCTCTGGCTTGTCTCCCTTTGCGCCCCTTTAATCTCACTTTGGGCCTCGGCCTGCCTCATTTTGTCCCTCCAGGCTCAGGTTCATCCTTCGTAGCCTCCCCACCCCCCTCTCAGGGTCGCTCGGGCCCCCATCCTGCTCCAGCTCTGGGTGTCTCATCAGCCCCCTGAGCTTTACGATGCCGGACGCAATTACCAGCCTGTCTTCCCAGGCGCCGCGTCCTCCAGCGAACCGTGTGCGTGTGACAAGGGCAGGGCTGGGATTCGGCTCGCGGGAGCGGCTGCTGCTTGGGAGCTCCAGCACGGTCATCGCTCGGGTAGGTTAGTGGCAGCGCTGGGGGGGCCAGTGCGAATGGGGTGAAGCGGAGGTGAGGGAGGCTGGAGGCTCAGGGCACCTGCTGCTGGGAGAGCCCCAGGGGCCCGGCAGGCAGCACTGGGCCGTCACGCGGCCTCTCTCTGCTCAGGCTGGGCGCTGCCCGACGAGGTGACGCTATGCCGAGGGCCGGGTGGCAAAGGGGAATGGCAGCCACCGCACTAGAGATGGGCCCTTGCAGGCGTGGCATGGCAGTGCCCCCTGCTGGTTCGCCGCAGCACATGGCAGGGCTGCCCTCAGAAAGTCACCATGTTCCTGACTTCGCTCTGATGTGAGCTTGGGGGTGCTGGCACGTGCCCTCGAGTGGGCACTGCAGGTAGCCCCTGGGCCAGCATCCCACAGGCAGTCTGCGCGGTGCCCCCAAAGGCACCCAGCAGCACACACAGCTAGTCCAGACCTGCCCTTTCCCTCCAGCTTCGCCAAGGGAGATCAGCTCCTGGCCATTCCAGCCCAGGCCTGTTCAGTGCAGCTCTCCTGGTGCCCCCGAGCCCCCCACCGGTCCTGAGCGCCGTATATCCAGCTCTGCCAATGCCCCTCAGTCCCAACCCGCAGCCACCCTGTTATCCCAGTCCTGGGCCATTCACACACAATCCGTACTGATCCGGCCGGCTCCTACCTGGCTGGGAACAAACCGGGGAAGGGATGGTGGCAAGTGATTCTCTTTGTTCGCGAATGGCCAGGGCAGGATTCGAACCCAGGTCTCCAGGAGGGTAAGGCTCGTCTGTTAATCCCTGAGTCACCCAGCACCTGCCTTCCATGGGGCTGCTAAACGCAGCATTTGCCTTTTTAAGACCCGAGCTGTAACTCTGTGCAATTCCCAGGCAGGTCCCTCGCACGGGCCCGCTCAGCCGGGAGCCCCGGGTTGGGACACTCCCCGTGGTTCCTGTGGCCTCGTGGCCAGAGGAGAGCCGCGGCCGCAGAGACCAGAGAAAGGAAGCGAATTAAACCCCAACGAACACACGCTCCGGTGCCTGGAGGGGCCCTGAGAGAGTAGAGTGAATCACACAGCTGGGCATGGCTAACGCCGGCTTTCCTCTGCTTGCCTGCTGTCCGGCCAACGCGTGGTCACCCTCCCGGGCGGGGCAGGGCAGCTCACGGGCCGGCCCGGCTGGGGTGTCGCTGGTGAATGCACGCCGAGGAGTTGGGACTGGCTGTTTCCACCCCAGGCTGTTTGCTATTTGTGGTGCGTGGGGGCAGGTTTCGGGTCCCTGGCTGGGCACATGGCCCGTGTCATATAGACCAGCGCGCTTTCCCCTGGGGGGTTGTAGCAGAACAGTCTGTTGATGTGAAAACGTGGGGTCTGGTGAATATCTTCCACCCGTACCCGGGGTCCGTGCAAATGCTTGTGAATGCCACGGGCAGAATCCAGGCGTGAGCTGCTGCAGGCACCTGCATGGGGTTTGGATTCTGTCTGGACTAGTTCTAAAACGCGCCGGGAGATGCAGCGTCTACCGCAGGGGTCGGCAACCTTGCAGAAGTGGTGTGACGAGGCTTCATTTGCTCACTCTGATTGAAGGGTTCACGTGCCAGTCAGACATTTTAACATTTTTAGAAGGTCTCTTTCTATAAGTCTATAATATATCACTGAACTCTTGTTGTATGTAAAGTAAATAAGTTTTTTAAGATATTTAAGAAGCTTCATTTAAAATTAAATTAAAAGGCAGAGCCCCCCGGACCAGTGGTCAGGAGCCGGGCAGTGTGAGTGCCACTGAAAATCAGCTCGCGTGCCGCCTTCGGCACCTGTGCCATAGCTTGCCTACCCCTGGTCTACAGAGCCCAGGGCCAAATTCCCCCTGGGATAGGTCGTGCACCGTGCACAGCCTTGACTATGGCTGCGTGTGCAAAGGAAGGCTTTGCCGTCCAACGTGCCCTGGAGCAGGTGCACGGGGGGGGTGAGCACACGTGTGTTTGTGCATGTGCCATTCCCAATGGACCATTGGCCCTTCGAGTTGTGTGTCCCCCCCTCTGTGTGCAGTGGGTCGGCTCTGAGCGCTTGGCATTTAGTGACACAAATCCAGCGCAGAGAAGGGGGGGGGGTTAGGGCCAGGGTGACCCGCAGGGCGGAGACGTGGAGGCCACGGTGCAGCCTCCCGGGTCCAAGTGGCTGGGGCCCCCCTCCGAAGAGCCGATGAGAAAATCCACGATTGCTCCACCCGCCTTTGCTGCGTTTCCACGGCTCCGGTTGGAGGCTGCACAGAGGGCCCCGGGGGAGCCGTTTCCTTCTCAGCCGTGATTATGATTCTTTACATCTCGCCAGGCCTAGGTCGCACAGTGCTTCGCCCAGCAGGTTACGTATCCATTTCACACGGGGGAAACTGAGGCACCGAGCTGACGGGAGGTGGGGCAGACCCACAACTAGAGGCCAGGCATCCAGACTTGCCATCCCTTGGTCCCCTCCCCACCCCCCGGGGTGTGAGCCGGAGTCGCTTCCCCTTGCAGGGAACAGCAGAGCAGGGCATTAGCAGCTCCCTGTGCTCCCCTGGGGCTGCGCTGCTCCAGAGAGGTCACGAGGCGGCCAGAGGTCTCTGCTCGCTGGCGCTCAGAGATTTACGAGCGTGCGCTGGGGCGCGGCCTCCCCGGCAGGTTCCGCTCCCACAGGAATCCATCATCAGCCCTGCACGGTTCCTGTCAGGCCAGGAAGCCCCGCCCCCCCCCGTCTGCCCTTCGCACGCACCCCCTCGCACGCTGCATGGCCCTGCAAAGCAAGCCCCTGGCTGCGTCCTCCGGCAGGCTCCAGGGAGCGAGCCGAGTGGGGGTGCGGAGACGGAGAAAGGCAGGGCAGAGGGGGAGGGAGAAAGGGGGAGGGTTTGGGGGACCCCCAGCTGCAGCCTGCGAGATTCCCCTGCAGCCCCCAGCTCTGCTAGGGAAGCTGGCAGGGGGTGCTCCTGAGAGCCCAGCACCTGGGCACGAAGCACCCTCCCCCCTTAGCTTGTGGGGGTGAGATCCCCCCTCCCCCCCCCGCCAGCACAGCCCAGGGCTCGGAGGGAGTCAGGCTACCATGCCCCCTTGGGTGAAGGTTTTGCGGGTGCCCAGGCTGGCCTCCTGCTGCCCTGCACCCGGCATGGGCCCTGGCACGCTCCCCTCCAGGAGCCGGGCGCGTGGGATGGGCAGGGAGGGAGTCTCCGGGCTAGCAGCAGGGGGCTCAGAGCCTTCCCCAGACGTGACTTCACCCGCCCGGGGAGCGCAGCCAGTGGCAGGACCCCGCTAGCCCCAGGGGCCACCCGCTCGCTGGCAGAGAGTTAATCCTCCCGCCTGAGCTGCTAACACGGACACGGTCTGGGCCGCCGGGTGCAAAGGGGGGCAGGGTCCCGGCGCTGCGAGCTGGGGGGTCCCCGTCTGTGGTCTCCCCCCTCCCCGAAGGCTGGTGCTAGTGTGTGGGCAGGGAGCCCCTCTCTGAAGCAGGCACCGGAGCCAGCCTAGGAGCGGAGGGGGAGGTGCCCACCTGTGGGGGTGAGGGGGGTACCAGAGAGCCGAGGGAGGGTGGAGGGGGGCTGCACCGTCCCACAGGCGCTGTGGGAAGAGGCCCCGGGGGTTCGCCCTGGTGCCTGTCCCAGTTCCGCAGGCTCGGGGCTCTGTTCTCCCACCCGGGACCCTCTGGCTCCCATCCAGCCATGCCTCCACCCCAGGCCTAGCCGGGGGCCAGGAGCCCAGGCTCCCCCATTCAGTGGGAAGGGGAGGTGCCAGCCGGGCCCCCGGCCTTGTGCCTCAGGCGCCGCTTGCCAAGCAGGAAGGGCAGGGACTGCGCTGAGGGACCTGCGGCTGCTCCCAGCGGGGGGGGGGGCAGGCAGGGCTGGGGGGGCGGCTGCAGAAAAGTGAGGCCTGGGGGAGTTCAGGGCTCCGAGGGAGGGGGGGGGGGGGCTGGCCCGTCCGGACGAAGCAGCGGCCGGGCTGCAGCTCCACGCTCCCGGTGCTGGTTTCGCTCAGCCCCGCGGGACGGACGTGCCGCCCCAGCCGCTGGTGCTGGGCTCTGGCCACTAGCCAGCCCCTGGGCTAGCAAGAGGCTAAAAATCCGGGGCCCCTCGGAGGGGGCCAGCTTGGTAATATTTAAAAGCCAGACAATCCAGCGGGAACCTCCCCTGCCCCACCCCCCGAGGCCCCAACCCCATCCAGTTCCCTCCCCCCTTCTCCCCCCCCCCCCCCCCCCGAGTCAGGAGGGACTCGCCTGCGGAGCCGGGGTTGGGAGCCACAGCCACCCAGGGTGACCAGACAGCAAGTGTGAAAAATCGGGACCGGCGGTGGGGGGTAATAGGAGCCTATATAGGAAAATGTCCCCAAACTCAGGACTGTCCCTATAAAATGGGGACAGCTGGTCACCCTGCAGCCGCCCGACGCGGGTGGGAGGTGGCCCCAGCTGAGCAGGGGCTGGCGCGGGTGGTGACCCGACACCTCCCCCGCCCAAAGCAACCAGACATTGGGTGTCCGGTCAGTAGATCTGACTGGACACTGCCGGTCCCCTTTGCGACAGGACTTTGCATCTGGCCCCCCTAGCCCCTCGTCCCCCCTGGCTAGCACGCGCTGCACGGCCCCTGGCCACCCTCTGCTAGCTCGGGCAGGGACACCCCACGCACCCCTCCCCGGGAGGCTGGACCCTCTCCCAGAATCAGGCCCTGTCTCCCAGAGGCTGCTGAAACCAAACAGAGATTTTGGGCAGTGCAGCAGGACTAAGGCGGCTTCCTGCCTGCCCTGGCCCTGGGCCGCTCCTGGAAGCAGCCAGCTCCATCCCTGTGATCCCTGGGGGCGGGGCAGGGGGTCTCCGTGTGCTGCCCTTGCCCTGAGCACCAGCTCTGCAGCTCCCATTGGCTGGGAACTGCGGCCAATGGGAGCTGTGGGGGCGGTTCCTGTGGAGAGGGGAGCATGCGGAGACCCCCTGGTGCCCCCCCCCCGAGCCGCTGCTAGAAAGGTGAGCCTGTCACTTTGGGGAGCCGCTGGAGGTAAGTGCTGCCCCCTCACCCCCTCCCGTACCCCAAACCCCTGCCCCAGCCCAGAGCCTGCACCCCCTCCTGCACCCCACCCCCCTGTCCCAGGCTCAGCTTCCCGGAGCCACTTCCTACACTCTGAACCCCCTGGCCCCGAGCCAGAGCCTGCAGCCCTTCCCGCACCTCCCCCTGTGCCTGAGAGCGAGCGATGGAGGGCGGGGGGCTGGAGGGAGTGGGGCCGGGGCCGGGGTTTGTACCACTAGCCAGCTGGCAAGTCGCGCTGTGCAGGGCAGCTCTCCTGGAGCCCAGCCCTCTGCTCCACGCTCAGGTTAAACGCCCGCCGAACACTGGCGGCTTGTTCTCCCTGGCTCCGCGCCCGCTGTGGTGCCAAGTCCCAGCTGTGTCCAGACACCTGGGCTGGAGGGGGCGGGGCGGAGCTAGCTAAGAGGATGGGGGGGGAGAGAGAGGACACACGGGGGGGGGAGGGTGACGGGATCAAAGTGATGCAATTCAGCGCTTGCAGAAGCCCCGGCGGTTGAACCTGGGCTAGGGGCAGGGTTCGGCCGTCCTGCCACGAATCCCTCATCCCCAAACCGGAGCGTCCCCAGGAGTCTGCCCTGGGCTCCCTGCGCTGCCTGGTGTTTGCCTGGAGCCCCCACGGGCCCAGCCTCCCGGGGAGGGGTGCGTGGGGCGTCCCTGCCCGTGGCAAACACGGGTGACGCTCCTCGCTGGCTGCCTGCAGGAGGGTGTGGAGAGCCCACGGCACAGAGCCTCGCTCAGCCCTGGTGTAATGTCACCCACCGCCCTGGGGTCGCACCCGCCTGTCACTGTTTTGCGTTACCCCCCGTGCTGGCTGTGATTGGGGTCCACGCTCCTCCCCCCGGATCCCTGCGCTTGGCCTCCCGGCTGGCAGCGCCCGGCTGGCTGCCTGCGTTGCTCCCTGAGAGACCCGAATGCGGGCGAGACCCGAACCCGGGGCCAAGCACAACACGGAGCTGGCAAAGGCTGTGCTGAAAGCGGCTCCCTTTCCATCCTCTGCCTTTGTCAGCAGGACGCTGAGCTGGGGAAGCTGGGTTCTGGCCACTCCCCGGGCACGGCCGCTGCCAGGGCAAGGATCGGAGGGGCTGGGGGGAAGGAGCCAGCCGCTTACTGTGTGTCTGGGCCTAGAGGTCAGAGCAGAGGGGCTGGGAGCCAGGACTCCTGGGATCTAGTCCCACCTCTGGGAGGGGAGTGTAGTGCAGTGGTTAGAGCAGGGAGCCAGGACTCCTGGGTTCTATTTGTACCTGTGCCACTGACTCTCTATATGACTTTGGGCAAATCATCTCCGTTCCCTCTGTTGTCAGAGGAGGGAGATGACGCCTGACTTCCTGGGGGGGCTGGGTGGGTTCTCTGCTCTCCGTACGGTGCCCTGGGCTGTCCTGAACCCATAGATACTAGCAGTGCCTGAGCTGGATGCCCAGATTACGCTGCCAGCAGCAACCCCCCTTTCTCTTCAGGTGTCCCTGAGGTGAGGAGGTTTTACGAGCTCAGCCCCTCCCATGTAAGCACGGCGGGGGCATAAGGCCCATCTCTGCTTGGAGAGCCCTGGGGGGGGTGCATTGCCTCCCTGCCCTGCGGGGGGAGCGTGACTGCCCTCCCGTGGCTGGGCTCAGGGACAAGACGAAGGATCTGCTACTCCTACCCCCTTCGAGGTGACCCCCCTGGGCTCGGCTGGCCGCAGCCGGTGCTCCCAGCTGGACGGCTTTACTAGCAATGGGGTGTTGCCTGCAGGACATGGGTTGTTACTCCTGCCGCATCAGCACGGGGCATCCAGTGGCGGCCTGTGGACCCCCAGGTTTCGGGGGAGGAGGGGCAGGGAGATCCTGCTCCAGCTGGCCACACTGGTGGCCCCTGCGTGGGGCTATTCCAGCTGCCTCTCCTGGTGACCCAGCCTGCACCCCAGTGCAGCTGGGCTGGGACCCGTCCCCCAGGAGGGGAGAGGCCTTTTCACTTTCTGCTCCTGGCCAGGCCTGGGTTGGGAGGGGGCGATTCAGCCAGCGAGACTCCCCGGCCGCCGTCTCCTCCCGGCGTGCGGCGCCAGGGAGAGGGTCTGTCTGCGTCCGCCCCAGGCTCATAGAGCCGTTAAGTCCATGGCCAGAAGGGGCCAGTGTGACCATTGAATCCAACCTGCTGGAGAACGTGGGCCAGAGACCTTCCCCCAGGACTCCCCAGAGCAGATCTCGTCACAAAACAGCCGCCCGCCCGGGAGTGAACCATGGTCAGCGATGGAGAACCCCTGGGTACATTGTTCCCGTGGTTAATGACCCTCCTTAACAATGCGCCTGGATTTGTCTGGCTTCGGCTTCCAGCCCTTGGATGGTGTTAGACCTTCCTCTGCTGGACTCACGAGCCCTTTCTGGCTCCCCGTGTAGGTTCTTATCGATCAAGTCGCCCCGGAGCCTTCTCTGGGCCTGGCCGCGTTCCTGGTTCCCGGGTGTATGAACGTTTACGTTTAGCTGTATTCAAATGCGTATGACGTTGCTTACCAAGTGACCAGGCCGCTTGGTATCCGTAACCTGCCCCCTTCGGGAGCCACCCTTCCCTCACCTGCGGGTCAGCTGTAAAGCGTATCAGGGAGGATTTGATGTCTGCCGGGACCCCGCTGGAAACAGACCCGCTGGATGAGGGGTCCCCCTTGTCACGGACTCACAGATCGTGCCCACCTGTGGCCCCGTGCGGTCCCTGGGGGGAACCCCCTTCAGTGCGGCAGCCCTTCCCGGGGGGCCACTCTCTCCCGGGGCCAGGCCCCTCCACCTCCTGGAGCCGCACCTCTCTGAGCCTCAGCACGTCTGTCTCTGCCCTGGGCCCCCCCAGGGAGTCCCCTCGCTCTGGACCCCCCGGGCCTCCTCACCCCTGAAGGGGTTGATGCCCCCTTGCCCTGCTCTCTAGCCCGGAGCGACTCTCCCCCAGCGTAACACAGGAGGGTTTATTGAGAGTTGAACCCAGCACAGGAAACTCTCAGGGCCTCAGGCCTGGCCTCCCTCAGCCCAGCACCTCCCAGTCCCCCTGCAGCCAGGGGGGCTCTGCCTGCTCCCCCTCTCCAGCCCCGAGCCCCCCCTGCTTCCCAGCTGGGCCTCTGATACCCCCGGCCCCAAGCCCCCCCGTCCATTGGCTTCTCTCCAGGGAAACAGGGTCGCCTGGGCCTCCTCTCCCCTTTTCTGTCCTCTGGCCCCTCTGGCTGGAGCCAGCTGGTCAGGGCACCGGGGTCCTCTCCCCGCAGCCCATTGTCCCCCACTGGCCAGAACCGGCTGTGACTCCCGAGCTGGGATCCCACGTTCTGTCGCTGGGCCTGTGTCCCAGCAAACTCCCTCTCCCCTCCCCTCGTGAAACCAGTAACACCCAGGGAAACTGAGTCCCACCCCCTGTGCATGCACCCCCTGGAAACCCCGAGAGAACCCCCCACTTCGTCACACCCCTTTACAGCTACATTTCGGGAAGGAGCCGTTCGCCAGCTTTTACTCCATTTGCTGTGTGCCGTGGCTGGGTTGTGCCCGAGCCGTGCCGGAGGGCGGGGATGGGACGGGACGGGACAGGATGGGAGCAATCCCCCTGTGGCGGGGCGATCTCACGCTGGCTGCCCCGTGTGCAGGTATGAATGGGCTCCTTCTTTCCCCGCCCCTGTTCCCACCTCCCCTCCCCGGTGACATGCACCTGGGGCCGGGTTTCCCCCAGAGCTGAGTGCTTCCGGCTCCCAGCAGTTTTGGGGGGCGGGGGGAGTTGGGGGACAGGGAGGGGGGTCTCTATTGTTCTCCCAGCCCAGGTGCCGGGCATGCTGGGAGATGGAAGTGCCGCAGGACTCGCTGCCCTTTCACGGCCCCTCACACCCCGCTGCCAGCCGGGCCCGGGAGTGCCAGGGCTCAGCCTGACAAGGACCCTCGGCTCAGCCCCGGGGCCCAGCGGGGGGGACGTTATTTTTCTCCTTGGTTTTTAATAGCTGTTTTCTGTAGCCTAATTGGCTTGGCTTGAGCGGCGGCCAAGGCAAATGCACCTGAGGGAGGTTTGCTTTACAATCCGCATCCGCAGGCTCCCCCTTCCCAAACACCAGCTCGGCATCTGGCCTCTTTTAGAGGGGCCGGGGTGGGGGCCGGCCTTGCCGATGGGGGGGTGCTCCCGGCGCCGCAGCAGCTGTGCGCGTCCCATGAAGGGCCGTCTGTGTGAGGAGGTGAGGCCGGGGCTGCGTCTGGGCACGTGCCAGGACGGGGGTCATTCCGCAGACGGGGCAGAGCCGACACCCCGAGCTGAGAACAGAGCCATGGCCTCGCCCTGATCCGGCCCCCAGGCTGTCGCAGGGCTCGGCGCGAGAGCGGCTGGAATGTCTCACCCGGGCGTAAGGGGCAATTCTCCTGCTGTCTGCGCGCAGGTACTGGGTACCTCCGTGCCGGGCGGCGTCGGCTCTCCTGCCAGCTGGGGGTTTATAGGCTCGTCCGGCTGAGCGCACGTCTAGGGTGGGGAGCTGCTATTGAAAATGGGGCCCCTTGCAGCCCAACAGGAATCTGGGCCCCGCAAAGCCTCCGCCCCCAGGAAAGGGGGCTGGGTAATGGGCCGGGCCGGGGAGCCAGAGGCCTGCTTTCCATCCCCAAACACTCCCTGAGGCTGAGCTCGCTGGGGCAGGGTCCCTGCCTAATCTCCTGCCATGTCCCTTCCGGCACAGAGCACATTTGGGGCTCAGCGAGTCATTTCTTCTTAATGAGCAATGGCCACTTCTGTCGGTGGCTCACTGTGGGCAAGTCACTTAGTCGCCCCGTGCCTCGGTTTCCCCATCTGTGTCCTGAGCATAGTCCCCCGACCCTGCTGGCAGAGTGACGGGCTCACTGGGTGCACTCGCGTTGGCGAACCCCTCGGAGGCCCGAGGAAGGGGGAAGCACCGTGCAAGCTGCGGCAGCCTCTGGGGGAGTGGCTGAGCGGCCTGGGGCAACGAGGGAGCGTTGTCTGCTGCCCGATACTCTCCCCACACATTGGGGGTGGAGGATAGTGAACCTGCAGAGAGTGCAGCCTGGCCGGGCTTGAATCAGTGCCCGAGGTGTTGGCTGCGGATCAGGGCGCTCTGCAGATCAGCTCCCGGACCCCCTGGGTCTGTGGGATTTGGCAGGAGCCCCGGGGAGCACCGCCTGCCAAGCTGCCCATCCTGCCCCTGCCGGGAGCGAAGAGCCAGGGAGTGTAACCGGGGCTCCGGGGTAACCGAGCCGCTCGGCTCACGCAGGTCTGATTGCAGGCCTGGGGCCACAGCTGGCCCATGCGGTGCTGCCCCCTACTGGGCGAGTGTCCCCTGCCCCAGCCCGTGCATGTCAGCTCCTGCGCCGGCTGTGCCCTCTGCCGAGATGGCGCGTGGGGCCAGGTTCCCTCGTCCTGCTGGCTGAACGTTAACACTCGCTACAACTTTCAAACCAGAAGGTCGTTCACCGCCGTCCTGCTCTGATGGCCTGGGGACGTTCTCAGTCCGGAGCCTGCAGCTCCCACGGGAAGCCAGGCTGTGGCTACACTTAGCGCTTCAAAGCGCTGCCGCGGCAGCGCTTTGAAGCGCTAAGTGTAGTCAAAGCGCCAGCGCTGGGAGAGAGCTCTCCCAGCGCTGTCCGTACTCCACCTCCCTGTGGGGAATAACGTACAGCGCTGAGAGCCGCGCTCCCAGCGCTGGGGCTTTGATCACACTAGCGCTTTGCAGCGCCGCAATTTGCAGCGCTGGAGAGGGTGTGTTTTCACACCCTGCTGCAGCGCTGCAAATTTGTAAGTGTAGCCAAGCCCCCAGAGACGCTTGGGCTCGAGGGGGGCTGGAGCTACAAAATGCCTGCGTTCTTCCTGCAGCGTTTGTGCAGTTACACACCAGTGCAATCGGCTGCAGCTGATGGGGGTCAGAGTGTGTGGGAGACACCAGTGGAAGATAATGGAGCTACTACTGCTGCTAGCTACAGATAGGCTCCTTTAGCTCAAGTGTTAGGAGCCCTTGTTCCTGCAGCTGATGAGACGCGGAGCAGGTTTCCAGCCCCGCTGCCCTCGTGTGTGAGGAGGTTTCTGTAGCAATTGTGCCTGTTGTGCACAGCGTAGGGGCCCTGATTTTTGTTGCCCAAAGCTAGCGCTGGGCAGAGACCAGGAATTCCCTCGCGTGGAGGAATTGGAGATTTTGAAACTCGGCTTCATTTTGAACTGGAGCGAAACGTGAAAACGTCGACATTTTCCAAAGGGAAATTTAAAAACAAGTTTGGGTTGATGGAAATGTTTCCTTTTTAACCCATTGTGGTTACGCCCCGTTCTGAGACGCGCCGTCGTGTAAAATCAGCCCGTTCACAACGAGCACTGGGAATGTTCCAGTCTGCACATGTGGCAAGGGGACGGTAGAGACCAGGTGGGGGAGGGGACCAACCTGTGTTGGGGAGAGAGAAAAGCTTTCGGGGGTACGCAGAGCTCCTCCTCAGGTCTGGGAATTGAGCTGTCCGCTGGCCACTACCCCTCGAATGTCTCTTGCAATGCGGGTGAGTGGCGTCCGCTGAGCGGTCCGTTCCCCCTTGCACGTACCTTCCCGCGGGTCCCAGCGCCGAAGAAGAGCTCTGTGGTGCACGACAGCTTGTCTGGGGATGAAAGATCTCACCTCAGCCCCCTTGTCTCTCCGATATCCTGGGGCCAACATGGCTACTCCAGCCCGGCAGACAGAAATGGGACGCAGGCCTTGGTTTCTGTTTGTGGAAGGGTGTGGATTTGGCCGCAGCTGCGTTTGCGACAGGATGGGGACCTGTCGGAGCTTTTCTGACCGAGAGGCCCCCGGGTGCAGGGTGATTCTTGAGCCCTGGGTTCGTGGCACCTGATTCCCATCACACCTTCCTGTGCCTCGCTCCACGGCTGCACGGCTTGGTTAGGGACTCTGCTGAGCGGGAGGTGTCCTGCAAGGAAGTGGTGCGGTTGGATTAACTCCGGCAGCCGTCACCCCCCTTCTTTGTCATGCCGGTAAAGTCACCGAGGAGAGATTAAGTCAAGGGACCCCCGAGGGGCTGCACGGTGCTGCCAGGCTGATGGAGAGCAGGGCGGGGCAGGGCTGGAGGCCAGGGCCCTGTGCCCAGGGCCAGCAGAGCCTGCCGCTGTCGGTGCCCGACTCCTCTGACAGATTCCTAGCTCAGGGAGTGGCCATTGACAGTTCGGAGGTTGCCCCAGGTGCCCTGCCAGCTGCACCCGCCCTCAAGCCTCTGGCCACGGGCAGAAGCAGCTCAGTAGGGGATCTGGCCAGCCCCAGGCTGCTGGCATGTGGGGACAGAAGAGTGAACCTGCCCCCATTGAGGTCACTGGGGGCGCCTGCCGGATCGGGCCCTATGTCCACCCCGGGTGCCCTCCTGCCTCTCCCTCTGGCTGACATGGCAGGCGGCCACAGGCAACACCTGCCCACGGCTGGCTCCTGGCGCGGGCGCTGCGAGCTCAGCAAGGCGGTTGCCCGGGCGGCTTGGAGGGAGAGAGCTGAGTGGCGGGGCAGGTGCGGTTCCCTGGGACCGGGCCGGTGCTGAAGGCCATGGGGTGGCACCGTCTCGGGCCCCTAGTCTCAGCGCTGCAGACATGGTCCCTCCCCACCCTGCCCCGGGCTCTTGCTTCCCAGGGGGCACTGGCCCTGCATCCCGGGTGGGACTGGGCTGAGCAGCGAGGACCCCTTTGTCGCCCCATCCCTTCTGTGACACTGCCCACCCCGGCCACCCTCCTGCAGCCTGGGCAGCCCCAAGCCCATGGATTTCAGCAGGGGACAAGGGTGCTCGGCATCTGTCTAGCCACTGCGCTGCGTCCGGCCCCGGGAGGGGTTTGGGGATGGGGGGGGGTGCTGCAGCCCTGGGTCGTTCCACCTCTGCCTGATGACCGGCCCAGGCTGCTGCAGGCGCCAAGGAGCTGGCAGGGTTGGGGGGAGGGGTGTATTTCACCTGGCCCCGCGGGTGCCCAAAGGGGCTTTGTTTGGAAAGGGAGGGACGGCCCATGGCCGGCTGCAGGCTCCCCTGTGCCCCAGCGCCGGAGGCCAGCAGGAACGGCGGCTGTTTGGGTTGGAGCCGCCTCGCTGCAGCGTTTGGCTGACCCGGGAGCCTGAGCGGAGGCCGTTTGCCAGAAAGCTTCCCGGGCCGGAGCACGGCTCCCTCTCCCCTGCCCGCTGGTGGGGGCAGGGCACGGCGGCGGGCAGGCGAGGGACAGAGGGCATCCCCTGCTCCTGGGTCCCGGGCGTGCCACCGGGGCAAAGTGGAAGGTGGGTTTGTAGTGGGATTTATTTAGGGCTCATGGCTCCGAAGGAGGCAGCTAAGCGGGGCTGAGGAATTGGCGTAGGTGCGAACCAGTGGCTGGCACGCGCTGGGCACAGGGACATTGTGCGGCTTGGCATTCGTCCTGCCCTGGTACCCTGCTCGGGCTGCGGACGCTGCTGGCTGGGTCGTGAGCCCCATCACGACCCCAGGGCTGGTCCGGGCTCTCACCAGCCTTCCCGTGGCTGTCGTGAGGCAGCCACTTTGCCATGCCCGGGCAGCGCCCGCTCTCAGCCTCCGGGAGCGCCGCTACCCTCATCCCCAGGCCCGTCTGCACCTGGCCTGGCAAACGCTTCAGATACTGAGGGCTGCCGATGGCCAGGCCTGCTCCTGACACCCCCTCCCGGCAGGGTTTGGGGGCCTGGTTCAGATCCATTTTGGAGCCGTCTCTTGTTGGGGTTCCCAGGCCTGCATCTCTCCCTTCTCCTGGCGGTGGGACATTCCCCTCCCCCTCCCTGCAGGGGGGCTGGAGGAGCGTCTGTGCCGGGGTCCCATGAGGGGAGGGGCCCGTCCCACACCCGGCGGGCGGTGCCCCGCGGGGAGCGAGAGGGGGCTCACTGCTGGACCGGCTCTGGGGCCCCCGTCTGGCTGCTGGGGTCCGCGTGGCAGAGCCCCCGCCCGCCTGGCGACCTGCGGCTGCTGGGGACTGAAATCGCCCCGCTCCCCCAGCTGCTGAGCTGTTACTTTGCCGGGAGATTATTTTTAGGAATTTCTGGAGCGTGCGGTCGGCGTGGCTGGGGGCCGAGGGGCGGGCAGCCCGGGCGGGAGGGGGGCGGGGGAGGGGGCGGGAAGAAGGTTTTTTTTGTTGTTTGGAATAAAAACTATTCCCAGCTGGCAGCGACTCCGGGCTTGGCTGCCGGCCGCGCTCAGTGCCCTGGTGTGCAGCTCTGCCAGCGCCTCAGGTTACCGCTGGGAAGCGAGAGGCTCTGGTTCCCTGCAGCGGGGCCGGGGGGGGGGGGGGGTTCTGGTGTGCGCTGTCGAGCCTCCCGCCGCAGGCAGGGGGGAGAATCGCCCCTTTTCTCCGCAGCCGAGCGCGGGGCCGGGGCAGCCGGGCCAGCATGGGGAGCCGAGGCCGAGGCAGCCGGCTCTGAAGGTAGGATGGAGGGGCGGGGAGCCAGGCTGGTGCAGGGCTGGTTTGTGCTGGGCCCGGAGGAGGCTGCTGGGGGCGGGCGGCGTGTGGGGGGGCGGGGGGGAAGAGTTGTGTATATGAGACAAAGCCCCTAATATCAGGATGGTCCGATGGTATCGGGACGTCAGGCCACCCGAGTGCTCGTGGGCTGGGGCCGCACAGGCGGCACTGCCAGCCAGGCTGCCCGGAGCCCCCTGGGGCTGACGAGGCGGGGGGGTAAAGCTGATTTACCCCAGGGCGACCGGAACCAGGCTCCGGGGTTGCTCTGGGTTTGCCCCAGGGGGTGAGCGGATCAGGGTCAGGCCTGGGGGAGCCGTTCTGGGTTTGCCCCGGGGTGTCTGGAACAGGATCGGGCCTGGGGGGGCTTTTCCAGGTTTGCCCCATGGTGGCCGGATCAGGGCTGGGCCGGGGCAGGGGGCGCTGTTGTGGGTTTGCCCCGCGGTGACCGGATCAGGGCCAGGCCGGGGGAGTGGGGGAGGGGCTGTTCCGGGCTTGCCCCATGGTGGCCGGATCAGGGCCGGGCCGGGGGAGTGGGGGAGGGGCTGTTCCGGGCTTGCCCCATGGTGGCCGGATCAGGGCCGGGCCGGGGCAGGGGGGTCTGTTGTGGGTTTGCCCCAGTGTGATGGGATCAGGGTCGGCTGGGGGAGGGGCGTTCTGGGTTTGCCCCGCGGTGACCGGAACCGGGTTGGCTGAGGGGTGGGGGGGACATTCCGGGTTTGCCCGGCTGAGTCCATGGGGTGACTCCGGCCGTCCCCTGGGTGAGTGTCGCTGTCTCAGTGAGCGGGACGGGGGCTCTGTCTCTGCCACTGAGGGTCATGCTCCGTCCCTGGCTGGCTGCCTGTGAGGGGGGCCGGGCGCCCCAGGCGGGAAGCAGCCATTCTGCAGCTCAGTGTGATGGGGAAGGGGGCAGCAGGGGCCGGGTGGGGACCCAGCCGCAGTGTAAACGCCAGTCTGGCCGTGCACACGCCTTCGCCAACCTCCTGCCAGGCTCGCCTGCTCTGCCTCCCATCCGAGCCCTCTCCTGGTGCCACCCCAGCGCCCCCCTATGCCCGCTGTGGGTCTGGCCAGCCACGGGCTCATTCCGATTTCCCCAGCTGCCTTGGGAGCTCGTGAATCTGTCTGCATTAACATTTGTTGGCTGCTTATGTCTATTGTCTTCTATTTTTGTCCGTGCCCGGAGCCGGCTGGATGGAGGCCTTTGCTAGCGTTCACAACAACCATCCCGCCTCTGGGGGAGCCCTGAGGCAGAGAGGGGATTGCCGAGGGACGTCCTGCTTGCCCCCGGTGCCAATCCGGAGTCACTCTGGTTTAATGCCGATGTACCTCGGCTGACTTCGGTGGAGTAGCTGAGGTGGGAACCTGGTCCCTGTCCTGTCCTGATGGTGATTGTATGAACCTTGTCCCCATCATGGCTTTTCCACTCGACCCAATCGCGTGTGGGGCCAGGTCCTTAGCTGGTGTGAACCAGCCACACTCCAGCAGGTCCAGTGGAGACGTGAGCTGAGGATCCGGCCCTGGTGTCATTGCTGCAGGGGGTAGCAGAGGGCTTGACGGAGCTTGGGGCGTGCCCCGCCGACAGGCACTGGGTGAGCTCTGCCAGGTGTGCCCGGCTGGGGAGACGAGGGACTGGCACCCCTCTGCCACCTCCCCGCTCTCTCCCTGGGGAGACCAGAACAGCTGGTGCAGTCACCGCACTCTGCTGCTTCGTGTCACCAGGGCACCGCACCGGGGAGTGGCACAATGTGCAATCCAAGCGGCGTCCTTCTCCGGCCGGTTCTGCGCTCGGGCAGGCTCTGTGGGCAGCAGTGCTGGCAGCTGGGCGGTGCCCCTCGGCAGGTGGTTACAAGCCGCGTTGGAGTCAGGCACTCGGCCTGCTTGCGGGTCGCTGGATGTCACCATTGCAGGGGGTTGCTGCTGGCTCCTGCCCGTACGGCGCAGGCAGGGCGCTCCGGAGTGGCAGCAAGCAGACAAGTAGCGGGGGCCTTTCACGAGCGAGACACGAGTCCGTACGAAGGGATTTGGGGCTCTCTCGTTCTGGCAGTGTTGGTGTCCTCGCCGGCCGGGCTCAGCCCATTCCGGGGCCCCAGAGACGCTCTCTCTGTTTGATCCGAGCGAGGGGAGCAGCTCTGATCCCAAAAGCCAGGCCGGAGCGACTGTCCGCCTTGATTTGCCCTGCGCTTGTTGCAACAGAGGGGGTTGAATTTCTGGGAGAGCCGGGGTTCAGAACTGTCCCTGGGGGACACAGACAAACGAACGGAAGCCGTTCTAGTGCCGTTCCGAACCCCCGTGGGCTCCCCGGTCCCTAGACATGGCCCACGGCTGGGACGGGCAAGGGGCTTTGCTCTGGGCATGGCAACACGCACACACGCATGGGTAATTCGGGGTTGCTCCACTCTCTGCTGATTGACACAGCTTGGCATTGGGGTTTCTGCCCCCGCGACTCCGCTGGAAACGGACTGAAGCTGGCGGCAGAATGACGGGCAGCAGGCTCCAGGTCCACCTCTGCACCTGAGCTCTGCTGCATCTGTTCTGGGCCCCTGCATGCCAGGCCCACTGGGCCAGGAGGGGGGAGCCGCGTGGCCGGTGGGGGCTGCCCGAATGCCCTGGTCTGGGTTATGCCTTGGTCCCTTCTGGCCCCAGCACCCAGCCGCTGCGGAAGCAGGCATGGAAGTGGCTGGTCCTCGTGTGATACCTCGGTGGGAGCCGGCTTCCTGGGCCCCGCTGGGGATCTGGGCCTGGGTCGTTTCCAGGAGCACCGAGGAGAACGGAGGGGTTGGGTGGGGATCAGGTTTAGCCCCAACCACCTCCCGCCGGAGCTCTGCAGCTGGGAGGGTGAATTGGAGTTTGACCTGGTGCGAGTCCTCGCAGCTCCGTGGGGTGAGGCCCAGGCTGGTGGACCCACAGCAAGTCGTGCGCTCGCTGCCCCCCCAGCCCGGGCTCCGTGCGTAGGTAGGACAGTGCGCGCACCTCTGCTGCACTGCGGGTCGCAGGCTTCCCGCTGGCGGATCCCCATCTCGGGCGGAGCCGTGTCCAGGACGGTGTCCAGGAGCCCTCCATCGCCCCGAGGCCCCAGTGGCTCTTTAAGGGACACCCCTCCCGCGGGTTTGTTCTCTTTGGGACCCACAGCCCGTGAAGTGCTGCATGAGGCTGTGTGCTTTGAACTGTTCGCTTGCCGGGAGGGCTCGTCCCTGAGGCGCCAGGGCCGGAGGGGCAGATCCCCGGCTCCGGTGCAGAGCGTGGGGGGAGTCAGTGGAGATCCCGGGTTGGGAAGCACTTTGGCAGCTGTCGGGGTAGCCAAGCCCAGGATGTGGTTCTAGCTTATTCTCAAGGCGCTTTGGGGCTGTCTGATCTCCTTCGTCCCGGGCCGGGCGCCCTCGTGCCGTGGTGCGGGGCGGAGACGGGTGGGCCGTGGGGACGGGGCTTTCCCTGGCCAGCTCGGAGACAGAAGCGGCTGCGTTGCCCCGAGCGAGGCGCAGCCTTTGATCCGTGTCCTGAGCAGCGAGTAGCTTTGAGCCCCGTGTCCTGGGCTGGCTCAGACGGGCTCTCGCCAGCCAGTTGGGCTGGAAGCCCGTTGGCTTCTCGGCTGCAGCTGCAGCCGCAGCCAGACGGTGCCCGGGTGCATTTCCCCAGGACGCCCCCCAGGGCTGAAGGCCCCATCCAGGCTCGTCAGCGCGTGGGTCCTGGTCGCTTGGCACCCAGCCCAGCCTGGATCCCTCTGCCATGGCGAGGGCGCCGTGGGCGAGACATCGCCCAGCACCCAGGGTGGCTGACGCTGTGTTTGCAGGCGGGTGACCCTGGTGGCGGCAGGCCCGTGCCAAGCATGCAGGGGGAGAAGCTGCCAACCCACTTGGCTCCCTGTGCCGCCACTTCGCTGGGTCTGCCCTAGACCACCCTCGGGGAGCAGTGGCAGCAGGGAGCTTCGGAGGCCCCCATGGCGCCTCGGCCTGGTTGGCAGCGGCCTCTCTCCCCACCCCAGTCCCTGAGTGTCTCTTCCCCCCTCCCCGCCCAGTCTCTGCCCGCCTCTCCCTTTCGCTTTGAAGAGCGACATCAAATGAAGCAAAAAACCCCCAAGCACAGAGCACTCAGTTCAGTGGAAAGTTGGCCCGACCCTGGTGCCTCCCCCAGGAATCCCTGCCATCGCCTTGCCAGGCCACTGCGGGGCATGGCACAGAATGAGTGTGTGTGTGTGTGTGTGTGTGTGTGTGTGTGTTTGTGTGTGCGTGTTGCGTGTTTCATCATCCTCAGCAGGAAACAAAACGAGCCGCAAACCCAGCCGAGATTCTGGGCAGTGGATGGGGCAGAGCAGGGCAGCGGGTGCCGATGGGCCATGCCAGGGGCCATGTGCCGGGAGCAGGTCCTGCCCATAACTGCTGGGCGTTTTGGGGTGCTGGCAGGTTCAGGCCCCCCAAGAGGCGCTTGGGGATCAGGTCAGCATTTAGACAGGCCCAAGGAAATCACAGACACGCCGTCTGGAAGGGATCGTTTCTAAAGAGAGATGCTAGGTTCCATTCCCCTCTCCTGGGCTTGGCAGCCAGCGGGAGCCTCCCGAGGGGGTAGCACTGCTAACTTGTGTCCGAGTGGCAGCGGGCACTGGCACGCGATGGCCTGCAGGGGGTGCCGTGTGGCCTGGCATTCGGGAATAAGCCAGGACAGTCGGGCTCGCGTCCTTTGAAAGGGGTCGGTTCTTGTGGAGGGCCGTGGTAGCAGCTCCCCGCCTGCCCTGGGATCAGCTGGGACCGGCGGTGTGTCCCCAGCCTCAAACCTTCCAAAATCGTGAGTCGGGCCCTCCAGAAATCACGAGACTGGCTTGAAAAATCATGAGGTTTTGGGTTTTTTAAGTAACCTGCTTGGGGGTCTGGTCAGTCGTCCTCTGGGCTTCGAGGATGTAGGGGTCACGTTTCCGAGCTTCTCCCTGCAGACAGGAGGGCTGGAAACTCACTGCTTTGCTTAATGCAAGCCCAGGGTCCCCTCGAATCCCAGGACTCCGGGAGGTGGAGCTGTAAGACAATCGCCCCCCGCTACGAGGCTTGTGAGAAAACGCGAGTGAGCCACGCTGATCCGGACCACACTCCGCTCCGCTCTCGCTGACGCTCCGGGAGCTTGGCTGGGAGCAGCTAGGCCCGAGGGCCTCACCGGGGTTGCAAAACTGTAAGGAGGGCCGGGTAGGGAAGGCTGTGCCCCCCAAACAGCCTGGCCTCCGCCCCCATCCGCCCCTGACTGTTCCCCTCAGAACCCCGACCCATCCAGCCCCCCCGCTCCCTGTCCCCTGACCGCCCCCTCCTGGGACCCCCTGCCCCTAACCGCCCCCGACTGCTCCCCTCAGAACCCCGACCCATCCAGCCCCCCTGCTCCCTATCCCCTGACCGCCCCCTCCTGGGACCCCCTACCCCTAACCGCCCCCGACTGCTCCCCTCAGAACTTCGACCCATCCAGCCCCCCCTGCTCCCTGTCCCCTGACTGCCCCCTCCTGGGACCCCCTGCCCCTAACCGCCCCCGACTGCTCCCCTCAGAACCCCGACCCATCCAG
>ML123327.1:197689-252587 GCA_003846335.1 Cuora mccordi
CATAGGCTAGCAGAGGGTGGCACTGGGCTCCCGGGCCGTGGGTCTGTACGGCCGGGTGCAGGAGGTCAGGACGGTGCGGGTGAGGGGGGCAGGCGGTGGCACGGGGGCATGGCATGGGGGCATGGACACAGGGCCGAGTTGGGGGCAGCGGGTTGGTGGATCAGAGCTGGGACGAGGCCGGGGCGCAGTGTCTGCCCTGAGATTGGGGCCGGGAGGCCGGGCACTGCCCACAGGCAGGGCGGTTCTGGCTGACTACGGGCACGGGGCAGTGCCGATCAGTGGGGCAGGGGGGTCCCCTGATCCCCTCCCCCTGCAACCTGCTCTCTCCCTCTTCGCAGAGGCCCAGATCTTGTAGCAGGACCTGCAGACACCGCCGCTCGCTCGCCCGCCCCGCTCAGGACTGTGCCAGCGCCGCGCCCAGACCCCAGCACAGGCACTCGCTGGCGTGGAGGGAGCCGCAGGGGCAGACGACGGGGTCGGTGCCATAGTCCGTCCCTGCGCCGTGGCTGCCGCTGGTGCCAGCGTGTGGACCTGAGCTGGATCCGCACCCGATGGGGACTGGCAGCGCTGGGGCGTCCGCAGAGCTGAGAGGGGACACGGGGACCCCACCCCGGCCCGCTCTGCTGCCAGGCGCGGACGGGGTCCTGGAGGATCTGTGGACATTAGGAGCCTGGCTCGGGGTGACACTGACCCCTCCCCACCCTGAACCCCCCCCCCCGGGCTTGTCCGGCCCCTCGGGGCAGCGCGCCGGGATCCCAATAAAGGGGGTCGTGACCGCGGGGTCCAGGCCGGCTCTCTGTGCCCAGCGCCGCGGGGGCAGAGCCAGGGGGGGCTGGGCTGGTTATTGCTCGACCCCCAGAAGAGAGGCCTGAGGGGGGGCCACCTGCCCGCCAGCCTTCGGGCCCCCACGCCAGCCCTGGCGCCATGGGGGGCTGCTTTGCGCTGACGGCTGGGCCCCGGGGGAGGTTTGACGGGGCCCCCTGCCGGCCAGAGGGGCTCAGGCAGGGGGGCAGCAGGGGTGAGGGGGGGGCAGCCGAGGTGCTGCCTGGATCCACTCTCCAGCCGCCCGGGACTGGCTCCCACGTGTTGGCACCTGGCTGGGGCTGCAGCCACATCCAGACGGAAACTGCCGGAGCTGAGAGCTGGCGGGGAGCGCGGAGGAGCTGGGGGGCGGGAATGGGGACATGAGGGCTCAGTTCCCCCGGCTCCTGTCTCAGCACAGGCCCAATGTGGCTCCGGCAGCCCCTCAGGCCCTGTGTGTGGTGGCAGCCGCCCCAGGTGCCAAGCCCCATTCGGGGGCCCCTCTGCTCAGGGCCATGGGGGGCCTGGCGCGGGCTCTGGGCACAGTGTCTGGCTGAGGTTGGCAGGGGTCCGGGCTGCCCGGCCCTGCTGAGAGCGGAGGCCTGGGCTGGGTGTGGTGCCTGGCAGGCGTCGGGCGCGGCTCCAGAGCTGAGGGGCCGGGTGGGCGCTCCGGGAACGTGCAGGGCGCCCGTCCTGGCGCACACCCTGGGAGTGGGCATGGGGGGATCCGCACTGTGTGTCTAGGGGCCCCCTTGGGCCAGGCACCCTCGGGCTCTACAGCTCGTTAATACACCCGGCTAATTGGGGCAAAGCCAGGGCCAGGCCCAGCATGCTGGCTCCCCCTGCTGGCTCTGTGGTGGCATTTCACAGGCTAACACCATCCTGGCCACGTGGCCACTGCCCCAGCAGGCCATGGCTACCCCGAAGGCTGGCCCTGCTCTCCCCGTCCCACCGCGGGCACGGGCTCTGGCCAGGGCCAGTGCCACACACAGATTGCCACCCCCCCCCGGGGGAAAGGCTGGGGCGGGGAGTCTGCGCTGGCTCCAGGAGCCTGGTTTGCAGCTGTGTTACAGGCAGAGACTTCCATGGGCACTGGCGGGGGGCACTGCAGAAGCCCGGGCTTCACAGCCAAGGGCAGCTCCCAGGCTGCTGCACCGGGCAGCACTGTATGGGGAGGCGGTGAGCAGCCCTCAGTGGTGAAAGAACAGGTTAAGGACTATTCAGAAAAGCTGGACGTGCACAAGGCCATGGGTTGAGATCTAATGCATGTGAGGGTGCTGAGGGAATTAGCTGATGTGATTGCAGAGCCATTGGCCATTATCTCTGAAAACTCGTGGTGATTGGGAGAGGTCCCGGACGATTGAAAAAAGACTAATGTAGTGCCCAGCTTTTAAAAGGAGGAGGAGGAGGAGGATCCGGGGAACTACAGACCAGTCAGTCTCACCTCAGTCCCTGGAAAAGTCATGGAGCAGGTCCTCAAGGAATCCATTTTGAAGCACTTGGAGGAGAGGAAGGTGATCAGGAACAGTCAACATGGATTCACCAAGGGCAAGTCATGCCTGGCCAACCTGATTGCCTTCTCTGAGGAGATAACCGGCTCTGTGGATATGGGGACAGTGGTGGATGTGATAGATCTTGACTTTAGCAAAGCTTTTGATACATCTCCCACAGTATTCTTGCCAGCAAGTTACAGAAGTCTGGGCTGGATGAATGGACTACAAGATGGATAGAAAGCTGGCTAGATCATCAGGCCCAACGGATAGTGATCAACAGCTCCATGTCTAGTTGGCAGCCGGTATCAAGCAGAGTGCCCCAGGGGTCGGTCCTGGGGCCGGTTTTGTTCAACATCTTCATTAATGATCTGGAGGATGGGATGAATTGTACCCTCAGCAAGTTCGCGGATGACACTAAGCTTGGGGGAGAGGTAGATACGCTGGAGGGTAGGGATAGGGTCCAGAGGGACCTAGACAAATTGGAGGATTGGGCCAAAAGAAACCTGATGAGGTTCAACAAGGACAAGTGCAGAGTCCTGCACTTAGGATGGAAGAATCCCATGTACCGCTACAGACTAGGGACCGAGTGGCTCGGCAGCAGTTCTGCAGAAAAGGACCTAGGGGTTACAGTGGACGAGAAGCTGGATATGAGTTAACAGTGTGCCCTTGTTGCCAAGAAGGCTAATGGCATTTTGGGCTGTATAAGTAGGGGTATTGCCAGCAGATCGAGGGACGTGATCATTCCCCTCTATTCGACATTGGTGAGGCCTCATCTGGAGTATTGTGTCCAGTTTTGGGCCCCTCACTACAAGAAGGATGTGGAAAAATTGGAAAGAGTCCAGCGGAGGGCAACAAAAATGATTAGGGGGTTCGAGCACATGACTTACGAGGACAGGCTGAGGGAATTGGGATTGTTTAGTCTGCAGAAGAGAAGAGTGAGGGGGGATTTGATAGCAGCCTTCAGCTACCTGAAGGGGTCCAGTATCAGAGGGGAGCCGTGTTAGTCTGGATCTGTAAAAGCAGCAAAGAATCCTGTGGCACCTTATAGACTAACAGACGTATTGGAGCAGGAGCTTTCGTGGGTGAATCCCCACTTCGTTAGACGCAAGCTCCTGCTCCAATACGTCTGTTAGTCTATAAGGGGCCACAGGACTCTTTGCCGCTTTTTACTTGAAGGGGGGTTCCCGAGAGGATGGAGCTCGGCTGTTCTCAGTGGTGGCAGATGACAGAACAAGGAGCAATGGTCTCAAGTTGCAGTGGGGGAGGTCTAGGTTGGATATTAGGAACCACTATTTCCCTAGGAGGGTGGTGAAGCACTGGAATGGGTTCCCTAGGGAGGTGGTGGAATCTCCTCCCTTAGAGGTTTTTAAGGTCAGGCTTGACGAAGCCCTGGCTGGGATGATTTAGTCGGGGATTGGTCCTGCTTTGAGCAGGGGGTTGGACTAGACACCTCCTGAGGTCCCTTCCAACCCTGAGATTCTATGATTGACAGGAGTGTGGCCCCTCCCCTGCCAGTGCAGGGCATTCAGGTGCGGTTGGTGGGGAAGGACAGGACTGCGCCCCATGCCGCTGGGTCAATCTTCGAGCCCCTCGAGTGCTCACGGGCAGGGGTCTCTCCCTCGTCCCAGTGCTGACTGGTCCCCAGCCTCCTCTGCCCTGCCGCACTGGGGGGGGGCTCGCTAAGCAGAGACACGGTGGGCATGGGCATCGCCTGGGGCATGCGGGGAGGGGCTCTCAGGTGCCATTGGCTCCTTGGAGAGCTCCCCAGAGTCCCTCTCCGCCGGCAGCTGGGAGCCAGCCCTGAGCACAGCACCCTGAGTCACCCCTTGTGCCTGGCCCCCCCAGCCCCCCCCAGGGCCCAGCTCTGCACAGTGCCACGAACACCTCCCCCTCCCCAGCCCCGGAGCTGCCACAGCGAGAGAGAGCTGGGGGGCGGGGGCGGCAGCCTGCACCCCAAACCCCTCATCCCCGGCCCCACCCCCGAGCCAGAGCCCTCACAGCCCTGCACCCCAACCCTCTGCCCCAGCCCTGGGCCTTCTCCCCCAGCCAGAGCCCTCACAGCCCTGCACCCCAACCCTCTGCCCCAGCCCTGGGCCTGCTCCCCCAGCCAGAGCCCTCACAGCCCTGCACCCCAACCCTCTGCCCCAGCCCTGGGCCTGCTCCCCCCGCCAGAGCCCTCACAGCCCTGCACCCCAACCCTCTGCCCCAGCCCTGGGCCTGCTCCCCCAGCCAGAGCCCTCACAGCCCTGCACCCCAAGCCTCTGCCCCAGCCCTGGGCCTGCTCCCCCACTCGGAACCCCTCGGCCAATAGGGAGGTGAGGTGTCACAGGGGCGTATCTCACAGGTGTGAGCTGTCACACGTCACCTCCATGTTGCTGCACAGAACAAAATTCATTGCGCACGTGGGTGGGAAAGTTAGAGGGGTCGCTGGGCCCAGCCCCCTGCAATGGGGCGTCACCCGGGGCTGGGTGGCTGCGTGCCAGGAGCCCTCGCCAAGCTGGGGGTTCAGAGGGGAGCAGTGACTGGCGCAGGGGTAAGGCAGCCACTGGGCTTGGTGCCACGAAACGGGGAGCTGTTCCTGGAGCCCCAAAGGGCGGCGCTAGGAGAACTGGGGGAGGGAACTAAGGGGCCCCTGGAGGGATGAGGCTGGCAGAGGCTCCTGAGGAGGTGTGTGTCTGTGTGTCTCTGTGTGTGCACACGCGTGTGTGTTACAGTACCCGGCACTGTGGGGCCTGGGGCCAAGCCGTGCTCCTGCACTGGGACTGATTTGGTTCTTTAGAGGCTGCGGGTCTGAGGGGGAAGCCACATGCCACGTGGCTGCAGCCGGGCTTTGTGCAGCCAGATCCCTGCGCCGAGCACGTGCGGCGAGGCGGGGCACGGCGGTCAGCACACGTGCGCTGCCTTGGCACGGGCTCCGGCACACCCAGCATGCTGCCACCACATGTGAATTCCTGCCGCCGCCAGGCCGGGGCCCTCCCTACCCGTGCACAGAGCTCGGCTGGGGAGCGGTAAGGCCGGCGCTGGGCCCACTCCCTCGGGGCTCCATTGCCCCCCCATGCATGGAAACCCTCCCTAAACCCCCTCCTCAGCCACACCTGCACCATGGGAGGCAGGTCCTGCCTGGGGCAGATTCCCCCCAGTTCGTGCTTAGCCCCCTCACTCATGGCCTGGCCACGCTCCAGCCTGCCAGCTCGCCGGGGCCGGGGCCTGGCTGGCAAGGCTCTGTCGAGCCCCAGCACACGTGGGGGCACCGGAACCCCACCCTACTAGGCCTGCTGGCCCCTGCTCAAACACCAGCAGCCAAGCCTTGTTCCCATGCAGCTGGGGCTGGCTCGGAGCCTGACACCCCTTCCTGGCGGCCAAGCTGCTTGGCTTATAAACGTAGTGTGAGGCCCCCCAAGCCCCGTCTGCCTGAGCCACGTGTGCATTGCTACAGGGCTTGGCGGCAGGCACGGCCCAACGGGACCCCCGCCGAGTCTGGCACACGGGCCCCCGCCTGGCAGTGCCTGCCGAGTGCAAGCAGCCCTCAGCCCAGGGGAGGCGTGCGGGACAGAGCACCCGCCCGCAGTGCGTGGGGTAAGCCCCCTGCTCCGAGCACGCCAGGGTTGTGCCAGTTTCTGCCAGCTGAGACTCTGCCCCTGAGACTCTCGGAGCCGAGGCCTGTGCGCTTGGTTTGGGATGAGCCACGAGCACCGGGCGCGGGTGGTTTGGCAAGCTGTCCTGGGCCCCAAAGGGGGCAGGTTCTGCCCAGCGACACCGGTGCACCCCCCCCAAGTCCCCTGAGCACCGTCGGGCCAGGTTTTCAGCCGGGCCAGCTCCCAGCTGCACCTGGTGTGAGCGCGCTCCTGAGGACCTGCCCACTTACCCAGCTGGGCTCTGCACCCCGCTCGCTGGGGGGGCTCGGGAGCCGGTTCTGCCCGAGGCTTTGGGTCGCAAATGGGCCCCACTCAGCAGCTGGTTATGGCGGGTCCAAGTCTCGGAGTCGGCCAGCGAATCGCTGCTCTGGCGGAAAGTGGCTTCAGCGTGCACTAGCCCATCCTTGGCCTGCCCTGGGCCTGCGACGGTCTCGGTCCTGGGCAGTCCTGCTAGCCAGCCGGAGGGGCCGGTTTGCCCGCTGGGCCCGCGCCGTTTGAACAGCAGGTGGCGTCTCCACCGGTGCCTCGCAGGCAGGCAGCTGTCAGGCCAAGGGCGCGCTGAGGGCGGGCTGGAGTCGGGCCCACCCGCCAGGCAGGGAGGGTGCTGGACCGTGCGCTGCCCAGCTGGCACCATTGGCTTTAGGAACAATCTCCTGGCTGCCCCAGCCGTGTACTTTCCCTTCCCCAAATGCCAGTGTTACAGCTGTGGGCTGGTGCCCTTTCCCCACTGAGCGACACGGTGGGGCGGGGGGGACAGCGCGTGCTGGGTGCCCTGGGCACACACATGGCGGCAGGGCTGCCTGCCCGGCTAACCCCGGCGTGGCGGGGCCGTGCGGGGAATGGTGGCCAAGCCCTGGGACCCCGTCACTCCCTGCCGGTCCTGCTGGCTGAGCTGAGGTGGGCTTCCCGAGACCCCCCACCCCAGCCTTCCCTTCAGGCCACTAGAAGCCCAGAGATGGGCCCACGTGGGCAGGACTCACACCAGAGACCAGCCAGCCTCTGGCCCCCATGCACAGGAGCTCGGCCCGTCCCTGGCAGCTGGCTCTCCGTGGCACCGGGGCAGGGACTGGGCACTATTCCTCTGCCCCGCCCAGCACCGCACCAGCCCTGGCCCAGGGCCTCAGCCAACGCTGGCTTGTTTAGGCAGCCGCCGTGAGCCCAGCTCTCCCCTCCACCCCCCTGGACGCACAGCTGCTCAGTCAGCTTGTGCCAGGCCCAGCACCGGGAGACACCCCCCCCCCGCCTGCCCCGGAGGCTGATGGGCGGCTGGGTGACAGGCCAGGCGCGGGAGGGGTCACAGCATCTCCCTGGAGGAGGCTGGAGCGTAGCCGGGCTCCGGGCCTGACCGTCGGCCTAGCAGAGCGAGAGGCTGTGGTGGGGAGCGGCCCCCGGCCCCCGTGGGAGGGGGGCAGGACTCGCCCGGTGTAGATACACTCAGGGCGCTTTGGAAACGTCCCATCCGTAAGGGGCAAGAGGAGAGACCTGAGCAAGCCCCGTGGGGAGCGGGGGAGCGGCCCAGAGACGGGCCCAGAATAACGTCGAGGACCCGAACAGCGGCTGATGCCCCTGGCCCAGTGCCGCCCCCTCCTGGAGCCGGCAGGTACTGCAGCCCTGCATGGGATGGGTCGGAAACGATGCCCCAGTCCTTGCACGAGGCCTTGCACGAGCTGTGGTGTCAGGTGCTTTAATCCTGGGGCGGTGGCTGAAGGTGGCCCGAGGAGGCGGCTGCTGCGCTCAGCAGGGTCGGTGGAGATGCAAATAGAGGCGGCTGGGCCAAGTGCAGCCGCACGGCTCTGCGTATAACTCTGGGGAGGGGCTGGGGCCTGCTCGCCCCCGGTCACAGCGAGCTGTAAGGAACGGGCAGAGCCATTAAAGCAGCCCCAGTTCTGACCCCTCCCTGTCGCCAGCACCCCCCTACCCCAGGCCCCGCCTTGGGCCCGCCACATGCCCCTTCTTGTGGGACACACACCACACTCAGTGGCTGGGTCCGTCAGGGTCGATGCTGCCCCTTACCCTGAGTCCGCCCTTCTCCTCGTTCCCTGCCTCCCTCCCCAGCGAGGGTCACCCGTGTGTGTGCGGGGGGGCGGTGCAGGACCATGCAGTCACTACGTACCCCTTCACGGCTGCACCCGCTTCCCTTTCCTCCACATCCGGAGCCAAGGAAAGAAGTAAAAGCAGCCCCAGTAGATCCTGGAAAACCCACAGGCAGGAGAAAGCAATGTTGTTATTAGCTGTGTTATTGTAGGGCCTAGTAACCCCAGCCATGGCCCAGGACCCCCCCCTGTGCTAGGCAATGAACAGCCACAGGGCAAAGCCGGCCCCCTGCCCCATGGAGCTTGCAATATATGCATGGTTGGATGCAGGTGCTGACATCTCTTGAGCTGAAGCTAGCTAGGTACTATTGGATGGATGGATCAGTGGGGGGAGCTGGATGGCAGATGCGCCCCCTACACATGGTGAGTGTCCCAGATGCTGGCATCCTAAGCACCAACCCCCCCCCCCCCCCCGGGCAGGCGGCCTGCTTTGCAGGGCCAGGAGAGCCCCGTGGGTGTAGCCTGGCTTGGCACTAGCTAGGCACATGATGACCGTGCACAGAGCGCTGCAGGCTGCAGGCCCGCGGACGGGACCGGGTGTAGCTAGGAGTGACGGGGTAGGATTATGAAAGGGAAAACCCAGGCTGCCTCTCAGGGTGCACGGCCCGAACACAGGCTGGAGCGAGCTGTGCCCCCCTCTCCCAACAAGAACAATGGGGTCCCCTGCCCCGGGACAGCTAAAGCCCAGCTAGACAACACCCATCTCGCTACAGCGGGGGTGAGTCGGGAGACAGGCTGGCAGTGCTAGTGGGGCTGGGATCTGTGCCAGCGCCCCATGGCTTGCACATTCCTGCGCAGCCCCTCCGTCCGCCTGGGCCCCCAGATCGGCACCCAGCCCCGTGGTGTCGGTGCAACGAGTGGCCGTTGTGATGAAGAGGGACTGTTCTTAATGTTTCCTCTGCATGCTGTGTGGGTGCCTCAGTTTCCCCTGTGCAGTTCTTAAGTCTCCAGTGTGCATAGATGGCCGACACTTTGTGTCCTAGCAACAAATGGCTGGGGCCCTCCCCCTGCAAGGGGACGCTAAAGGTGAACAAAGAGCTCAGGTGACCTCCTGGCCCGGGAAAGAGACAAAGGCCAGAGAGGAGGGGGTTTCAGTTTGGAGCTGGTTGGGGACGAGGAGTGAGGGCAGACGGGGTAGCCTGCCTCGCTGGGCCCCAGAATGGACCCGGCCGAGGGGTCCCGTTCGCGGTACCTACAAGCTCTGTGTTAGACCCTATTCCTGTCATCGAATAAACCTCGGTGTTACTGGCTGGCTGAGAGTCACGTCTGCCTGCGAAGTGGGGGTGCAGGACCCTCTGGCTTCCCCAGGACCCCGCTAGGGCGGACTCGCTGTGGGAAGTGCACGGAGGGGCAGGGGCGGCTGAATGCTCCAAGGTCAGACCCAGGAGGTGAAGCCGTGGGAGCTTCTTGCTCTGCAGACAGGCTGCTCCGAGGGAGAGGAGGCTCCCCAGAGTCCTGCCTGGCTTTGTGGGGAGCAGTTCCAGAGCATCACCCGGGGACCCCGTGACAGCCATAGTGACCCCTCCCTGCTGGTCACCCGAACCGTCACACACCTGCCCCTGGCTCGCTGGGAGCGGCAGACCCCGCCCCCGCCGGGCTGTGACAGTATCTGCACCCCCGCCCCCGCCCCGTCTGACAGCGGGGTAGCCTTGCGGATACTCACTCCTCCTCGTCGGGCTCCCCCGGCAGCTGCCAGCGCTCTGCCCCCGGCTCCTCCTTGCCCACCATCAGCTCTCCTGCCTGAAGAACAGAGCTCTCCTAGAGGGGCGCCTGGCAGCGGCTCGAGGCGCCATCTCCCCCGGCCGCACTATGACCCGCAGGGTTTAGCAGGGGCCCAGGGCTAAGCTCTGTCTGTCCCTGCAGCGTGCCCGGGGCAGGTCTGGGGGCAGCTCCACTCCCTGCTTGGAGGAGAGTGAGCTGGGTCGTGGCTTGGCCGGAGAGGCCTTGCTGGCCGATAGCCCCGTGGCTCAGGGAGAAGGGGAAGGGGCTGCCAGGGGTGCCCAGCTTGGCCCCGCTCTCCTGTGTCGATGCCAGGCAGGGGGACTGCCAGGAGCACACCAGTCCCTGCGCCAGTCCCAGGTGGGGGGCTCCTCCGAGACGCTAGCTGGGATGAAGGTTTCCACTCACACGCTGCAGAGCCGCGTCCATCACTCGATAGGCCTCCCGTGGGCCACGCACCAGCCTCTGCAAGGACAGGACCTTGGTCAGCATCAGTGCTCGGCCCCCTGCACCAGGGTCAATGGGCTGGAGGGGGGGGAGGATAGCTCCAGGGGCCCAGCCCCTACGGCCCACCTATACCCACCGTGCCAGAGCCCCGGGCAGCCCCGCTCGGGGAGACACAGCCCTGCCGGGGACCAGCTGCTGGTGCCAGGGCACTCGTGCGGCGGAGGGCAGGGGTAACACCTCACCCTGAGCGCTGGCCACCCCCAAACAGTGCTGCCATAAGGGAGCAGCAGTGGCTGCAGGGAGGGGCCTGGCAGCTGTTGGCAGGAGGAGAGCTGAGACTAATCCTTGCTGCTTTCATGGTGATGCCCTGGGTGGGGGTGGTTAATCCTCGTTTTCTGGGGTTCGACCCCTTTCCTTCTCTGGCGAGGCTGGTCTGCGCGCGGCCTCCTGCCATCACCTGAGCCAGGGGAGCTTGCACTGGTCGGGGGGGCCTGGGCTTCGCTCCCTCCCCAGTGATTGGGGGTGGGACAAGGCTAGCAATGTGGCAGGCCCATGAACCTTGCAGCGACTTGCCCGTCTCCCCTCCAAGCAAGCCCTGCAGTTTGCACCCCGGCCTGCTAAACCCCGGGAGGGATGCTCAGGTTCTGCGGGCGTTGCTTGGAAAGCGAGGTGTTTGGGGACCCAAGCGCTCAGCGTATTCCACCGCCCGCCGGGTTCCGCCCAGGGAGGGGGTGAAACGCAGGGTCGGCTGGCTCTGAGCTCGTGCCGTGCCCCGGGTACTTCACTGCACCCCGCTGCACTGCCTCTGCTGGGTGACACCTGAGCCCTCCATGGTCCTGTCACCCCCTCCTGCCCCATTCCACGCCAGTGCTTCCCCTGCCTTGGGGCGGCGCTCTGTCCCCTCCGCCTCCGGCTGAAACGCCAGCTTCTCGAAACCGCTCTGGAAGAGTTGAGGCTGAAACAGAGTGAGAAATGCTTAGAGTCCCGTCCCAGGGGGCCGGGGGGACGTCCCCAGCAGGGACACCAGAGGAGAGACCCCGTCCGCCCCCAACCCTACCTGCTGCTCTCCTGCCATCAGCTGCTCCTTGCACGCCCCTCCCTCCACCAGCTGTCGCGCCAGCTTCTGCTGCAGGGAAAGGAGAGGCCATGGCCGATGAGAGCCAGGCGAGGGCAGCGGGGACAGGGCTGAGACACACATTGGGTGGGTGGGATTGCACTGAACCCGCGTGGGCATTGCCCTTTCTGTGTCACAGCCGCTAGATTACATGGCTGGTTGGTAGGTATCACCTAGCTCATCTAGACAGACATTACCCTGCCTCGCGTCGCCTGCCAGCCTCCCTGGGGGTGCAGGACCAGCTCTGACTGTAACGTGGGTCGGGAAGGGGGGTCTCGTTAGTGAGTTAAAGAGTCAGTGGGCTCTGCCTACGCTGCGGGTGGCTCCAGGGCGAGGGAGCTGGCTAGACAACGCTCGCCGGCTGCCCTGGTTCTGGTCTGTAGCGTGCCCGTCGGCGCTTGGATCAGGGCTTTGCTGAAGTCTGGGGTCCACCCCCCCTTTTCTCAGCACTAGCACGTTCCCACCAGCGCAGCTCCACCCCTGATGGCTGAACACCGGTACGGCACTGGCATACTCACGGCTGTGCCAGTCAGCCCTGCTCCAAGCGGGGGGCGAATGGCGCGACGTGGTGGTAAGAACACCAGGGACTGGCCTAAACTAGGGCTCCCCCCCTTGCCAGGGCACCAGTGGGAGGCTTCCTGGGGAAGGGAGACGCAGCCGTTGTGAGGACAAGGCCCTGCTAGCCACGGTGCCGTATGCCCCTGCACCCTCCCTCTGCCCATGCTGCAGCCTGTCCGATGCCCACTGACCCGGAAGGCGCCATCTCTTATCAGGGCGGCGTTGCATTCGCCCCCAGACCACAGCAGCTCCTTCAGCTCCTGGGCACGCATGTCAGACCCCGACTGGGCTGGCGGCTCCACCTGGATCTTGAGCTGGTACATCCCGGCCGTGGCCCAGGGCGATGGTCCCGGTGAAATTCCTGAGGCAGGCAAAGGCTCTGGTCAGCTCACAAGCCATGGCTACGGGTTGAGATGGCGACGGAGAATGGTACCAACGGGTCCTAGTATTTGTATGCCCGTAGCATCGCGACGCCCAGCCAGGGCCCGGATCTCCTCGGGATAGGTGCCGTACAAATGCCAAACAAAAAAACCCACCCCAGTCGCTGCCCCAAGGAACCGGGCCCCTGTGCACTCTGCCTGGCAGTGCTGGCTGTCATGTCCCAGGTACCATGCTCCCCCCACGCCCCCAGGCCTGCAGAGACTCCAGGAGACACCCACAGCCAGGGTGGAGAATCCAGGCCAGGCCCACCACCCATCTGTGCCCTGGGGCCCAGCCTGCACCTCGGCAAGGGGCCGGAGGGCGTCTCATGAGCCGTGGGGTGTCTGAGCCCCCTGCTGATATGGAGGGGCAGGAGGGGACGGCCTGGCCTCTCTCGGTGGGGCCAGTGGTGATGAGCTTCCTTCATCTGGTGAAATGGCCTCAGACCCAACAACTCGTTGCACATAAGCCACCGAGCGAGAGGTGATGGGCCCGAGCCAGGAGGTTCTGCCCCAAACCCAGATCCGAACCTCCAGGGGCTTGGATCTGAGGTTCTGGGTCCCGCCCGCCTCGAGTCAGGACTTTGGCTCCCCGCTGACTGGCCTGGCTGGGAGCGTGCCCCGGAGAAAGGCTCCAGCCGTATCTCACCCTGTGCCCGACTGCCGGAGCCGCCCAGCCCCGTGCTCCGCCCGCTGGCACTGGCCTGCCCGGTGTCACCGTCACGAGATGGCCACTGCCAGCAGGAGGCGCCACGTGTCCTTTCAGAACAGCCCCCTGGTGTCCATGCCTTTCGCGGCAGGAGGGCAGCGCGGCCTGCCCTGGCCATGGGCCCGCAGCGGGAGGGCGGCACTGGCCACCAAGCAGCCCAGCTCCAGGTGCCAGGGCCAGGCGCTCACCCGACGAGGCCCCCGGCGGCTGGGAGGTCCCGTCCGGCCCGCACGGCTCCCTGGGCCCTGGGCCCTCACGGAGCAGGGAGGAGATGGGGCCGCTGAGGGGAGACCCCAAGATGGCCTCCCGCTGGAGCTGCCGGGTTCCCTGCGCCGGGGTTCTGTCGCCAAGGCTCTGAGGTCACAGCACTGAGGTTCCCAAGAGAGACGGGGCCCGGGATGGAGCCCTGGGGGGCCGCCGCAGCCTGCCCGGGGCCTGAGGTCAGGGCTCCGGCTGGGCCCTGATGACGTCCGCCCCGAGAGCCCCGTGGGGAAGGGGCCGGCCTGTGTGCCCGTGGCAGCGCGAGCCGGGGCAGGGCAAACGCAGCAAGCGGGTGCTGGGCAGGGCCTGTGCCAGCCAGCAGCCTGGGGCTGCCTGCGTGTCTGGCCCCCGTAAGCCAGGCCTGAAGTCACGGGCTGGATTCTGCAGCGATTCCTGGCTCAAGCTCTAGCCCATGTCAGCCTGGGGCTGTGACCTCCCCGGGGGTCACAAACAGGGGTCAAGGGTGGCGAAATGGGCGGGGGAACCCAGCTGGACGGGTGCGGGGCCTGGGGCATGGAAGAGATTGGCAACCCCGGCTCGGAGCACCTCACAATATTTTAAAACAAGATTTCACACATTTTAAAAAATATGGTCCCACGTTTATTCTCCTGGCCCTGTTTGTTGATGAAAGCAATTCTTCCTTCCAGTCCTTGTAATTTAGCTAGTCCTGGTGACGGGACCCCATCCACGCCTTCTCCTGGCAAATCTCTCGGTCTGGGCCAACCCCCCTTCTGAGGGATTTTACCATCAGTCCCCAGGGTCATTCCCCTCTGCCCACCAGGGCTGGCTCCAGGCACCAGCTAAAGAAGCAGGTGCTTGGGGCGGCCAATACCATGGGGTGGCATTCCAGCCACTATTGGGGCAGCACGTCTGGGTCTTTGGCAGCAATTTGGCAGAGGGTCCCTCAGTCCCTCGCGGAGCAAAGGACCTGCCGCCAAATGCTGCCGAAGAGTGGAGCGGCGCGATCACGCTGCCGCAGCTTTTTTTTTTTCCCGCTTGGGGTGGCAGAAAACCTGGAACCAGCCCTGTTGCCCACCCTCCCCACTTTAGAACATAAGAACATAAGAACGGCCGTACCGGGTCAGAGCAAAGGTCCATCCAGCCCAGTATCCTGTCTGCCGACAGTGGCCAATGCCAGGTGCCCCAGAGGGAGTGAACCTAACAGTAATGATCAAGTGATCTCTCTCCTGCCATCCATCTCCACCCTCTGACAAACAGAGGCTAGGGACACCATTCCTTACCCAGCCTGGCTAATAGCCATTAATGGACTTCACCACCATGAATTTATCCAGTTCTCTTTTAAACCCTGTTATAGTCCTGCCCTTCACAACCTCCTCAGGCAAGGAGTTCCACAAGTTGACTGTGCGCTGCGTGAAGAAGAACTTCCTTTTATTTGTTTTAAACCTGCTGCCCATTAATTTCATTTGGTGACCCCTAGTTCTTATGGGAACAAGTAAATAACTTTTCCTTATTCACTTTCTCCACACCACTCATGATTTTATATAGCTCTGTCATGTCCCCCCTTAGTCTCCTCTTTTCCAAGCTGAAAAGTCCTGGCCTTTTTAATCTCTCCTCATTTGGGACTCGTTCCAAACCCCTAATCATTTTAGTTGCCCTTCTCTGAACCTTTTCTAGTGCCAGTAGATCTTTTTTGAGATGAGGAGACCACATCCGTACGCAGTATTCAAGCTGTGGGCGTACTATGGATTTATATAAAGGCAATAAGATACTCTCCGACTTATTCTCTATCCCCTTTTACATCAGAGAATCAGAGAACTGGAAGGGACCTCGAGAGATCATCTAGTCCAGTCCCCTGCACTCAATATGTGGGATGCCTCTTCCAGTAGTAAATCCCCTGGCTAAACCCAGGCCCTTTGCTCAGAGATGCTGCTGCTTTGCGATCTGATTTCTAGCGGATGTGCTGTAGGATTCATGTATATATATGTATACATAAATAAATATGTATTTATTAACGCGAGCGTAGCTGAGTCCCGCGTGAGACACAAGCAGACTCGCTCAAAAGCACGTATCAGTTGGGGATTTGGGTTTAACCAAATTCCATTCATTGGAAGGAAGGAGGTACATGTCCACACAGCCTCCTGAGCCAGGAGCCTGGAAAATGTCAGCATTCGAAGGGTAAACCGTTATCCACCCTAGAAATGAAACCCTCAAGAGCAGGCAATAGGCACCCTCCCTTCCGGAGGCCATGAGACTCTGCCAGGGCACTCACCCTGCATCCTGAAATTCCTGGGTCGCTCCCAGTTGTCCCAGATCTGCCACATCTCCTGCCAGCAGCTGGATGGGAAGAGTTATAAAGGCCGATGTGTATTTGGGGCTTCACCGTGCTAGGAGCCTTTCGGCCACATGCACTGAAGCACCGTCAGTTCACAAGGGTGCTGCTGCCATTGTGTGGGGATGTGAAGATGCCAACAGCGCAGAGAGGTGCAGGCAAGGCTTGGGAGCTTTCACCACTAAAGCTCGTAAGAAGAAACTCTCCCTGGAGTCAGATTACCCCACAAGCACCTACTTCCCCTGAAGCAGCTGGTGCTGCCACTGTTGGAAACAGCAGGCTGGCCGCGATGGATGCTGAGTCTGATCCAGTCTGGTGTGACACTGGCAAAGCGGGTGCCAGCTCATGCCAAGGTCCCCATGCCGCCATTGAACCCTGACAAATACCTTGCTGGGATCAGGCTGGCTCACCTGCGTGTTAGAATTGTTCAGACAGGTATTAGGATTATCAAACTGTGTTTGGTGCTTAAACTTTATTGAATGCTGGTGAGTTGCTGCTGGCAGTAATCTCATTTCTAACAGCTGTATCCCTTATTGTAAGGTTGTATTTGAGCAGTGGGGAATCTCTGCGACCGTGTAAATCACCAGGCAGGAGAGAAGTAGTGGGAAGTGCTGAGCTCCAACAGGAGGCTTTACGTCCTGCTCAACAGGAAAGGTCCATCAACACCTGACGGACTATTGTGGGATGATAAAGAGGACAAAGGGCACCGATTTGCCCTTCCCCCATGAAGTTACGCAAGCAGATTCCTCCCATCAGTTGAGTTTGCAGCTCAGAGCACAAGGGTGAAAGGGGATTGAAAAGCCCCAACAAGAAGGAACTGGATCTCTTTACTGCTTGCACTCGGGGAGTGGGGGCAAGATTTACTAAGCATAAGCAAGAGATCCCCAGTGCATAGCCTGGGTTAGCACTAAAGGACATAGAGCGCTTGCTGGTCCTTTGAGCCTGGGAGCAACCTGAATGTTGGTGTGATTCTTGGTCTATCGCAAAGGCAGGCCCACCTGGTGGTGCCACAGATCGGAGTACCCCGGGGACCCTCTGTGATTCCACGGTGAGGCTGTTCTAACGCTTGAGCGGCTCATACTATCGAACTCCCAGTCAATGTGGGGTTTGTGCCCAGCGTCCTGCCAGCCTGGCCTGAGGTTGCGTCACTGCAGGCAGCATTCCATCCAGCAATCCCAATGGGCCAGTGACTGGTGGGGTGGGGAAGGAATAAAATCCTAAAGCCACCCCTAGACATTTCCCAGCAGGACAAGAGGGATGGTGCTGTGAGCCCCTCTCAGGGTAGAGCCGAAGCTCTGATTCCCAGCTTGGGTAGCCATACCCCTGCCAGCTCTGATCCAGCTAGTGCGCTAAAAACAGCCGTGTCGCTGCAGCTGTACTGGCAGCGGGACGGGTTAGTGCGACCCCCTCTGAAAGCCTAGGTGTGTACTGGAGGGGGGGCTGGCCCTGCCTGCCGCCCACGCAGCCTTTTCAGTGCCCTCGCCCGCTCAGGGCTAGTGTGCGTGTGTCTCCCCACACTGGAATCACACCTCCAGCTCGTGTTCACCCACCAGCTGCAGTCAGTTTTCCCACTAGATGGCAGACGGTCCCTTCCGATCGATTGCAGACACTGGCTCCCTTAGCTAGGAGCAGAGGCGAAGGAGAAAACTCTCCTGGAGGTAAAGCAATTAACATGAGTCAAGTAGCATCTGGCGGCGCAGATAAAACCCTCCTGCGGCTGAAATCCATGAGGTGGCCAATGGCAGCCAGCTGCTCGAGCCAGGTCTGGCAGTGTCCCTGGGCACCTGGCGCAATTTGACCAAGAGTTAAAACCCGCATAGCGGGACCGGGGGGAACAAAGTCTCCAGGGGTTCAGATAAAGCTGTGATAGGCGTTTGAGACGTACCATCAATAGCTTCGATTAGCTCCACGGGGACACCCGTAACACCTTGAACCTTGGCTCCAGCTCGAGCCAAACCTCGCAGCTTTTACGAGAATCAAAGACGTTCCAGTCACTTTCTTCTTCATTTGCTTGGTGTCCGTGACACTGTGGGGTGCAGCCCGAAGCACTGAGGTACCTCTGGGGAGCCCGTTCTCGTGGCATTGACAGCGGGGCCAGAATCGGGGACTCCTGGGACAGCCTGGAGGGCAAGATTTCTAGGCCCGTTCTGCAGGCTCCAAGAGAGAGATTTTCACAAGTGCGCACACTTCGACCTGTGCTCATGGAGCCTCCAGTGTGTGCATGCAGCCCTGCACATGTAGGTATGTGTGTGTGCAAATCGTGGGGTGCAGGGACCTCAGTAGTGTGCACACACAATCGGGGGTGCACACATCTCAGAAGTGTCTGCACACACACACACACACACACACAACTGGGGCTTGCACACATCTCAGAAATGTGCACACACAATCAGGGGTGCACACATCTCAGAAGTGTGCGCGCGCGCACACACACAACTGGGGCTTGCACGCACCTCACAAGCATGCACACACACTCAGAGGTGCACATCGCTCAGAAGGCCTGATCGGTTCATATAAACGTCCAGACTTGCCTTCGTTTATCCAACTGACCCTCTGGGGCAGCTGAGCCGTCCCTGGTAATGAGTGTGCACTGATGTCTTTCTACCAACTCTCAGCTGGCTCTGGAGCTCCCGATTGCGCGTTATCGGTGCATATTTAAACACACTGGGCCATAAGTTATTAAAGAATGTAACTGGGGCTGGTAAATGTTTAATAAAGACAAATCAAGCCAATCAGAGAGGGACGAGGTGAGCTGTGGCCCATGGGAGGAAATCCTGCTTTGCTGGAGCTTTGTACACACTCGGGGACTAAGATCTGCATTAGACCATGAGCACCCGGTTGGCCTGAGGCCTGTGGCATTTCTCAGCTGGGGTTCGTCCTATTTAGAGACTTCTCATAAGAACATAAGAACATAAGAACATAAGAAAGGCCGTACCGGGTCAGACCAAAGGTCCATCTAGCCCAGTATCTGTCTACCGACAGTGGCCAATGCCAGGTGCCCCTGAGGGAGTGAACCTAACAGGCAATGATCAAGTGATCTCTCTCCTGCCATCCATCTCCATCCTCTGACGAACAGAGGCTAGGGACACCATTCTTACCCATCCTGGCTAATAGCCATTTATGGACTTAGCCTCCATGAATTTATCCAGTCCCCTTTTAAACATTGTTATAGTCCTAGCCTTCACAACCTCCTCAGGTAAGGAGTTCCACAAGTTGACTGTGCGCTGCGTGAAGAAGAACTTCCTTTTATTTGTTTTAAACCTGCTGCCTATTAATTTCATTTGGTGACCCCTAGTTCTTGTATTATGGGAATAAGTAAATAACTTTTCCTTATCCACTTTCTCAACATCACTCATGATTTTATGTACCTCTATCATGTCCCCCCTTAGTCTCCTCTTTTCCAAACTGAAGAGTCCTAGCCTCTTTAATCTTTCCTCATATGGGACCCTCTCCAAACCCCTAATCATTTTAGTTGCTCTTTTCTCCAGCTGAGTGTCTCCAGCTCAGACACTGGCGATCAAGGCCCATGGTAGATGGTATAACCCAGGACTCTGTACAGGCTGCAGTGCACATGAGCAATAACCCATCGACCGATGCTCAGGCTCCCGCCAAGCTCCATGATCATGGACACAGGTGGTCATTTGCCGTGGCCACCTGCAGCTCCAGCCTCCAACACTCTGCAGGGAAGAACTTCAGTCCAGATGTTTTACCCTGCAGAGACACCGCAGAATCAGGTGTGCAAGCCGTGTGTCGGAGGTCACACCCGATGGCCCCAGCCAGGGCTGGATTTCCAGGAGGCACTGGCGGTCACATAGCTTTACTGGGCTCTGAAACACGGCTTGTTGGGTTTCTGAAGAGCCAGGACTCGCTTCACCGAGCAGCGTTAGCCGCCAGCGCGGCGATGGAACACAGTTGCTGCTTAGCAACACACGGCAACGCTCATGGATGTTAGGCAGGGAAGTGAAGGGTTTTATCTCCCATTGAAACAGTAAAGAGAATTTCGGGCACGGGGGTGATGCAACACCTGCCTTCCAGGATGATATAGTGTCTACCACTGTGTACATATTTGTGTGAACTAATGCCAAAGCACAAATCAGCTCAGCAAAGAAGAGGCATGCTCGGCCCTTTGAGAGATGCCTCAGGCTGTGTTCATGTTGCGGCTGAAACTAATAAAACCGCCTGACATGTTAATAAACGAAACCCAGCAGCCACGTTTCCTTTCAAAGTGCGGTAAGTGAGCCCACTCCCTTCAGCAATGTTTGTGTGAAGCTTCTGAGGCTTGAGGCTTTGCCTCAAACATTTCCTGCCGCAGGATGTTACTTGGCATCGCTTAGTCCAGAGCGGGAAAACTCCCTCGGCTTTCCTGACTGGAGGTCATGCTTCCGCTAGGAAGAGAGAGGGCCCGGACCCTGGACGGCCTCTCTCTCAGCGGGATGTCCCCGCCAGCGGCTTCTTTATGGGAAAAGAAAGGAAGGGGCCGGACTGTCAGAGAATAGAAACTGACATGCCACAGGCTGAGTTCACAGCGAAACCGAGCACACCGAGCCCAGCTCAGGCAAGAGGCCTTGGCGAAAGGCCAGGGGGGCTCCGATTCTCACCGGGGTGCAGCCATGAACAAAGCAGGCTGAGCTGCCCCTGGGCACCTTAGGGATCCCCACGGGCTCCCACCAAGGCTGGCAGGGCTCCCCTCTAACATGTGCGGGTCCCATGCAGACTCATGCTGGGATGGGGGCAGCCCACCCCGGTGCAAAGGGTGGCCTGGCCCAAACAGGCTGTGGGACGTGAACACCTCCCCACTGGAAGGCCAAATCCCCAGAGGTGGAGAAGGAGCAGGAGATGGTGCCAGCAGCTGCTGGTTTTTGCACTGGTGAGGGGTCATTGCTGGGAGTCACAGAGCCCTTTCTGGGGAACGCAGCCCCAGGGCCCCTCTGAAAGAAGAGTCTAGAATTGGGGCCAGTGCACTGGTTGAACCAAGAGACGGTCTAAAATTCCCTGTAACCTTCGGCCAGTTGGAGATGTGATTCTCAACGTCCCCTCCTGCAGGACCCGTGGAACAGGGGTCACACGATCTCCTTAAGCAGCTGCTGCATCCCAGCCCAGCGGTGGCTGCACTGCAGTGGGGATCGGGCGGGGGGGGGGGTCGAGATTCACAGAGTCACAGATTTTAAGGCCAGATGGCACCGTTCTGCCATTGAGTCTGACCTCGGGTGCAGCCCAGCCCAGAGTTTCACCCCCTCGCCCCTGGATTGAGCCCCAAGAGGGGTGTTTGGCTAAAGCAGGAGTGAGCCCAGCACGCGCTTCCCTGCCCTGTCCCGCTCCTTGACTTCAGTCGGTGGCTGTGGCTTCTATGCACAACCCGTGCAGCTACTGCGCCAGAGCCAAAGCATCATGGACTCCAATGCAGCCGTCCGGGTTCACAGCTGCTGGGTCTCTCCTTTGGCTCTGTCCCGCCTTTGGGGCCAGGCGGTGGGGCCAGAGCCAGGAACCCGGTGGGCTGTGGAGCTGCTCACCTCCAGGTCCCTGGTTCCACGCACCCTGGGGGGCTGGAAGGCGATATCAGAGGGCGATGGCTCCTTGTGAAATGGGTTTGCTGCGGTCTCCATTCCTGGCAGGCACTAGTTTGTCCCCCTGTTGTTCTTTAATTCAGTAACCTGTAATAATGCCCTGGGGGAGCATGAAACACAAACCTACACAGAGAGGTCAAGGCCTGGACAGAGGGAGAATAAACTCTCCGCTCTGTCCTCCAGGGCGGGGCTGGGGGGAAGTGTGTGTGTGTGTGTGTGTGTGAGGCGAGTTCACACTCCTGCTGCCTGTGTTGTGCCAATTTGGTGGCCAAACAGGGAGGTTTGGGGCTGCAGGTTGGGCAGCCTGTGGCCCTTAAATCCCTCTGTCAAAGAGGAGAAGGAGGCAACGCTCCTCTTCCCTGCTCGCTTCCCACCTCTCGGCGCGGGGCTGACGCTCTCACGTGGCGGCAGCCTGCCTGCAGAGATGCCGGCTCCAAACCCCTCCGAGTTCGGGGAAAGACAAAGAGGGGGATCGTAAGTGACAGGGAAAACAACCCGGAAGCCATTCCCAGAAACTCTGCTTGTGTCTCCTGCAAATAGCAGGCCCAGGAACTCCCTGTCCAAGGGCATTTCACACCCCTTTGCCTTCCGGCTTTTCTGCCGGCTCAGGGTTCCCAGCAGAACACAACGTTTGCTCCAGGCTCATTCTACATGGTCCTTTAATGCCTTTGCTCTCGTCTCCTTTAAAGGCCAGGGCAGGACGGTCTGGGGCAGACAGTGCAAAGGAAGAATCCTGCATCCTGGCAGGGGGTTAGACTGGATGACTCCGGAGGTCCCTCCTACCCTAGGGCTCTATGGGGCTAATCTCCAGCTGTAACGTCACAACCTTAATCTGCCCTTGCAGCCAGGACCCAGATTTTTGGGCGAACAGGAAAAGGAAGTGAAATTCACACACACATGCTATAGTGAGGCCCATTCCGCTCTGCTGTAATTCCTCATTCTGCAGCTTCCTTCCTTTCTGTAGTAGGGACCGTTCTGATCATCTCGTCTGGCCTCCCACGTAAGCCTAACCCTGACCCTCCAGCTCCTACCATCCCCTGGAGCTTGAGGGGACGGTTTGATCTTTTCGAGACATCCAAGCTCCAAGCCGTCACAGCCTCCTCAGCTAACCCCAAAGCAAACGCACTCCCCTGCCAGGCAGACGAGCGGCTGACAATATCAATGTAAGACCCCCAGAGAGGACATGAGGATGGTTGCACGCACGCACACAGGCCAAAAGAGGACTGGGCCAAAAGAAACCTGATGAGGTTCAACAAGGACAAGTGCAGAGTCCTGCACTTAGGACGGTAGAATCCCATTCACTGCTACAGACTATGGACCGAATGGCTGGGCAGCAGTTCTACAGAAAAGCACCTAGGGGTTATGGTGGACGAGAAGCTGGATATGAGTCACCAGTGTGCCCTTGTTGCCAAGAAGGCTAACGGCATTTTGGGCTGTATAAGTAGGGGCATTGCCAGCAGATCGAGGGATGTGATCATTCCTCTCTATTCAACATTGGTGAGGCCTCATCTGGAGTATTGCATCCAGTTTTGGGCCCCCACTACAAGAAGGATGTGGATAAATTGGAGAGAGTCCAGCGGAAGGCAACAAAAATGATTAGGGGGTTCGAGCACATGACTTATGAGGAGAGGCTGAGGGAACTGGGATTGTTTAGTCTGCAGAAGAGAAGAGTGAGGGGGATTTGATAGCTGCTTTCAACTACCTGAAAGGGGGTTCCAAAGAGGATGGATCTAGACTGTTCTCAGTGGTACAAGGAGCAATGGTCTCAAGTTGCAGAGGGGGAGGTTTAGGTTGGCTATTAGGAAACACTATTTCACTAGGAGGGAGGTGAAGCACTGGAATGGGTTCCCTAGGGAGGTGGTGGAATCTCCTTCCTTAGAGGTTTTTAAGGTCAGGCTTGACAAAGCCCTGGCTGGGATGATTTAGTTGGGTTTGGTCTTGCTTTGAGCAGGGGGTGGGACTAGATACCTCCTGAGGTCCCTTCCAACCCTGCTATTCTATGAGTGTATGCCCCTCGGATGAGCATTACTCCGGGAGGGAGCTGCATCTCCCAGGAGCCTGTTCTAGACTCTGTCCGAGAGCAAGGCTGGACTTGTGGTCAAGGCATTGGTCCTGGGATCAGTTCCCGGCCCTGTGGCTCTTCTCTAGGTGTACAACGGGGTAACGTTTCTATTCTCCTTCTCTTGGCCGAGCCGCTCGGTTTGGGTTGTAAGCTCCTCAAGGGCTTTCCAGTAGGGGCACTTGAACTCAGGCAAAGTCACGGGCTTGATTCAGGGGTCCCTGGATGGCATTTCCTGGTCTGTGATCTACAGCCGTGCTTCTCAAGCTATCGGATGTGGGGGACCGGCAATTTTTTTTTCCAATGTGCCAGGGACCGGTGCCATATTATTATCCCATTCGACGCTCTTATGAGGAAATTCGCCGCAGACCGGCAGCTGATGGCTCGCGGACTGGCACCGGTCCGGGACCACCACTTTGAGAAGCACTGATCTACAGGTCAGACTAAATAATCTAATGGTCCCTTCTGACTTTAAACTCTGCGAATCTATGAACAAAAGGACGTGATTTTCAGAGGGGTGAGTGTGTTCCCGCGCCATGGGGTGTGTGTTTGCATTGTATTTTGTTGTGTCTCACTGTAATTAGGTGGGACAGCAAGTATCACCAGCAACTTATGCCTTAGTGCAATGAGATTGTGGCTAATTCCCCAGGGAGCTGCAAAACTGCTTTCCTCGGGCTGGGTCGTAAGTGCCGTTCATTAGTTCCATAGTTAATGCTTAAATATCATCTGCCGATAAGCTTCCTGGTGCGGCTGGCTGGCTGATGACCCAGCGGCTGATCCAAGGGCTTTTATTGTCTTTATTGGGTACAAGATACACAAGCACCATAAATGTTTCCAAGAAAAGAGACAAAAGGAAGAAGTGACATTGACTGCAGCGCTGCATTTGTTACCATCTACACGGTGTACACAGCTGTGTGGTGCTTGTTTAAACATTCAGAATGACACAACCCAAAGTCTCGACTGAAAGGGACATTGTCATGGGAAACTCCTCTAGTCCGTCCGCTCCCTCTCTTCATTTTAGATCCCACCCGTCTGCTGCTAGTTGAGGGGCAGGTCCCCAACGCCGGTTCGATTGAAGTGGGAGCTGCACACCACGATACCTTGGAGGCTCTAGGCTTGGGGGCCTCTCCTTTTCCCAAGGGCGCCCGTCTCAGCTCTGTTATGCTAAGGACACCGGAGACTGACTGAGGCAGGGGACCTGTGGAAAAAATGGGATGTGAGCATGTCGCTGACGCCTGTCTCATCGTGCGGGTGCTCAGCTTGTGCAGGCAGCCTGAATGCGGCAATTTCCTAACTGTGGACCTGACCCCCTAAGTCGTGTTCTTTGAACATCGTTATTTTGGTATGTACTATTAGCATAGACAACGCTGCTGTCTAGGACACCTGCATGCAGGGCAAACCAAGATCTAATTGGCCACTGAATAATATTTCAATTAGCTGATCCCCATCACTCCCACACGCTCAGCAAGTCTGTGCCCGCTTGTAAGTTCTCCACAGTTTAACGTGCCTCCGGGGTAATTCCTCCCAGCATCCAGCAAGCAAATCTAAGACTAGGAACAGCAACTAATTACGATAGAAATCATCAGGAGTGTTTCTAGCGTGAGCTCCTTCTGAGCTGCCTCCTCCCTTCTTGGGCTAACTTCAATGCACCAAGAAATAACAGATGTGATTAACCATCGCACTGCACACACGTTAATCAATCCTGCCCTTTCCTGCCGGAGGACGCTATTATCATCCCCATTCAACAGCTGGGGAGACTGAGGCACAGAGCGCGGAAGTGACTTGCCCCAGTGTGACCCAGGGTGCCTGGGGCAGCCCTCCCCGAAAATGCCGAAGTCGGGACAGGCTGCAAAAAGGAGAGCAGATCCTCCCAAGACTGGTGAGTAACAGTGGAGTTAAACTCCCTAGCCAGTCACAAACTGTGCGTCTGATCCCCCGCACTGGTTAGCAAGAAGAAGAAGGAGAAGAAGTCACACGGCCTCCTTACTGCATCCCAGTTCTCTGGCTCCCAGTCGGCACCTAGCTCCAGGACAGTGAGAAGTTATTTCAAAACTCTGCTCACTGAACAAAATGTTCTTCTGACCCCAAAGGGCCAGCCACATTCCCAGGTCAGCCTAGGTCTGGCTCTTACCCCAAACACCACACTGCCAGCCAGGCCTTTCGGGCCTAAAACTAAAGGTTTATTATAAAAAAAAAAAGAAAGAACAAGGCGAGAGTTGTTAAATGATAAATCACTCAAATACAGACAGAGACTGTCAGTGTCCATAGACCAGGTTCCTAGCAGTATTGGGGAGTCTGTAGCTTGAACGTCCCTCTGGAGCACATCCACCGCCTGGATGGGTCATTCAGTCCTTTGGTCAGCGCTTCGGTCTGTAGAGAATTGCTCCAGACATCAGAAGCTGGACTGGAGACGCTGCAGCTGCCTTTTATATTCCTTGTGCCGTGTGGTTGGTACTTCCTCTGTCCCACACACAAACTGTCCAGCCCATGGCATGGAAAAGCCGTGGAGTCCTCTGTCCCCTATCGGCCTGCCTCTGCATGCCTTGCTGGGTGCTCAGGTGTATCCCTGGTGCCTTTCAATGACCCTTGATAGGCCATCAAACAGGCTAGGCAGTGCGGATGCCAAGCTGTCTAGGGGGGTCACCCAGCAACACAGCACACGCTTGCAATTTTATAATGTTGGTGTCAACAATATCGTAAAGTGTTCCCCATATTCCATACCTGTCACACCCAGGTCAGACAGCGAGTCAGTGTCAGAGGAGGAATTAGCACCCCAGGAGCTGCTGCCTCCCAGTCCTGTGCTCGATCTGCCCCATCTCTCCCCTGCGCCCGGTGCTGTGCTGGCGGGGTGCATCTGATGACCCCAGCTGGGCTCCAGCACTTTGCACCCCTGGGGTCCCAGGGCAGCACACCACTTGTAGCAGTAACAAGGGACAAGGTCACCAGTCCTAATCCAGCCATGGGAGAGGCACTGGCGGGGCTCGGTCACCCAGATCACAGCAATCTGCTCTGCGATTGACACGAACTGCCTCTCTGGTTGGCAGCAGAAACGCTAAGGAGCGCTGGAGTAAAACGCTCTTGCATTGCAGCTGGGCCTGGACAGTCTCCATGTGTTGTCAAACCAGCCCAGAAATCTCTCCGCTAAATGCAGCCGCCGTAACTGGGACAACGGGTCTGTCTAGCTTAGGGCTCTAGCCTGCTGCCTAGCACCACCGTACCTGGGCTCCTTCCACGTAAAATCAACAGCAGCAGGGCTGTCTCCAGAGGACCCCAGGGAGTCCCCGTTTTGGGCCAGGTCAGAACTCTCCTGGAGGCGGGATTCTTACTAAAACAACCTTCCTGTGCCCCCAGGCAGAGGCAGCTGCAGTGGTGTCCAGCCTGGCCTGGCCTTGCACACTCATGCACACGACCGGGCAGGCCTGGGCCATGCCGCCCCACTGCAAAACCCTTCTCCTCGGTCCCTGGGGGCCGGAGACGCCTGTTCACAGCCAGCCACAAGCCCCCAGGGGTCAGTGGGCAGGTGAGCTCTTTCCCAGGGCTGGGCTCCGGGATGCACTGGTGCACACAGCGTAGCCAGGAATGGCTTTGGGTAACGGGATAGCTTTGCGCTCTGCCCACCCAAACCCCTTTCTGCTCCTCCGCCGGGGAGCACCGGCTCTCTCCGCCTGACGGGGGTTTCCAGGGGAGATGTTAGCGTAGCTGGGGCTGGGTTTACCCTGCTGTCTCCAGAACGCAATGTCTCAATGTTCTCATAGCCTCGGGGGCCTCTCTGCAATGGAACAGCTCCCTGGGGATGAGCCAAGTTCTTCATAGGCGGGGGAGGGAGGGACTATGCCAGCCTGGGGCTCCCCCCTGTGCTATGCCCCCTGTTATGGTGGTTTGATGGGGTTGACAAGACAATTTCTTCCCCTCCCCATCCATGTGCTTTTCTGTTTCCTGCCTCGACTAGGAGCTCTTGGATGGAGGGGCTCAGCCAGCCCCAGGCAGGTTGCCGGTGCTCCATGGCATGCTGCGGTGGAACGGCAGTCCTTAAACGGGGAGCACTTGTGATGCTGGCAGACCAGGTGCCAGCTCATGCCCGAGCCCCAGGCCTCACTGAATGCTTACAGATGCCCGGCTGGAAGCCAGCCCCATTCAGCTATGTACCAGGATAGATCAATGTGATTGCTGAACAGCTAAGAGTGCATTTGGTGTTAAAACTGCATGAAAACTCCGGGATGTTACATGCATTGTTTTCACGTAGCTGTATCCTGGTATGAGGTAGGAGCAAACACATACGTGGGGTCGACCCCAGTCACTAGATAACCCACCCGACGAGAGAGAAGCCTTGTGGAGGGCAGATGAAGAACTTTAATAGAAAAAGACTAATTTCAAAGCCACTGGTCACGGTAGGTGGCGATCGGTGCTCAAAGACTCTACACACGTTCCTCACTTCCCGGCATCAAAGGAAGAGCCCATGTGAGCAGGGATCCTGGCAGCCTGTTTTCCGTGAGAGCTCTAAGCAGATTCTGGGGAAATCTTTCTCCTCTGGGCTGTTTGGACTCTCCCAGGGAAGGGCACTAGATGCAAAGCGGAGACCCCCCCAGAGACAATCTGGGTCCCCTGAAAAGACTTCTGGGAGCCTGGCAGTTTATGACATCACTGCCACCATTTGGAATTACAAACCGCGACTCACCTGTACACATTCTACCGGCTTTTACCTCTCAATAACTCTCCTTCCTTTTTCTTAGCTAACAAACCTTTCGTTAGTTTACCAGAGAGTTGGCTGCCGGCGTTGTCTTTGGTGTAAGAGCCAATGGATCTGGGTACGGGACTGGTCTGCTGGAACTGGAAACACCTGAAATGTGGTGTGATTTGGTGTCAGTGACCATTATCACCAAGCCCAGCTTGTCTGGGAGCCGAGACAGGCTGGAGAGTCTCAGGGGACTGTCTGTGACTCCATGGTGAGACTGCTAGCGTGACCTAGGAGTTACTGGCTGGGTGAAATCTAATCACAGAGCACATCACCAGCTGGGGGCGTGTGCCATTTCCTGAGGTGGGCACTCCCAGTCAGGAGCCACTCCAGCCAGCGTGACCGTTGGCGGCGGCGTGACAGGATTCACATGCTCCAGGTCAGCAGGGTTTGTAGATCATAACCCCAGCACTGTTAAAAGTTTAAATTGGATATTGAGAGTTTTTAAGGGTGAAATAAGGGACTCACAGGCCTAGGAGGGGATTGGGACAAAAGACCTGGAACATTTGTGCTTGCTAAGGGGATTATCCTTTAAAAGGAAAATATCAGATCAGGAATGAAAAGCTTTGCTCATAAGCTATGACCAGGTGTTCAAGGGCCCTGCAGCTCCGGACACTGCAAGGGAACTGGCCCGACTGCAACTCCTGGAAACCCAGAAAGAATGTGAACAAGAAATAATGATGACGGAGCTGTGGCTCAGGGAAACTGAGGCTGAGGAGGGCGCACACCAAAGATGTGGGGAACATATGCCAAACACTGAAATGGAGGGAAAAGCCCACTAAAGAGCAGGGAACAGCTCGCAGCTGAGGAGAGAACACATGCAATGCAGCTCAAAGCCCTGGAGCAGCACGAGGAGCCGCCTCAGACTGGGAGTTCATCCCCTCTCAACAGCAGGGAGCGGGAGAAAAGGCCCAGTTTGTGGAGAGACTGAATGCAGCGAGGAGCTCGGTGGGAGCCGACAGAGTCTGGAGGATAAAGGGCTGTCCACCCTCTCAGCCAGGTCGACTGGGAAAGCCAGACAAGTTTTTAGTGATATGGAGGAGGGTGGTGCTAAGGTGTATAAGAAATTTACAGAAAAAGTCTTGAGAGGCTTAAGATCACCCCGAGTCCTATCGATTGAAGTACAGAAATCTGCAAATGTTTGACAGCATCGCGTGTGTGGCATATGTGGCTAAGAGGTGTCATTATATGAAAAAATGGCTAGTAGGGGCAGGGGCTGAAGGTGGCTATGACAAGCTGTTTGACTTGACGGCACAAGAACAATGATTGTGCACAGTCACCAATGAGATAAAAGCAGCCATCCATGGCAAAAAATCTTCCACTGCTTTGGAGGCAGCAGAAACTGCTGATGAATATGTAATACCCTTCTGCCCCTCTGAGTTGGCAGCAACCAGGGCCGGGTTCAGTATCCAGGGGGTCCGTGTCAATAACACAATGCAAAACCGGCTCGAGCCCCCACCCAGTGACCTGGGACAATTACATACATCCCCCCTCCCCCCGGGCACCTCTAGGAGGCAAAACTTCCCCTCTCACAAGCACGGAGTCTGAGTGTAGCAAAAACCTTTTAATAAAGGAGGGAAACAATGTGACATTATGTTGGGGAAACCCCACAAACAGGATTCAGAACACAAACCATGAGCAAAAGACCCTCCCCCAAGTAAGTTTGGCAATGTCCTTTTCCCTCAGGGTCTCAAGTCCAATCACCCCAAAGTCCAACCACCCAAAAGATCACCCCAAAGTTCCAAAAGTCTCTTGAGTCCAGCAACCCAAAAATCACCCCAAAGTCCAACCACCCAAAAGTCTCTGTCCCTGGTCAGTGCAGCCCCAGAGTTCAAAAGTTCATCTGCAGAGTTTTACCCCCCCAGCCTGGGTGGAAATGGGGGGAGGGGAAAGGAGGGCACGCGCAGGGTGTTAAGGGGGCACCTTACGTGGTCCGAGGCCGACTGCCCCGCCTCTCCGTGGGGTTCTGCTGCAGCCTTCACCACAAACTGCTCCGCTCCTCCAGCTGTCCCCGCAAACTGCTCAGCTCCACTCTGCTCCGCTCCCTGTTCCGCAGGCCGCTCCAACCAACCCACAACCTGCTCCGCTCTACCAGCCGCTTAGATCTTCAGGCTCCCCCACTCGTTAACAGAGCACTCAGTGATCTCAGCTCAGTAATTTCAGCTCTTAGTGATTTCTGCTGGGAGTAGGGGAGCCCCACTGCTGGTGCACCATCAGCCTAAAGTGAATTCAGCACATCAGCCTGTAACTAGACTCTTAATGGAATCTAAATTAGCTCTGACATCCCACAGTGCTGGTGGTGTTCCAGGCCCTCAAAGGGGGGCCCATACAATCAAGTACACACACCTATCCCCAACCTCTCTCAATTCACTGAGTTTTGGAACCCATGTCCCTTGTCTAGCGAGTGCTACTTAGTTGATGGTGAGTCCCTCTGTCATAAAACAGTTCCACTGGCTTTGATTCACATAATCAGGGTAACAACACTTTATTCCTCCTGCCCCAATAACAGAGAAACTGGGAATCCCACAGCTGTCAAAGTGACCATTTGGGCTGCTGTGGGCTCATGCTAGGCAGGGTGGGTGTGTCTATGCAAACAAGACCAGCCCCTGAAGTTCTTTTCCACACTCGCCACAATTCACCACCCGATGTCAGAGTAGAGCTCAGCCTGACTCTGCTTACAACTATATTGAGTCAGTCAAGGAGGAGGGGGCACAAACCCCAGGGGAAGGAAAATCCTTCTGTTCCCCAGGGTAAGAGGGAGGAGGGTTCTAGGAATAAACTTACTCCCAACTTTGTTAAAAAGCCTCAAGGGAGCCCAGATGCTAAACACTCTTGCCCTAAGGGAAGGCAGGCCGTCTGCCGGCTCCGTGAGGCTCCTGGCCATACAAAACCAAATTGCCCAACTCTTCATGTCACCCACAATCTGCATCCACAACCCCCACCATGAGTGCCCGTGCTACCCCCAGATCCCAACGCAGATTGCAGAGGAGGAGATTGGGCCCATAAACTATTCAGATGGAGGCTTGGGAAGGTAGAGAAGAGTTTATTAATAGTGCGAGAGTGAATGGCATTGAATATACAGGGTGGAGAGACACTGCATCACACGTCACTTTGGTTAAGCAAAGTTTGGTCAGGGACGAGAACAGACTTCCTGGCAGAAGTCTTACTGTCAGCTTTGGATGAATTTTCTATGACCGTACCTCTAGCTAAAGGCCACCTCGCGTGGGAAGATTTGAAGGGTGATGTGGTGGTTGGCACCAGGAATTTGCTACCTGATGATATTTTAATAGATAATAACATTTTAGCCATGTCTAAGCATATGAATGCTGTAGTCAGGTCCCAGAGAAAGCATGGATCTGATTCACCTGCTTTGGCTGGGGGTCGACATTATTTTGTAGTGTCACTGCCCCGAGGAGAAATTTGAAAATTCTTCTGTTGTGCCGGAGTCTTTTCTGGGCTTAAGTGAAATTCAGAAGTAGCTTGTGACTGCCCGGCAAGCTGAGCCTTCTCTGGAACGAGGGAAATTTGCAGCTCAGAATGATCCCCCGGCTGGGGAAGGAAAAGGTAGATTTTTTTTGGTAGAATGTTTGTTGTATAGGGAGGATCCTAGCAGGAAAAAGAGGCATCCTGGGGAGGTTTGCAAGCTGGTAATTGTACCTGAGAATACAGGAGGGAACTGCTGCAAGTAGCTCATGATCGTCCATTTGCAGGACACGTAGGAGTGGACAAAACCTGTGACAGACTGAACCAGAATTTCTATTGGCCTCACCAATTTGAGCCAGGAAAAGATGACTGTCAGAGTAGTGCCTTATGCCAGACGCATAAGAGATTAAAGGGACCCTTTGCCCATTATTAAACAGGCAGTTGCCAGAATCTCTGTAGCTCTTGTGGGATCTCTCACTAAACCTTCCAGGAATGGAAAGAGAGATTTTTGTTGTGCTGGTTTCTGCCACCAGATACCCTGAAGCCAGCAGGTATTGAAACAGTGGCTACAGCTTTAGTCAACCGAGTAGGTTTTGTGTCCAGGCGTGAGAACGATTTGGACATGTTTCTCCCTTATCTTCTATCTATCTACAGAAGTGTCCCCGAGAATCTATCGGCTTTGTCCCCTTTGATCTGCTGTATGGGAGGCAGGGGAGGGGAACCCCTAGACAGGGGCGGCTCTAGACATTTCACTGCCCCATGCACGGTGACATGCCGCGGGGGGCGCTCTGCCGGTCGCCGGTCCCGCGGCTCCGGTGGACCTCCTGCAGGCGTGCCTGCAGATGGTCCGCTGGTCCCGTGGCTCCACCAAAGCCGCAGGACCAGCGGACCCTCTGCAGGCACACCTGTGGGAGGTCCACCGGAGCCCTGCCTGCTGCCCTCCCGGCGACCGGCAGAGCGCCCCCCGCGGCATGCCGCCCCAAGCACGTGCTTGGCGTGCTGGGGCCTGGAGCCGCCCCTGCCCCTAGATAGAGTGACCGGACAGCAAGCGTGAAAAATCGGGACAGGGGGTGAGGAGTAATAGGAGCCTATAGAAGAAAATGCCCCAAATATCAGGACTGTCCCTATAAAATAGGGACATCTGGTCACCCTACCCCTAGATTTGATTGGTGGCTCTTAGGGGGGGCAATACTGAGGAAACAGGACAGCCCCTGGGGGGGGGGTGTCACTTGTTTTAAGGAGAATTTACAGGTTCTGATGAATTTAGTGCAGGAGAACCTGAAAAAAAGTCAGAAAGTTTAGTATGAGCTGCAGACAGATCAGTTCCAGTTTGGTCTCCCTTGTTCACCAGGGTCCATGCCCTGTCTGGACCTTGATCCAGCACGCAGGGACATCTAGTGTGTGAGTAATACATTGCAAGCAAACATATGCCATAATCCCGATAATTACAAGTGGGAGCTGTGTGGATTTGCCCTGCAGATCTCACACCAGCTTTCCTGGCCCAGCTTAGCCTGGCTGGAGGGGTTCCCAGCTCTGTCTGAGCACTGAATGAGTCCCACTCCATCTCCATGTGGCCATTGCTCTTTGACTGCTCCCCATAACTATGGGACTGATTCCAACTCTGGTGGAAGCCTGCACCCCTGAGCCCCCAGCCCCAGGCTCCTAGTCAAAGCTACCCAGCAGCAAGGGTGCCCCAGCGGGCAGATCTGTCCCTAGCGAGTCAATGGCTCCTAAAGCTGGCCACAGGCACACGGGGGCAGCACGAGATCAGCGGCTCATCACGGGGTCCTGCTAAGGGGTTAAGCACCAGCCTCTCTCCTCCATTTCTTGTAAAAAGGATCCAGGAACAAGTTGCTCCTTGCTCGGCTCCAGGCCAGCCCCGCATATCAGAATAGTAAATAGTTTAATAGTAAACATGGAACAGGGACTTTCCGCAGTTCTGACACTGCAGCCGGTGGCTTCAAACTCCAAATGCAATAACACTGTGTTCTTCCCTGGGACCTTCCCCCGGCGTCTCTTCCTCTCCCTGTCCCCGGGTGGTCTCCCCTCTGCCTGGCAGCTCTAGCCCCCTGGGGCTTTCTCTCTTTCCTTTCCTGTTACCTCGCTGTCTGGCTGTCTCAGGTCTCTCCCACTGTCTATCTATGGTCTTTCGATTATCACAGTAGCTAAGTGCCATGCTGCAAGGAAAGCTAGCCTGGGCACCGATTGCATGGTGAGAACCTCGCAGCCTTCTCAGCCCACATGTGCATTGTGTTGGCTTCTTCCTCCTTCTTTCTTGTCTTAAGGCTTTGCCCCTGGCATCGCCTAGAGGGTGGCCCTGAGACGGAACGCGGGTCTGGTTGGAGTGTCCCTCGAGGGTTGTAAATGGCCAGGCTGCTTTTGGGGTCGCTCTGCTTAATCCGTTCTGTGCTGGGCAGATCGGGAGTAGGACATTACATCAAACCTGAGAAGGGAACTGCTCTTCAACCCTGGGGTGGACTTGTGGGACACAAACAACCTTATCGCTCTCCTCCCTCTGCCATCACCTCCTACGTGGAGATCAAGGCTTTCAACCTTCCCATCTAGACAGTGAGCTGACTCCCACAAGGCGTCTGCACCCTGGAATCGTCCAAACCAGCCTGGAGGAGACATTCACTCAGCTTCAAGAGCAACATGCCGAGTAGCGAGCAGAGCAGGACAACCGTCTGTTCTCTCCACCCCTCGGTCACCTACACCCGTCACCATGGACCACTGACACAAGGCAGGAGACTAGGGCATCCGTTCTGTTCTGAGTCCCATTGACAGCAATGGGAGAAGTTCTAGCCGTGAAGGGAGCCAGGATAACATTGTCCACCCCCACTGCTCCGAAAAACCATAGCAGGATGACCTCTTTCCTACTATAGAGCCCCGATTGCACAATCTCAATCTTCACTGTGGGCATCTTCTGCTGTGCACGTTGGGGAAGCCACGTGCAATCACAGAATCACAGAATATCAGGGTTGGAAGGGACCTCAGGAGGTATCTAGTCCCACCCCCTGCTCAAAGCAGGACCAATCCCCAACTAAATTATCCCAGCCAGGGTTTTGTCAAGCCTCACCTTAAAAACCTCTAAGGAAGGAGATTCCACCACCTCCCTAGGGAACTCATTCCAGTGCTTCACCACCCTCCTAGTGAAATAGTGTTTCCTAATATCCAACCTAAACCTCCCGCACTGCAACTTGAGACCATTGCTCCTTGTTCTGTCATCTGCCACCACTGAGAACAGTCTAGATCCATCCTCTTTGGAACCCCCTTTCAGGTACTTGAAAGCAGCTATCAAATCCCCCCTCACTCTTCTCTTCTGCAGACTAAACAATCCCAGTTCCCTCAGCCTCTCCTCATAAGTCATGTGCTCCAGCCCCCTAATCATTTTTGTTGCCATCTGCTGGACTCTCTCCAATTTGTCCACATCCTTCTTGTAGTGTGGGGCCTAAAACTGGACACAGGACTCCAGATGAGGCCTCACCAATGCAGAATAGAGGGGAATGATCATGTCCCCTGATCTGCTGGCAATGCCCCTACTTATACAGTCCAAAATGCTGTTAGCCTTCTTGGCAACAAGGGCACACTGTCAACTAATATCCAGCTTCCCGTCCATTGTAACCTCTACATCCTTTTCTGGAGAACTGCTGCCGAGCCACTCAGTCCCTAGTCTGTAGCAGTGCATGGGATTCTTCTGTCCTAATATGGCACGAGGGAGCAAAGATCATGGATGCATGAATAACACAGCTGTTTGGAGGGGAACCTTGCTGGGACAGCAGAAGGCTGGGGTCTGGAGAGCGTCCTCCTCCTCCGCCTTTCCGATCCCCTAGTAGCTGCGTCTCTCATCATGAAAACATCAGAAGGCCCAAAGAAGCGAAGCAATGCAGAAAGCCATGCCCACCCCTCATGGGGAGCGGCTCCATCACACAGACAGGGACTTGCTGGAAGGTTGGAATCACTCTCTGGGAAGCAGATCCCTGTGACTAATGGATGGAGAAAGCCCCCTGGGCTCCTCAGACCACAATCAGAGTTGCAACCAGGGCCGGCTCTAGACCCCAGCGCGCCAAGCAGGCGCGTGGGGCGGCCCTTTCCCGGGGGGGTGGCATTTGGCTCCGGTGGACCTTCCGCAGGCATGACTGCGGGAGGTCCACCGGAGCCCGGGACGAGCAGACCTGCCGCAGGCATGACTGCGGCGGGTCCCCTCTTCCCGCGGCTCCGGTTGAGCTCCCGCAGGCATGACTGCGGGAGGTCCACCGGAGCCGCGGGACCGGGGAAGGGCGGCGCAGCGCGCCCCGCTGCTTGGGGCGGCCTAATTTATAGAGCCGCCCCTGGTTGCAACCAGGCTGAGGCAAGCAGCGGGCTTGTCAGCTCTCAGGAATGTCACACTGGGCACATCACCCTACCCAGAATCACTGAAAAGATGGTGACCAGAACCCAATAATGGGTGACCCAGGTCCATCTCCTCCACCTTCAGGCCATAGCATGTCCTCCAGCCATCAAGTGGCTGCACAGCCTTGGACACATCCCTACTCATGGATGCTCAGATAGCGATGATGCAGCTCCCTCTGCCCGGGGTTGATGAACAATCTCGCTTGGGACTGTCAGGGCAGCTTGGCTCGGGAGTGTGAGGAATACATCAGCCATGACAAGAGATAATGCTGGACATGGAAATATTGCCTTGTGCACCCAAACTACCAATGAAGTCAATCAGCTCCAGAAAGTACTCTGTGTGCATGAGACAGCAGCACAGAGAGAAGGAGAGACACCCATCACGCATCACAGATACGCAACCACTTGTAGGGGAGAATGTGTCAGCCGTTTAACAGGGCAGAGGAACGCCAGAGCACAGTTTAAATTAAAAACCCACAAAGAATCCCGTAGCCAACTGCAATTGTGGAGGGGATTTTAGGCAGGGAGAATGTCAGTACTCCCGCTGGGCCAGGGCCCTGTGGTGTCCTTCAGAAAGGACCAAGGATCATTTCACATTCACGGAGTCCTCGGGGCTGGGGTTTAACCTCTCGCCCGAGAGCAATGGATCTTTACGTGTGCATGTTTAGCCCCAGACTAGAAAAGCTGCCAAATAAACTGGATAAGGCAAAGAAGAGAAAAGCTGCTGGGAGCAGCCAGCACACAATGGCTTGTTCTGGCAGCCAGGGCTGCCCAGGCTGGCTGGCAAGGCGCAGTTGTCACTCAAGAGCATTTACTTAAGGATTCTGCACAAGAAAAGCAAAGGGACCCAGAGAACTTGGCTCTTTCACGGCCCTTCCCCTCCGCCCCTTCCCGTTTGTAGGTTTGTTTTCTCCCCAGGGATTTGACGACACCATGGCACCACCTTGCCGTTAGCCTCAGGGTCGAACAAGCCTAGATCTGTCTTTGTTATAACCTCGCAGTCATTTGTGGCGCTCACAATGAACATATCCCACCCCTCAGCCTGCGGGGCCTCGGGGGGAAGGCAAGTCCCCAAGGTGGGAGCCAGGGAAGGGAAATACTGGGCCGTGCCCGCTGATTAAACAGAAAAATACACAAGGCCTCCTCCTTCTCCAGGCCACACGCAGGCCAGACCCCCGCCCCCCCGGGCCTGAGCCTGCAGTGGGGTTGTCAACTTCCTCCTCGCACAAAACCAAACACCCCTGCCCCGCCCCTCCTCCGAGGCCCCGCCCATTCTCCCAGGCCACCCCCCCACTCACTCCATCCCCGACCCTCTGTCTGTCGCTTGCTCTCCCCACCTCACTCGCTCAGGGGGTTGGGGTGCAGGAGAGGGTGAGGGCTCTGGGGTGGGGCCAGAAACGAGGAGTTCAGGGTCTGCGTGGTGATCTGATCTGAGCGGGGGCTTCTAGGTGCTAAGTACCAGGTGTCCTCCCCGTCCTGCTCAGCATGTTCTACCTCGCACCAGCCCTGGGCAGGATCGGGCCCAAAGCCGCGCCGGGCAGGAGCTGAGAGTGGGGCCAGCGCCCTCCTGTTTGCTTTCTGCTGGGGGGTTCCAGGTGATCCAAGGGGAGCCGTGTCCCCCGCCCCAACACACCGGGGGAGCCTGGCATTTGAAATGAGCTGTTAAAAGCTGCCCTGGCTCCACCTCCCTGGTTTGCAGGCTCCAGAACAAGCCAGCGCCAGTGAGGACAGGTGGCAGGGAAAGGATCTGGAGCGATGAGAAGGGAACGTCCTGCCATGCAGCCCCCCCTCCTCAATCCAGCCTTTATTTATCCCAGCATCAAGTGCTGCAGCTGCAGTCAAGAGGCATTTGATGCTAAACTCCTTGGCATCCCGTCCCCTGCATAGCCCGGTTATTATTTATACCCCACAGCTCCCACGTTCTGCTGCAGACAGCGCTGGCGGTGTCGAGACCCCGGCTGGCAGCAGCCGAGTGAGCGGGCCAGGCAGTTGCCAGGGAGGAAAGGACAGCGTCTTCGCGCTCCGTGCCCCGGCAGCGAGCGCCTGGCCCTCTCAGGCAGGGTGGGGCTTCGGACGTGGGCATGCACGGCCTGTTCTTCTTGGAGATGGAGCAGCTGCTTTCTCCAGCCAGGCCTATTAGCCTCTCCCAGCGCTGGCCAAGGCCGACGCTCGTCCCGGGAGGAACCCTGGTTCAGCCCATGGAGTTACTGCACAGAGGAGTCTGCTCCTCATGCTACATCTTCCACAGGGCTCCCTGCTTGTGTAAGGGGGGGCCCCACGGGGTCTCAGGCTGCGCACCCCAAAATGGAGGTGCCCAGAATGAGTTGGGACTTCGGAAAATATCGGCCTTGTGTGGCCTCTGCCATCAGGGTGCCCTGAGCAGATACCAGCCAGGCCGGGGAGTCGTCTGTTGCTGGCCACCCTCCGTGTGCAGATGCAGCCTTCATTTAAGCACAGCTGGGACTTGAACCAGGACCAGGAGTTTAGCTTGAATAATCAGAAAGGAAATTGCTAGTAGTGAAATCTACTAGGCTCCCAGGGGAAGAGGTGGGAGCTCATTCCAAGAGGGCTGGAGAAGGCCATGGAGCACGGGCTGGAGGGGACACTCCTGCAAGGGCCGAGGTAGATGCCCGTCTCTGGTGAATTCCTGTCCCTGTCTGTTGGGAGGAGCTTCTATTTTCTAATAGGAAGCTGGTATTCATGCACACAGGAGGTGTGCGCACCTGCTGCAGACCCTCTGGATTAGACTTGCTTTCAGCAGGGCTAGCCACCAGGTTACTCTGAACCGCCTCAATCCAAACAGCACGAAAATGGCTCAGACTGAAATGGCTGAAATAGCCCTCCCACGGCGCCTTTCAAAAATCTCTTCTGAGAGCACGTGGTGGGCCCGGCAGGCAAGGTAGCCAGAGGGCAACGCACCTGAAGTGGCTTAGAACAGCACGAGCGAGGAGGGGAATTGAAAGGGCCTTGGTTCAGAGAACAACTCAGCACAGCTAGCGAGGTGGCATTTGCGCTTACAACCGTCTTGTCCCACATGCTCAGTCCCAGCATCCCGTGCGGACACGGCCTTTGAGACACTCAGAGAGTCTTGGCACTTAAACCGTTGCTTTTGTTTCCAGCTGGGTATAGAAACCCTCTTCTCCTCCTCCAACTGGCTGGCGGGGACGGGGGGAAGGCGGTTGGTTGGGGAACTGCTGAGTCGTCCAAAAAGAAAGTGGAACTATTCAGTGGTGTGCAAAGAAGGCAACAGTAGCTCCAGGCATCTCCAGATGACACTTCTCCTTTCCGTTGAAGTGGCACTGGGCCAGTCATCGCAGTAGAGGTGAAAGGTGCATTCCAGAAGCTTCTTCAGATAAACCAGGCAGGAACAGGAGGATGGGCACAGGACAATGGCTGGTTCTCACTCAAAGCCAACTCTTTGGCTGATTACCGAGAGAAAATTCCTTACTGGGAGGTCCACCAGGCTGTGGACCATTCTCCCAAGGGAGCCCTGGGGGCCTCATTGCTTGAGCAATTGAAACAAAATCCACAAAGGATCCCCTGGTCCTGCTTTGAGCAGGGGGTTGGACTAGATACCTCCTGAGGTCTCTTCTGACCCTGATCTTCTATGATTCTATGAAAGGAACAATCCTGCATCGGCAGAGGTGGGGATGGACAAAATAGGACCTAAGGCCATAGGTTCTTCTCCAGCTGCAACATCCGTGATTCCATGGAGGAAAGTTTCTCGTGGGAGAATGGAGCAACCTAGAATGAACCATGGGGCTAGGATCACTTCGCAGATGCTGGAGCGTCGGTGGCTCCAGACTGCATGACACCAGCCATTTTGTGCCTTTGGCACGCTATGTACTTGGCTGGATAAAAATATGCCTGCCTTGGGCCTAAGGCAACCCAAAGAAACCTTGTGACAGAGGCGCAAAATGGCCGCCACACATTTCCCAAAGGACAAAGATATGAAGGCAGACATGAGGCTACCTGTTGGGGAGCTGGGACCCCCAGGCTGAGAACCCCTGTCCTAGCCAACAGGCACTGGAGAAAGCGGCGAGAGAGCTAGCACATTAGTGGCAGGCGCCCGCTGGGCTGGGCTCTGTGGCACGTGGCTAACACGCTGCCCACTGCAACCCACCCTTCCTGCACCCACACAAACACCCGGCACGGCTTTACTCCGATTCCCACCCCCGGCGAGCTCACCCTGCACAGCCCAGGGCGGCTTGGGGAGCAGTGAAGAAGCCAGCCCTGATTTACAGCTGCCCCCTCCCAGCTTCGTGTACAGGAGCTGGGATTAACACCCCCCCGCCCAAGGCCTTGAGCGGCTGGGAGCAGGCTGGCCCCCCAGGGCGACGACGAGGCCCATGCCCTGCCTACACTAGCCCCATCCGGAGCGCTGCCCTGGGAAGCTGGCAGGAGGGGCTGAGTGTAGACACAACCTCCGGGGACCTTTCCTCCTCTACGGAACCTGCTGGGTTGCTCACTCCCACGTTCCCACAAGAGCTGGAGTTTTCGACTAAACCACAGAATAACTGGCTGTTCCTGTAACGAACCAGCCTGGACACCACACAGCCTGGGTGGCTCGTCCTTAGCCATCCGCGACCTGTCCCCCAAATACATGGCCCTGCGATTCTGCTGCTCCTGCGTTCTGCCCTCTGGGTATTCCAGTGGACGTGGTGCTGTGAAAGGCAGCCCAGGAAGCCTCTAAAGAAGGGGTCCAGCATGAGCAGGGGCAGCAAACGAGCCTGCACACGCACCCTCCCTGCCCTCTAGCAAAGAGGACTCCAGGCCCCATTCAGCCTGTGGCCGCTCTCTGCTGAGCCTGCCCAGGAGGGGAGCACGATTCAACCCCGGGGAGCCCTTTCCAGCCAGAAGCAGACTGAGACACACGGATTCACGAAACTCACGTGCGATAGAACGATCCAGATTTGATCAGCCAGGGGAGGGATAGAAGTGGCAGTCTGAACCCAGCTCAGCTTTCACTTGACTCCAGGAGCTGGGGCTTTACAAAAACCAATATAATCTTGTAAGAGTCAGCGAGGCTGCCCTGGGCGTGAGCATGGGACGGGCAGAGAGAGAGAGGACAAGCACCCTCCACCTCGCTAGCTACTCATAGAATTCACCGGGCAGAGAATGTCACCCAGGTGCACAGTCCGTTTGGCTTCTCAACCCCTCCCTGCTTTCTTACTGATGGACTTGGGGGTCACTTGCACTGACACGGGGCGTTAGTGGCCCCCGAGGCTGCGACCTAGCTAGAGGCAAGCACTTAACCAGGCGAGTCTCTCTGCTTTCCCTTTCCGGGGAGTGACGGCAGGCAGCTGGCCCACTGCCAGCAGTTCTAGCTCGCCGCCGCCTCGCTGGGTCACCGTGCAGCCGGGGCTGCAGCATGCATTCCCCGGGCCTAGTGCAAAGAAAGCAGGGTCCCCTTTAAAAGATAAACCTGCCCAATACCCCAGCGTGGGCACGGGCCGCTGCCGCCATCAGGTTATCCTCAGGCGCGACGAGCAAACACCCAGACCTGCCGAGGTGGGGCTTGGGAAAGCACCCCCAGATCCAGACACTTGCCCTGCTATCGGCCGGCTTCCTGGCCTGGGGCCCACCACACCTTGTGCCGTTGTCTGGTCCCGCCGGACAGACGAAGCGCTGGCTGGGTTCACAGCGCGACGAGGCAGCCAGCCAACGGGCGGGAGAGACCCAGCACTGGTAACTCGGCGATGGGGCCCTTCCTTTAGAGTCAGCGCTGACTCCGTGCCCCAGTGCAGCACCACAAGGGGGGGCGTGGGCTCCCTACTGAGGGTTGTCCCCTAGGAGTCAGTTCTGCCCCTGCTCCCCAGAGCAGTGGTAGGGAGCTCGATATTGCAAGGCGTGGGGGAGGGATTCCCGGGGGGTGCTCGCCCCAGTGTGGCACTATGGGGCACTGTGCTGCAGGGAGCAGGGCGGGGGGCTCAGTAGGTGGTCCGTGCTGACCCCAATGCCCTTGCATAGCCCGGGGGGGTGGGGTGGGGGTGCTAGGCTTCCCAGTGTCGTCCTGACAGTTCTCTTTTCTCCGATTCCATCTGGACCTCACTGTTCTATGAGGCACAGGGGCGCAGTGCCAGTGGATGTGTCAGCTTTTGCAGGAGAATGAAAACCGAAAGCCTGTACATGAAAGATCCAGAGTTGCTTTTTGTAACATTGAAAGTGTGTCAGCCAGACTCCAGCGCTACTAATTACATCCTGCCTCCTCGTGCTCGCCTTAGAGTTTCTGTTGGATACAGCAGGCAAACTCCTGGATCCGCTAAGGGTGGGTAATGTAAATTAGTCTGCCAATTAGCTACGTCGTTATGAAAGACACTAAATTGCATGAGATCTTCTGCTTCTAACAAGCAATAATCATCCCACAAGGCAGTCTGCTGCACTGTCTGGTGAGCCGAATGCATCTTGGATCAGATCTCCATGAATCATCACCATTCAAATACCCCACCATGGCTGCAGCACCCTGAGGCTTTCTCAGGCATGAAAGAGCAAATGCCAATTGTGACAGGGTGTGACAATGCGGTTCTGGCGGGACCCAACTGAGAGTGCCAAATTAGGACCAATTGCTCAAACAGGGCAGTCACAGCCCTAGGCTGGGGTTTTTCCACCTCTAAGGCAAACCAAACCAGCCAGACAAAAGGGACTTCGGTCTCACCCCACTGGCTAAACACAAGTCACACAAGCAATTTCCTTAGACACTCCAGTCTCCCAGTATCACCACCAGTGCACTCGTCCTGGGGATGAATGGTTATGAAAACCAACACCCCAATAAAAGAAAAAGGTTCTCTCGATCCCAAAGGACCAAGCCCCAGATCCAGGTCAATATACACATCAGATCTTACCCACAAATCACGCTGTTGCCAATCCTTTAGAATCTAAAATCTAAAGGTTTATTTACAAAGGGAAAAAGGTAGAGATGAGAGGTAGAATTGGTTAAATGGAATCAATGACATACAGTAATGGCAAAGTTCTTAGTTCAGGCTTGCAGCAGCGATGGCATAAACTGCAGGTTCAGATCAAGTCTCTGGAGTACATCCCCCGCTGGGATGGGTCCTCAGTCCCTTGTGTAGAGCGCTTCAGCTTGTAGCAAAGTCCCTCCAGAGGTAAGAAGCAGGATTGAAGACAAGATGGAGATGATGCATCAGCCTTATATAGGCTTTTCCAGGTGTAAGAACCTCTTTGTTCTTACTGTGGAAAATCACCGCAAAATGGAGTCTGCAGTCACATGGACAAGTCTCTGCATACCTTTCTGAGTCACAAGGCGTGTCTGCCTTCTCTCTCTGGGTCAATTGTGTAGCTGATGGTCCTTAATGGGCCATCAAGCAGGCTAAGCAGAGCTAACACCAGCTTGTCTGGGATATCACCCAGAAGCACAGCACCAACTTGAAATACAGACAGTATAGAGCCAATATACATAACTTCAACTAAAAATGATACATGCACACAGACAGCATAATCATAACCAGCAACCCATAACCTGGTCTTAGACACCTTATATGACCCCCTTTACCTACGATTTGGTGCCACTATAGGACCTCGGTTGCAACCCATGTTCTATATGGTCCCAATTTATATCAATAATGTCACACAGGGTAACACGTATCCTCATCCATATGTGGACACTGGGATCCATTGGTCTAGAAATTCAAATAATCATCATGGGGCAGTGAGTGGGTGTTAGGGGCTTTCCCTTCATCCCTCCTCTGGTTCTTGTCACGCAGGCTGAAAGCAGAAGGCCGGAGTCCGAAGTACAGGCAATGGGATGTTTATTGGGGTTAGTTTCAAGCAAGCATATCCAGAGCTCTGACGCCGCAGAGCCTTGTCCCAGTCCCAGTTTCGCAGGTATAATTATACTGGCAGTGCCGCCCCTAGTCCCAGCCCTGACAATTTATGGCCATGTTCCATTTTGGAGGGTCTTGAGTCTGGGGGCTCTTTGTCACCTAAAAAGAACGGCTCAGGTTTGGGAATCTCCCCCATACCCTCAGCTGTGAAGACCGATGCAGAGAATTCATTTAGTTTCTCCGCAATGACTGTATCATCCTCGAGTGCTTCCTTAGCACCTCGATCGTCCAGGGGCCCCACTGGTTGTTTAGCAGCTTCCTGCTGCTGATGGACTTACAACATTTTTTGCTATTACTTATTGAGTCTTTGGCTGGCTGTTCTTCAAATTCTTTTTTGGCCTTCCTAATTATATTTATACACTTCATTTGCCAGAGTTCTTGCTCCTTTCTATTTTACTCACTAGGATTTAACTTCCACTTTTTAAAGGATGCTTTTGTGCCTCTCGCTGCTTCTTTTACTTTGTTGTTTAGCCACAGTGGCACTTTTTTAGTTCTCTTACTATGCTTTTTAATTTGGGGTAAACATTGAAATTGAGCATCTATTATGGTGTCTTTAAAAAGCTTCCATGCAGCTTGCAGGGATTTCACTTTTGGTGCTGTACCCTTTAATTTCTGTTTAACTAATTACCTCATTTTTGTGTAGTTCCCCTTTCTGAAATTAAATGCTGCAGCGTTGGGCTGCTGGGGTGTTTTTCCCACCACAGGGATGTTAAATTTCATTATATTATGGTCACTATTACCAAGCAGTCCAGTGTAAGGGCACTGTTGCCCACTTACTAACATTCAGTGGGGGGGGGGGGGGGGGGGGGTTGCACCCCCCCACCACTAAAAGGGGGGGGGTCAATGGGAAATCAGGACCCTGAGACTGACAGTCCCCAGGAACAATGACGAGAGGCCAATGCTCCAGGTCAGCCTGATTGACAGGGCGGGCAGGCTAATCAGGGAGTCAGGAGGGTCCTATCCTCCATGCGAGCTGGAATTGCCTGGATCAGAGGGAGTGGGGCCGAGCTAAGGAGAGAGCAGGGGCCCAAGCTGAGCTGCTGGAAGCAGAGCTGTAGCAGCCAGAGTCAGACAAGCAGCCCAGAGCTGGGAGCAGTCACAGAAGCAGATCCTGGGCTGGAAGCAGAGTTGCAGCCACAGAGCCAGAGCACAGCCCAGGGAGAGCAGACCTGCCCTGGGAGCAGAGTTGCAGCCACAGAGCCAGAGGGGCCAGAGAAGCAGCCCAGGGAGCAGGTCAGAGCTGGGAGCAGAGTCACAGAAGCAGCCCAGAGAGCAGACCTGTGCGGGGAGCAGAGCTGCAGCCACCAGAGCCAGAGAGGCCGGGGAAGCAGCCTTGGAGCTGGATGCAGAGCAGCAGCCGCAGCCGTGCTGAGGCAGAGTGGGGCTGGAGCAGTCCGGAGCCGGGTGCAGTGAGCAGCTGGGGAGAGCGCGGGGGACCCTGCGCAGGGAGATGCCTCAGCCAAGAGGCTCTGCAGGCCAGACTTGGGGGGGATCGTAACCCTGATGGGGTGGGGGCGACGCTGGGGAGAAGGGTCCTGCCACCCAGAGCCTGAGAGCGTGTGGCCACCGCCAGAGCAAGTGTCCGACCCGCAGCGTCCCTGCAGCACAGCCAGGGCCTGAGATGGTGGCCTGGGACGTACAAGGAATAGACTGTGAACCAGGGCTGCCCGGGGGGGGGCAAGTGGGGCAGTTTGCCCCGGGCCCTGCAGGGGCCCCCACGAGAATAAAGTATTCTAGAGTATTGCAACTTTTTTTTATGGAAGGGGCCCCCAAAATTGCTTTGCCCCAGGCCCCCTGAATCCTCTGGGCGGCCCTGCTGTGAAGTGCCCTGACGTCCAGAGACACTGTTTGTGCTGGTCCCTGCCACAGAGCAGCGTGATGTGTTTCCTTTAACCGTTCCCATTTTCCTTATTCCTTTTAAAAATTAATTGTTAATTAAACAACTTGTATTTGCTTTAAATTGTATGAAATGATCAGTGGGTCAGGGAGGTGCGGAGTGCAGAGAGGGTACCCCGGAGTGGGGACACCCTAGCCCCTGTCCTAGGTGACCACAGCAGGGTTGGGGTCGAGCCCCCCAGGAATCCTGGGCCCAGCCTTGTTGGGGTTACAAGGACTCTGCCAGACAGAAGAGCGGCAGGGGAGTCCTCGAGGGCAGGGAGGCCTCTGGGTAAAGGAAGTGGGAGCGAGGACTCGGATCCTTCCGCTAGCCCACTTCACCGGGGTGGTGCAGAAGCCAGGAAAGTTCCCCACAATAGCGGGATAAATTTCATTATATTATGGTCACTGTTACCAAGCGGTCCAGCTATAGTCACCTCTTGGACCTGATCCTGTGCTCCACTTAGGACTAAATCAAGAATTGATTAAGAATATAAAAGTATCAAAAGTTAAAAGGTGAAAAAAAACCCCAGAATTCTATCTCAGACAAATATACAGGCCTACATACTGACACTGGGATTCGGAGCTCATGGGTGTACAATTTGGGTGTGATTTCAAAGATCCAGGTTCCTTCATGGCTTTTACACTACAACCCCCAGCTTTTGTGTACCTTGACCGTGCTCCTGGTACCGAAAACGTATGTCAGAGAAAGCCGTTCAGTCCCACCTTGGAAGATCCTTGTTGGGACCATGGTTAACCTAAGAGCTGCCACACTGGATCAGCCCAATGGTCCATCTTGCCCAGGATCCTGTCTGCAACAGTAGCCTGTACCAGAGCTTCAGGGGGAGTGTACAGAACAGGGCAATTTGGAGAGATCCACTCATGTCTTTCACTCCCAACTTCTGGTAGTCAGAGGTTTAGCATCCATGACCATCTTGGCTAATGATCATTGATAGTAATTTATTGCTGGACCTGTCCTCCAGGAACTCATCCAATTCTTTTTTGAACCCAGTTACACTTTTTGGCAATCATGACATCCCATAGCAATGAATTCTACAGGTTAGTGGTGCGTTGTGTGGAAACGTACTTCCTCAGGTTTCTACTAAACCTGTTGCCTCAGTTTCACTGTTTTTTATATTGTACTGGTTCTATTTCCCTCCTCCAGGAAAGGGTAATACAGCCGCCACCTGGGACCCCCATGTGTGCAGCAGGGCAGCCTGGAGCACCTCCGATAATTTCCCTTGAAAGCAAATACTCACCAGCAACCGCACACCATACAACATAAATACTAACCCAGGAACCTAACCTTGCAACAAAGCCTGATGCCAGCTCTGTCCACATATCTATTCAAGTGACACCATCATAGGACCTAATTGTTGTGTATTTGGTTGTCATGGTTTCTGTTGCTATGGCAACTGAGTTAGAGTATTATGGTCTGTAAATAAAATGGTGGTTTTGCTAGCTGTCTGCTCTCTGGCCTCAAGTGATTTCTTTCTAAACCGGCTGCCCCCAAGGATATAACAAGTGGCGACGAGGGTGGGATTCCGGTGCTGCTCCAGTAACAGAAGGAAGTAGAAGTCAAGGTAAAGAACAAACAAACAAAAAAGCTGCTTCTGTGCACTGACTGTGAAAGTGAAACTAAAATCATGGCTACTCTGACCAGGCCTCTGGAGCCTTTTGATGAGAATACAGAGCAGTGGCATGTGTATACTGAGCGTTTTGAGCTTTTTTTAATTGCAAATGACATTACAGAAGCAAAGAAGGTGCCAATATTCTTAAGTGTTGTAGGAGCTAAAACCTACTCCCTGCTACACAGCTTACTACACCCTGTTAAGCCAGCAACTAAACCTTACAGTGACATTGTGGAAATCCTGGGGTCCCATTTTTCCCCAAAACCACTGGTAATTGCTGAAAGATATAGGTTCCACAAAAGAGACCAAAAGGAAGATGAAACAGTTGTACAATTTGTAGCCATTCTAAAAAAGCTAGCAGAACACTGTGAATTTAAAGAAATGTTACATGATGCCCTGCGTGACAGGTTAGTGTGTGGCCTGTACAGTGAAGCTATACGGAAGCGCCTACTGACAGAGGCTCAGCTTACCTTACAGAAGGCTGTTGATATTGCTGTCTCCATGGAACTGGCTACAAGGGAGGCACAATACATCGGTGCACCCCCTAGGGTGCAAAAAGTGTCACAAGAACGGACCCACAAAACTGTGCAGAGTCAAGAATGTTACCGCTGTGGTAAGCCAGGACACCAGGCATCAGAATGCTGGTGTAAGGATCTGGTGTGTCGACACTGTGGCAAAAAGGGACACATTGAGTGTGCCTGTAAACAAAAGAAAAAGAGGCCTGTGGTCTGGCCGACAAAAAGAGGAACCTTGCATACTCTAGAGCAGACCCAGGATGATCAAGGAGACACCTCATCACAAGAGGAAGTGCCACTGCATGTTTTGTCTTTGGCAGCGGGCTCACATGAATACTGGGTAACCCCCTTATTGGAGGGCAAACCTATACGCATGGAACTAGACACCGGTGCAGCTGTCTCGCTGGTTCCTGAGACTGTGTATAAGGAAAAGCTACAGCATCTTCCGCTTAAGGCAACAAAAACTGTTCTGAAGACGTATACAGGTGAAGCTGTGCCCATGTTGGGCACTATTGATGTTAAAGTGGAGCTCAATGGACAGGCGGCTAAATTGCCACTGTTTGTGGTGCGAGGTAACTACCCAGCCTTAATGGGTAGGTCTTGGCTTGGGAAGATTCAGCTGAACTGGGCAGAAGTGCACCGGATGACTAAAGAAGAAACCAGTCTAACCCCTATACTAAGGAAACATGCTGCTGTTTTTGGAGATGATTTGGGAAGTATGAAGGGAATCATTGTGACATTGAACATTAAACCTGGCAGTCCGCCAAAATATCTGAAAGCCCGAACTGTGCCATATGCCATCAGGCCAAAAGTTGAAGCAGACCTGGAGCGCCTGGTCACCAATGGAGTCCTAATACCAGTTACCCATAGCTCATGGGCCACTCCTATCGTTCCAATAGTGAAGAAAGATGGCTCTCTCCGGATTTGCGGTGATTTTAAAGTCACTGTCAACCCAGTGTTGTGTGCAGAGCAATACCCGCTTCCCCGCATCGATGACCTCTTCGCAGGCCTGGCTGGGGGACAAAAGTTCAGTAAGATTGATCTGAGTCAAGCATATTTACAGATGCACGTCGATGAAAAGTCCCAAGAGCTGTTGACTATTGTGACTCATAAGGGGCTTTATCGATACTGTCGCCTACCCTTCGGAATCACATCGGCTCCCGCCCTGTTCCAGAGGGCTATGGACCAGATCTTGTGTGGCTTGTCAGGAGTTCAGTGCTATCTGGATGATATCCTGGTCACTGGAAGAAATGAAGTGGATCACTTAAAGAATTTAGAGGCTACCCTACAAAGACTGGAAGAGTATGGCCTACGAGTTCGCAAAGACAAGTGTGAATTCTTCAAGCCCTCTGTTGAATATTTGGGACACATCATCGATTCTGCAGGTCTTCATAAGGCGCCTGCAAAAGTTAAAGCTATTGTGGAGGCTCCCCCACCTCGAAATGTAAGCCAGCTGCGCTCATTTCTAGGACTACTGAACTATTATGGGAAGTTCATCTCACAGTTAGCCACACTGCTAAAACCACTTCACGAGCTCCTTGGGCAGAACAAGGCCTGGAAGTGGACTGAAGCCTGTGATGTTGCATTTAACAAAGCTAAGGATGCATTGTTAAATTCTGAAGTTCTAACGCACTTTGATCCATCCTTACCCCTGCAATTGGCCTGCGATGCCTCCCCTTATGGAGTGGGAGCAGTCGTGTCACACATTATGCCTTCGGGAGAAGAGAGACCTATTGCTTTTGCTTCACGCACTCTAAGCAAAGCAGAAACTAACTACGCCCAAATCGAACGGGAGGCATTAGGAATTGTTTTTGGAATTCGGAAGTTTCATCAGTACCTCTTTGGGCGAAAGTTTACTCTTCTTACAGACCATCGACCTCTGACGTCAATTTTTGGACCCTACACAGGCATTCCCCCATTAGCTGCTAGCCGTATGCAACGTTGGGCATTGTTACTTTCAGCACACACATATGAAATTAAATATCGGAAATCCACTCTGCACGGCAATGCAGATGGCCTCTCGAGGTTGCCTTTGCCGGTCAAACATCAAGATAGCGCCCAAAAGGAAATCTTCTACTTTGAACAGGTAGAGAATACACCCATCACTGCTACTCAGATAAAGAAAGCAACTCGCGTTGACCCAGTATTGTCCCAAGTTATGGACCTGGTGATGCATGGAAAATCTCGACAAACCTCTCCGGTCTCATCCGACCTTGTTCCCTACATGTCCAAGCGGATGGAGTTATCGGTCCAATCTGGTTGTTTGTTGTGGGGGAGACGTGTCATTATTCCACCACCACTGAGATCACAGATGTTAGAACAGCTACATTCCGGTCACTGTGGAATAGTGCGCATGAAGGAAATTGCACGAAGCTATTTTTGGTGGCCTGGATTGGACAGCGCTATTGAAGAGAAGGCAAAAGCTTGTATGTCATGTCAGGGTGTGAGGAATGCACCCCAGTGGGCACCCCTACACCCATGGGACTGGCCTGAAAACCCGTGGCAACGTATTCACGTTGACTTTGCTGGCCCCCTTGAAGGAAGCATGTTCTTGGTGGCAGTAGATGCCCATTCTAAATGGCCAGAAGTCTCTATAATGCAGTCCACTACTGCAGAGAGTACTATCCAAAAACTACGAGGACTCTTTAGTCGTTTTGGTCTGCCGGAACAACTTGTGAGCGACAACGGACCGCAGTTCGTTTCTCAGGAGTTTCAAAATTTTATGAAGTCAAATGGGATACACCACATCACGTCAGCACCATATCATCCGTCCACCAACAGATTAGCTGAAAGATTTGTGCAGACAATGAAAAATGCTTTGAAATCAGCAAGGGGACAACACTCCATTCAAAAGCGTCTGGATATCTTCTTACTTTCCTACAGAAACACCCCTCATGCTACGACCCAGGCATCCCCAGCCTTTCTAATGTTGGGACGACAACTGCGCACTTGCTTTGATCTGCTGAAACCTTCTGAACCCCGACAAACTGTGCAACATCAGCAGCAATACCAAGTCATCAGACGGGCACCCAGAGCAAAAGACCGAACCTTTAGCCCGGGACAGCCAGTTTTGGCTCGGAATTATACTTCCAGAGCCAAATGGGTCCCGGCCACAGTCATCACTCAAACAGGACCTGTTTCCTACACAGTCCGGACTGCAGAGAATGTTACCTGGCGGCGACATGTAGATCAGCTGTTGCCAGGTCATGCCAGTCCTCAGGACCCATCTGCAGTTGAGGGGTCTGACTTCACCTTTTCTGGTGAGGCACCGAATCACAAGTCACCTGTTCCTGACTGTTCTCCTCCATTACTGCCGGCGGCTGAGATACCCCTTTGCCCAGCACGAGCTGATACCACCTCCTCACCCGTTCGTGCTGTGGACCCTGAGCCCCTAGTGCTTTCGGGTGCAATAACACCAGAAGTTCGCCGTAATCCACCTAGAGACAGAAGGCCTCCTCATCGGCTGGATCTCTAGCTAGGGCGAACCCACGGTTATGGGGCAAAATAATCCCCAGGGTTTAGCCGGGAATGGAGGCAGTCTACCCTCCTTCTCTAATCTAGTGTGTGTTTTTTTTATTTTATTTTATTTAGGGGATGTTCTTATTAGGGGGGGAGGAATATGTTGTGTATTTGGTTGTCATGGTTTCTGTTGCTATGGCAACTGAGTTAGAGTATTATGGTCTGTAAATAAAATGGTGGTTTTGCTAGCTGTCTGCTCTCTGGCCTCAAGTGATTTCTTTCTAAACCGGCTGCCCCCAAGGATATAACACTAATCACATCAGCCACGACATCAGGGGCTCGGTCACCTGCACATCTACCAATGTGATATATGCCATCATGTGCCAGCAATGCCCCTCTGCCATGTACACTGGCCAAACCGGACAGTCTCTACAGAAAAGAATAAATGGACACAAATCTGACATTAGGAATCATAACATTCAAAAACCAGTGGGAGACACTTCAACCTCTCTAACCACTCAGTGACAGACTTGAAGGTGGCAGTTTTGCAACAAAAAAACTTCAAAAACAGACTCCAAAGAGAGACTGCTGAACTCGAATTAATATGCAAATTAGATACAATTAACTCAGGCCTAAACAGAGACTGGGAATGGTTGGGTCATTACACTAATTGAATCTATTTCCCTATGTTAAATTCTCCTCACACCTTCTATGGGTCATCTTAATTATCACTTCTAAAGTTTTTTTTCTCCTCCTGAAGACAGCTCATCTCAATTGATTAGACTCTTACAGTTGGTACGGCTACTCCCACCTTTCCATGTTCTCGGTATGTATAAATGTCTCCTGTCTGTGTGTTCCATTCTATGCATCCGAAGAAGTGAGCTGCAGCTCACGAAAGCTCATGCTCAAATACATTTGTTAGTCTCTAAGGTGCCACAAGTCCTCCTGTTCTTCTTGAAAGTGAAGTTTCCTCCTAGTGAAATCCAGTTTCCCCTTTTTGAAAACAGATGGAAACCAGAGCCAAACCCCAGAGACCAGAAAGCACTAATCACTTTGCCAATAGAAAAAACGGACAGACAACCAGCACATCTGCAGCCGCCCCGTCCCAGCCACCTGCTCGCCTCTCTCCCCCCATACTCCATATTCCCCTCTCGATTCCTCTCGCCCCAGTGGCTCCTTGTGAATGCACAGGTGGCAGCAGCACACGTGCGGAGCTCGTGCTTTGAATAACTGGCTGAAGCTTGGGCAATCAACCGCTCTCTAGTGGGGGCTGTCACTTTCAGGGGTCTGCTCCTCTCCTTCTGCACGTACACACACAGTTTCTTTGACTGGGATATTAAATGTTCCATGTTTGCTGGTCCCAGGGGAGCAGTGATGGCACAGGGAGCCTTTCACCCCGGGGGGGCCGGCTCCAAGCTGGCTGGACTGGGAATAATCATTGAGACCGACGCCTCTTTGGAGACCCTGTGGGAAATGAGTCTGTGGGTCTCCCTCTAGTTCCCAGTGGGGTGGTGTCCTTACATCCCAAATCCCACAGTGATAGGTGCCTCCAGCTGGCCTCCTCGTTGGTGCTCTTGGCAAAGAGACCAGGAGTGAGTGGGCCCTGGACTCTGTGCTTCCCACCCACCCCTGGGACTGCCGGGGCAGAGGGGAGGGGTGTCCTGGTTGGTGGGGACCCCAATGAACTGAGACGGGAGGGGCGGGGGCACTGACAGGACTGCGACACAAGCTCACATCGCCATCGGGCCATGCGATGCGGCATCCGGCGGGAACGGGGAGGGGAACTCTGCTGGGTGCGCTCTCCCGCTCCGCCCGGCCTCACTTCCGGGAGGCTCCGGCTCCAAGGGGAGGTGCCGGGGAAGGTACTTTCCAGGCTGGGTTTTGGCAGCAGGACAGAAATGCTCCCTCCATTTGTTTGCTGTTCCTTCCCCCACCCCACGCCGTGTTTGCTGCTCTGCGAGGTTTTCCCCCCTCTCCGGTTGAGTTGCTGTCCTGCACAGGCGGGGGCACGGGGCAGAGCCAGGCTCAGGGCACAGCATTGGATCTGGGTCCCAATTCCAGACCGCACCCGCGGCCCAGCACTGAGCAGGTCCAGGCTCCGGGTCTGCCTCGTTCATGGGCATTCTTGGCTCAAACGAGGCCCGGCTGGGAGCGCGTTAGTGTCTGCGCTTGGCGTCCCTGCTCCCAAGCAGGAGGTGGGTGAATTCGATGCCAGTCCCAATGCCATGCTCTGTAGGCTGGGCCTGGCTCCAGAGGCCTGGGCTACCCCTGAGGGGTGGGAGAAGAGAGGCCGTTGGCCGAGCAGCGCAGCCGGGTGGTCCAGGGATGCCAGTGGGGACATGGGCAGGGTGTGGGGGGAGCTCCCCATGGGAGGACAGTGGAGCAGCAGGTCCCTACCTACCCCGGCACAGTCTCTTGCCAGTGTGCAGGCCGGGTGGGCCACGGCCAGTGCCCGCCCCACCGGGACATGCCTGCTCTGGGGCACGGAGCACTAGTGAGGCCCCGTCCTCCCACCCCAGGACTAATGCGACTAAGCCCGGACCCTGCCCGTCGCTAGCCAGACCCAAACCCACTGACGGCAGAGCTTAGGTCCCCCCTACAAAATCCTGCACAGTCGCCACCTGCAACGTTACGGCTGCCTCTTGCTGGCTGCATTACAGGGCAGGGTCTCCCTGCGTATTCCCCTGGCCCCAGGAGCAGCCGGCATCATAATCTAGCCCTGGGTGCTTCTGACTTCCCTAAGGAACAAGGAAGCAGCACATCCCATTCCCCAGCCCCAGGGTGGGCACACAGCCAGGCACGGCCTTCCTCGGAGCCATGGCAGGGACCCGCCTCAGCCCTGGCCCTGGGAAGGGACACCCCGCTTGCTCCGCCATCTCTGCGAGCTCCATTTCCCATATCGTGTTTGGACTCAAGCCAATATTCAGAAGCTGAAACAAAACTGAGTGTGACTGGGTGCCAAGAAACAGAACGACAAGCTCAGAGCTCCGTAAACTTGTGCTTGGCTCCCCAGATGGGGAGGTGGGAACCCCCTGGCCAGTGAGCTCTTAAACAACTCTGACTGGAACGTCCCTGGGTTTGGGTTTTTCAGTTCTGGGAAGAGCTGACACTGAAAAAGGTTAGGAGGGGTGGGGTGAATAATCAGCTGCCCATAAGCTCCCAGCTGTGGCCAAAGGGATTCATGTGATTCCGGGATGCATAAACCAGGAACTCTCGAGTAGGAGCAGAGAGGTTATTTTACCCCTGTGTTTGGCACTGGCGCAACCGCTGCTGGGATCCTGGGTCGGGTTCTGGTGCCCACAGGTCAAGAAGGGTGCTGGTAAATCGGAGAGGGTTCAGAGAAGAGTCACGAAAATGACTGAAGGATTGGAAACCCTTTAGATTGAGCTCCTTGAGTCGCTTTAGCTTAAGAGAAGGTTAAGGGGTGACTTGATCACAACCAACAAATATTTCATAGGCTCTTCCCTCCAGCAGAGAAAGGCCTAACATGACCCGATGACTGGAAAGAGAAGCTAGACAAATTCAGACGGGAAATACAGGGCACATATTTTAGAGTGACAGTGATTTACCACTGGAACAATTTATCAAGGGTTGTGGTGGAGTCACCATCACTGGCAGAGTTTAAATCAAGATGGGATGGTTTTTCTAACAGAGCCCGCTGGGACGGAAAGCACGGAGCGTTTTCTGCCGGACATTTGCACAATTTTTAAATGTTTCATTTCATTCAACATTTTCATGGGATTTTTCAACTAAACTAAATGAAGAGAAAAAAAATCTCATTTCATTCCCATCAATGAGTGGTTTGGATTTTGGTGTGTTTTGCCCTTTCTTTCTTTCTTTCTTTCTTTCTTTCTTTCTTTCTTTCTTTCTT
>ML123327.1:252597-285294 GCA_003846335.1 Cuora mccordi
CTTTCTTTCTTTCTTTCTTTCTTTCTTTCTTTCTTTCTTTCTTTCTTTCTTTCTTTCTTTCCCCTCCCCCTCCTTTCCCCCCACCCAAGAGATGAAAGCCAGAAGAAACGCTTTTACGACAACTAAACAAAACTCCTAGGCTCACAGCCCTGTAGCCCCAGAAGGCACCGCCTGGTCAGCTAGTCCATCTCGCCTTGCCCCACTCCGCTCGCCCGGCGCTCCAGCTTCCGACACACAGAGCCGCACTGCGCCAGCGTGACTTCATCCTGCTGATCCTGGGATCGGAACCCGCCCCTACGCGGCAGCGCACCCAGTCCCCTCCCAATCTCCTATGGCCCCACCCTCAAGAGTCTCATCCTAGCTAGGGTGCCTCTGTCTGTGATGGCGCCTGGTACAGCCGCCTTGGTGTCACTGCCAGCAGGGACCCTAGGAGTCCCTGGTACTGCCTCTGTAGAGACCCCCCGTGCCACACCCCATGAGTTTCCCCTCCCCCCCAGTAACATCCCTTACAGAACCCTCCCATGCTACACCCCATAGATTCCCCCTCCCCCACCGCCATTCATAGCCCACCATACAATTTCCATACCCAGATGTGGCCCTCAGGACACTAAGTTTGCCCACCCCTGATGCAGACACTGCGTTCCTTACATCGGCTGTTGGCTGGTATTCTTGCCAATGTCATGGAGGGCAGGAGGGGGGTCAGGGCTGTGGCTGCAGGTTGAGGCACGGGAGGGGGTCAGGGGCGCAGGCTCCGGGCAGCACTTACCTCTCCAGCTCCTCCGTGAAGGCATGGCCAGGCGGCTCTGCACGCTGCCCTGTCCGCAGGCACCATCCCTGCAGCTCCCATTGGCTGCGGTTCCTGGCCAATGGGAGCTGTGGGCGCGGACCTTGGGGAGGGGGACATGCTGGCTGCTTCCCAGGAGCTGTGTGGCACAGAGGCTAGCAGGGAGCCTGCCAGCCCCACTGCGCAGCGCTGCCAACCAGACAGTCAACGGCCCCGTCAGTGGTGCTGACCAGACCCCCAGGATCCCTTTTTGATCGGGTGTTCTGGACGAAAACTGGACACCTGGTCACCCTGGGCTGGGAGTAATGGAAGAATTCATAGGCAGGTTCCAGGCCATGGTCAATACCAAGGTGAAGTGCAAATCAAGCCACAGTCAAAGCCAGGAATTCAGGAGCAGGAACAGTCACAGCAGCAACAGAAGAGCCACACCATTATCTGGACACGTCCCAGAATGCCCCTTGGGTTTATATAGGGCAGGGAGCCAATCAGGAGCCATGAGGCTGCTGTCTGTCAAACCCATGGTCTGTGTGCACAGCAGGTCAGGGCTACAGCTCGTCACAGCGGCTGCTGGGTGGTGGCCTGGTGGCCTGGTCCTAGAGCTGTGGGGCCATATGTGCCCCCTTGCCCTAGGCTGGATTCAACCTGGGGGCCGCGGCAGGGCTGCGAGGGGGTTCTGTGACTCGGGGACCTTTCCCCCACGGTGGGGTAACGGGCTGGGCCGGGGTAGAACGGCAGTGCTGTGTATTCAGGCCCTCTGCAATCGTCCCAGTTTTCTCTTCTCCAGCCAGTGTCATACGGTCCCAGTCACCTGCAAAGCTCAGCCGCTCTGTGTCCCAGGGGTGCCCCTGCCCGCACCATGGGGAGCTCTGCAGCCGAGCAGCGGGGGGGAGGTGCAGGGACAGGGCTCAGCGGTGGGGACCATGGCTCGCGCTGTGAGGCCCGTGCGGTCGCTCGCTCTCTCTCGCGCTGGGTTTGTGGGAATGACAAACATTTTTCAGCAAAGCCCAGGGTGTGGGTAGCAGCACAACCAGTTCACCTCCCTGAGCGTGGGCAGCCACCCCCGGTGCCAAGCCGTGCGGGCAGTGCCTGGGGAAGCAGCTCATGCCCCCGCCACAGCGAGAGCGGCACTCCAGAGTGACCGGCTCGTCGCAGAGATGGGGACCTCCGGGCTAGGGCTGCCCTAGAGATCTTTGCCGCTGTAGCAGTGTGGGTTCAAGGGCCTGACTTTCCCGTGGCAGAAGCCCAGGTGGAGGAAGGTTACCTACCCGTGCGTTTGCCAGGAGAGGCGTATGCCACTCGTGTCAGCTGTGTTTAGACTAGGAGGGGTTGCTTGCCTGGCTTTATCGCTATGGCTGTCATCTGGCTGCCGCGTCCCACCTTTTCCGATGCAGCCCCGCCCCCGTCTCTATCGCCACCGGCCCCAGCCCTCTGCTAACACCGGTGCTATTTACTTTCTCTTTCACAAAGGGGGAAAGGGGATTTTTTTGCGGTTATTGCTTTGGTCAAACATTAACTGGTGTGTCAGCACCGGCTCTGATCTGGCCCAGGAGCACCAGGGCTGGCCCTCACTGCCACCTCATGACCGCGCCATGGTGTGCGAAGGAGATGCCAGCCTCACTCCAGTGCCTAGCTCTCCCCTGGCAATGGGCACTGGCTATTGGTGGTTCCACAGCAGGACCACGTGGTGAGTGGTCCCCGGAGCCGGCTCTCCAAGTCAGGGTGCAGGTGCCATGCAGGGCCCCCGGGCGCCCTTTCACTGCCCCGTCCGCCCAAACAGAGAGCTGCGTGCCCCCATGTCGTCAGCCAGGCACGTCAGCTGCCCCACCGCCCTGCTGGGAATGCCAGCGAGGAGCCAGCCACTTCCAGCTGAGACGCGGACACCTGTCCACTAAACACGGACCAAGGCCCACTTCCCACGGGCCACCCGAAAGGGGGCAGCCCATAACAGCGCTCGGCCACCGCTGGCCCTGCCAGAGTGAACTGGCATCCTAGAGGCGGACGGATCTGTAGCCCATTAGACGCTCCCCGCTGCAGGCTGTGCCGCTGTTTGCCTCCTGCCCCAGGACAGTGCAGGCACGTGCTACGCCGTGGGGAACGAGGCTCCTGTGGGGCCAGCAGTCAGATCTGCAGCCTCCTGGGGAGCCTGGGCCGAGTCACCCCGCGGCTGGAGCTCGGTCTCCCGCGGTGTGAAAAGGGGGTGGGGAGGCTGATGGGCTCCTCGGACGGCAGGTGCCGGAGACGTGCCGGGCTCCAGGGTTAGAGAGCAGCTGGCGATGAGATGGCTCCAGGCCACCTTACACTCGTGGCCCAGGTGACATCTCCCGAGCGCCGATGCGGGTGAAAGGGCTGCAGCAGGGCTGGCGTCGCTCCACGTGGAAAGCCCCAGACGGTGTTTCTCCTCCCGGCCCCGCTCTCTGCTCAGGTGGAGCCCAGGGTCTGTGCAGGGAGAAGCCTGGCTTCTGCAGTAACCTGACAGTAAACAGCTCTGGCAGCGAGAGGGTCTGGCCGGGGCGTGGAGACACGTTACAGGAACCTCCCGGGGTGCATCATTGTTCCCCTAAATAATAAACCCTCCCATCCCTCTACACCAAGCGGCAGGGAGCCCGGGCACACGCATCCAGCTCCTGGTGCAGCAGGGCTGGGGACTGGACCTTTAGACTCGAGATCACCAGTTCAAATCCAGCACCGACTAGTCCTGTAAAAACCCAGCAGGGCTCTTGGCGAACGGCCGTGAGTGTGAAACGAGCCACCCAGGTCCCAGCGGGGCAGGCGGCCACGTCTCCCCATCTGCCTTGCCATTAACGTGCCCCTCAGGGACCAAGCAACCCCTACAGTCGGGACTCCCCGCTCAGGCCAAGAGGCGACCCTCCAAGTACCTGTCCTGGCTCCAGAGCTGTCAAGCCAGCAGGTTCCTCCAGGCCTAGATTCAGCCCCGCGCCCAGTGAGCCGGAGTTCGAGCTCTGTCCCACTTGCCATCCACCCGGCAGGCAGGCAGGCCCAGCGGCGCTCATGGCTCGGCCCCGAGCTTACACTGCAGCAGGAGAAATTCAGCCTCCACCTGAGCAAAGACGTTAGCCGCACGGGCGGGGCGGGTGGTGGGGCGAGCTGCCACGGGAGGCTGTCGCTGCACATCATCCAGCTTGAGAGCAGATTTAAAATTAATCTAAAATTAATGTAAAAAAGAATCAGGAAAACTGGGAAAGGTTAAAGGAAACCACGTCACCCTGCTCTGTGGCAGGGAACAGCACAAACAGTGTCTCTGGAACATCAGGGCACTTCACTGCCTGTTCCTTATGTAACCCTTCTGCCCCTCTGAGTTGGCAGCAACCAGGGCCGGGTTCAGTATCCAGGGGGTCCGTTTCAATAACACAATGCAAAACCGGCTCGAGCCCCCACCCAGTGACCTGGGACAACCACCTACCACCCCCCTGGGTGCCTCTAGGAGGCAAAACTTCCCCACTCGCAAGCACGGAGTCCGAGTGTAGCAAAATCCTTTTAATAAAGGAGGGAAACAATGTGGCGTCATATTGGGGAAACCCCACAAACAGGATTCATAACATAAACCATGAGCAAAAGTCCCACCAAGTAAGTTTGGCAATGTCCTTTTCCCTCAGGGTCTTAAGTCCAATCACCCCAAAGTCCAACAACCCAAAAGTCTCTGTCCCTGGTCAGTGCAGCCCCAGAGTTCAAAAGTTTGTCTGCAGAGTTTTACCCCCCCCCCAGCCTGGGTGGAAATGGGGGGAGGCACATGGGGTGTTAAGGGGGCACCTTACATGGGCCGGGGCTGACTGCCTCACCTCTCCGTGGAGTTCTGCTGCAGCCTTCCCCACGACCAGCTCCACTCCACCAGCTGTGCCACTCCTCCAGCCGTCCCTGCAAACCGCTACACTCCGCACCACTCACTGTTCCTTGGTCCACTTCAACCATCCCACAAACTGCTCAGCTCGGCTTCGCTCTGCTCACTGTTCTGCTCCAACCACGCGGCAACTGCTCCACTCTGCCAGCCGCTTGGCAATAGATCTTCAGGCTCCCCCACTAGTTAACACAGCACTCAGTGATCTCAGCTCAGTAAGTTTAGCTCTTTTAGTGATTTCAGCTTGTAGTAGGGGAGCCCCAGTGCTGGTGTACCATTGGCCCAAAGTGAATTCAGCTCAGCAGCCTCTAGATGGACTCCTAATGGAATCAAAATTAGTTCTGCTCTTCAACAGTGGAGAGAGGAGGTACAATTGGTGTTCCAGACCCTCAAAAGAGACCAGGCACCAGAGCCATCATCCCCCACCTCAATTCACTGGGTTTTGGCACCCATGTCCCTTGTCTAGCGAGTGCTACTTAGTTGATGGTGAGATCCTCTGTCATAAAACAGTCTCATAGTCCTTCATTCACATAATCGGGGTAACAACACTTTATTCCTCCTGCCCCAATAACAGAGAAATTGGGGATCCCACAGCTGTCAAAGTGACCATTTTAGGCTGCCGTGGGCTATGCTAGGCGGGGTGGGTGTGCCTATGCAAACAAGATCAGCTCCTGAAATTCTTTTCCACACTCGCCATAATTCACCACCAGATGTCAGGGTAGAGCTCGGCCTGACTCTGCTTACACTTGTAGGTCCCAGGCCTCCCTCTCAGGCCCTGGCTGTGCCGCAGGGATGCTGCGGGTTGGACACTTGCAATGGTGGTAGCCACACACCTCTGGGCTTTGGGTGGTGGGACCCTTCTTCCCAGCACCAGCCCCCCGCCGGGTTAAGATCCCCCTCCCAGGCTGGCCTGCAAGGATCCTTGGCTGGGGGTGTCTTTCTGTGCTGGGCCCTTTGCCCAGGGTCCCCCTTGGTTGGCCCCAGTTGCTCACCGTACCCAGCTCCAGACTGCTCCACCGCCAGCCCCAGCTCCTCTGTTCTAGCTCCGGCTCCACTCGGCCTCAGCACTGATGCTGCTGCTCTGCCTCCAGCCCCCTGGGCTGCTTCTCTGGATCCTCTGGCTCTGTGGCTGCAGCTCTGCTCCCCGGGCAGGATCTGCTCTCCCTGGGCTGTGTCTCTGGCTCTGTGGCTGAAGCTCTCCCCACAGGACAGGTCTGCTCCGGGGGCTGCTTCCGTGACTCTGCTCCCAGCTCTGACCTGCTTCCTGGGCTGCTTTTCTGGCCCCTCTGGCTGGCCTGGCTCTGCTCCCCAGCTCAGCTCAGGCCCCTGCTCTCCCCTTAGCTCTGCCCCCCTCCGTCTGCCCCAGGCAATTCCAGCTCACCCGGTGGATGGGACCCCCCTGGCCTCCTGACTCCCTGAGTAGCCTGCCCGCCCTGTCAATCAGGCTCAGAGGCTGAGGCTGACCTGGAGCGCTGGCCTCTCCCCAATCTTTTAGTGCTGGGATCTAGTCAATCAAAACACTCCCCTGAATGTCAGTAAGGGGGCAACAGTGCCCTTACGTTGGCTGGAAGCTCAATCTGCAGCAGGGCAAATCAAGCCCATAATGAGAGTCCAGGCTGGTCACTCTGCAGCGCCTCGGCCATCCGTAGGGTCAGCGGGAACAGCTGCAGGCGGGGGCGGGGGGCTCTGTTTGTTCAGCCTAGCAGCAGGTAGAGTCACACTGAGATTCGCCGCCTGCTAATGGCCAGTTTTTAAGTCCTCAGACGTTGTCGGCTTTACGAATGACTCCCATGGGCCATGCTCACAGCTCCTGGTTAACCGTAAAACCCAAGGATGGTTGTGCCATAATTACCCATTTCAGGGATTCTTGCATCTTCCTTACAAACAGCTGGCTCTGGCCGCGGTCAGAGACCGGACGCTGGACTAGATGGGACCCAGGCTTGGCACCAGTCTGGCATTTCCTGTTCACTAGGAAGTCAGCTTTGGGGCAAATGAAATGGTTCCCTCTCCTCACATCTACTACGGGGGGCGCTGTCTGCAGCACTGAAGGGGAGTCCTGCTCTGGAAAGTGACTGGCATTGTGGGGCTGCTGTCCACTTGCCCTCTCTGTGATTTCTGCATCCACTGGGCCCATTTCACATGCAAAAAGAGGGATTTTTTCTAACCACCGGCCCTGCAGCCGCAGCCTGGGCTCAGAGCCAAACCAGACTCTGCCCTTTTCAGGCACTAACCCCAGCAACAGAAGTTCTGCCGGCTAAACCGGGCCGGCAGTGACCCCTGGGCAGCCCCATTGCCTTCAAATCCTGCCCTCTGGAGGCTTGTGACCACTAGGAAACAGAGCCCCAAATCGCCGACACTGCAACCCAAACGGAGATTTTACAACTTTCCTGCACAATGAAAAGTTTGACAAGAAATCGCTGCGGGGTGAAGCTAAACATCGTGTTCCAGTTTCGACCTTCCGCCAGTCCATGCGAGGCTATTTCAAAAGAAGAAGTTCTTTCGAAACACAATAATCAAAATGTTCTGTTAAAAAATGTCAAATCAGAACATTTGGCCGTTCTCTAAAAGCTTCCTTTCAATTGGATTTCTAAGCAAAATTTCATTGAAATCAACGTGTTCCCACAGAATGTTTCAATTGCGGTGAAACAGTATGTCCAAGGGGAAAGATTTTCAACCAGCCCCAAGCATGAGCTAAGCCCCTGCCTGGGTGGGAGAAATGTTTTGGGAATAACAACTGGTCAATAGCAAATTCTGATGTAGTTGGGGATTGGTCCTGCTTTGAGCAGGGGGTGGGACTAGATACCTCCTGAGGTCCCTTCCAACCCTGATAGTCTATGAAATTGCGAATAGTGAACAGTGACTAAATAATGGGTCTTGTTGACTTGTACATATCCCTGTTCACGTGCATTTTAAGAGGCACCTTGGATACATTTGGGCTTCATTAAACTAATAAATAACAACAAAACGAGCAGCTGTTCTCCAGACATTTGTGCAAACAAACCCGGCATTTTGCACCAGTGCTCCAGAGCAGTGACTCCAAAGGCACATGTATAACAGAGAGCCATTTGGAATTCAAAGGCGCGTGTGCGGGCCCTTGTTTCAGTGTCTAGCCGTGTCTGTGCCATGCGATGAGAGGGGGTGGGGAGAGGGAGGTGGGGAATGTTCTAGAACTCTCCAGCTCAGCCAGAGCAGATTAACGGTAATATTTTCAAAAGCGCCTAAACCGTATTTTCAAAAGAGACTCAAGGCCAGATTTTTAAAGATGAAGCTGGATTCCTAGTGGGAACTGCAAAAGTGCCCAGGTGCCTACCCCCATAGAAATCCAAAATTGGAATTGAAACCTCATTGGCTTCCCATGAGACTTGACGGCCAAGTACCTGAGTCACTTTGAAAATGGGATTCAGGCTCCTAAATCAGTTAGGTGCTTTTGAAAATGTTGCCCTAAGCCTGTGTTTCGTGGCCTGCGAAATCCCCTATATTCGGTGCTGGTAGATTCTGTCCTGCTCAGGCCCATCACCATGGTATCTGAGCGCCTGTGATTCTGGCGGCTTTCCCCAAGGCAGGGATCTGTCATTGTTAATGCTTTTCCCAGCCCAGTCCCTGCTCTCTGGCTATGGGGCCAGCGTCAGCAATCCTAACCCGAGGAGGAGGTGGAGGAAGGTTCTGCATGGGAGCAGTCGCCAAGATAAACACAGTAAGCGTGAAAGGAAAATAACTGAGGCCTGACAGTTCCAGGCCCCTGGCTTTGCTTTGGCAGCTCTGGGGCTCTCCCGCTCCCCTCCTGGTCCCAGCAGGGGGGCACGTTCGGGGAGGTGGATTTCTAGAAGCAGCAGGCAAGTTGCCAATGCCCCTTGTTGTGCCAGCCCGCAAGAGCCGAGACACCAGCAGGGGCAGAGTGTCATTGCCTTGCTGCTGTGCCCACTGGGGCAGGAACCTGGGCTCACTCACCCCGAAGTTCTGCTGGGGGGACCCCGACCTTCCTTGCTGGAAGAGCTGTGCCAAAACCAGGCGTGCGAGGTGCTGGGCACGCTGGCCCTGCTCCAGCAGAGCACTTAAGCACATGCTTAGCTGTGAGCATGTGAGTGGGTCAAGGGGATGATGCCGGACCAGGGGTTGAGTGCTTATCTCTGGGACAGAGAGAGCCCTGATGCAGCAGAGACCATAAGGAAAGGGAGCGATAATAAGGCAGAAAATACCATTATGCTCCTATGTACATCCCTGGTACACCCACACCTCGAACATTGTGTGCAGATCTGGTCACCCCATCTCAAAAGAGATAGCTCTGAAATGGAAAAGGTGCAGAGAAGGGCAAGAAAGATGATTATGGGCACAGAACCGCTTCCACACGGGGAGAGAGTAAAAAGACGGGGATTGTTCAGCTTAGAAATGGGACAACTAAGGGGGGTATGACAGAGGGCTATAAAATCATGACCAGTGTGGAGCAAATGAAAAGGGAAGTGATATTTACCCTTTCCAGTAGCATAAGAACCAGGGGTTCCCCAAGGAAATTAACAAGCAGCAGGTTTAAAACAAACCCAAGGAAATATTTCTTTACGCAACGCACAGTCTGTGGGACTCGCTTCCAGGGGGTGTTGTGAAGGCTAAAGGGATAACTGGGTTCTAAAAAGAACTAGATGAATTCCTGGAGGGCAGGTCCATCAATGGCTATTAGCCAAGGTGGCCAGCGATGCAGCACTATGCTACGGGTGTCCCTAAGCCTCTGACTGCCAGAAGCCGGGTGTGACGTTATGCTGCTGCCACTATTCTATAATTGCAACGAGTCTTATACAAAGTGTGACCCGTGGCCAGAAAGGGTTACGCTGCTTGCAGAATAATTCACCCATTAGCGAGATGGTAAAACAGTTTGTAAAGGTAATTGGGGCCATTCCGTGGCAGATAGGCTAGAACTTTGAAATGCAAACCGGCATTGTTAGCAATTAGAGGTAACACTAGTGGTATGTGAGTCCTCATATCTTGTTAGATGCTAACCATGTAAACAGACAGTTCCTCTCTGTCACTATAGCTATTGAGTCAGAGATCAAAAGGACATATTAACATTTAGATGAACTGTAAAATAAATGTGTTAGTCTTTAAGGTGCCACAAGTACTCCTGTTCTTTTTGCGGATACAGACTAACACGGCTGCTACTCTGAAACCTGTAAACATAGTAACATCACTGTGTTCGTCTCTCTTTGAAATGTACAGCAAATCACCAGACAGCATTCCATAGGTGGAAAGAGCTTGAGATGAGATTAAGGTTAAAGGCCACCGTAGATAATCAGCATCAAGAGAATATTGCATCAGAGTCTCTTCGCTGGCAAAATGTTCTGAAAGGGCTCACTGCCATTGTGAGAATGCTTGCTACCCAAAACCTAGCACTGCGTGGCACTTCAGATCAGCTGTATGTGCCAAACAATGGAAACGTCCTTGTTTGACGCTGTACTCCAGGAGCATCTAAGAAGAGTCACCAGCCAAGAAATGTACACACACCACTACCTTGGAAAAACAATTCAAAATGAGATCAGACAGTTACTGGCAACAAAAGTCAAACAGAAAATTGTGGCAGATCTGAAGTCAGCAAGATATTACTCTGTTATTCTGGACTGCACACCTGACACCAGCCATATGGAAGAAATGACTTTAATGGTGTTTGTAACAACAACAGAACCTAGTGGAAATGTCCCTGCAATGGTGACTGTCAGAGAGCATTTTCTAGAATTTATTGACATTGATGATACTACAGGAGTTGGGATGACAAATGTGCTTCTTAAAAAACTGGAAGATACGGGAATTGCGATAGCTGACGTGAGAGGTCAGGGCTATGATAATGGTGCCAACAAGAGAGGAAAGAACAGAGGGGTGCAGATACGGATCCGAGAGTTAAACCCTCGAGCTATTTTTGTCCCATGCCGTTCTCATTCACAGAACTCAGTGGTCAGTGATGCAGCATCAGCTTCTAGTGAGGCTGCTGAATTTTTTAATGTAATTCAAAACATCTCTGTATTTTTCTCTGCGTCAACTCATCGACGGCAAATTTTGAAGCAACATCTGGGAACATCCTCTGTGACACTGAAACCACCGAATGCAACACAATGGAAAAGTCGAGTGGAGGCGATAAAGCCTATTAAACACCAAATTGGGAAGACAGATGATGCCATAGTTGCCATCATGGAGGATAATGCTATGACAGGAACTGTTCATGGGAGAACAGTGGCAGAGGGAAATGGAATCACCAGACACATACATAACTTCACATTTCTGTGTGGCTTAGTGTTGTGGCATGACACTGTTTGAAATAAATGTTGAAAGCAAGAGACTCCAAGGTGTTAACCTTGATATATCTGGAGCAATGGAACAACTGGACAAAGCAAAGTCAGACCTACAGTCTGACCGGTCAGATGAGGGATTTCAAAACGTTCTGAGAGTGCACAGAAGTTGGCAGAGGAACTTCACACTGAAGCTATTTTCCCACCCATTCAAGAATACAAGAGTCACCCAAGAAGAAGACATTTTAATTACGAGGCAGGGGATAATCCCCTAAGAGACCCCAAACAACAATTCAAAGTTGAAGAACGTTTCATGCAGCTCAAGGAACTCAGTGTATATTTGGGATGTTGTATGATATTCCAAAACGCCTCACTATACCTGAAGAAGACCTGCACCAGCAATGCAGGCACTAGAGACAGTGCTGACACATGATGACATGCGTGATATTGATGCGAGTGATTTAGGTGATGAACTGAAAGCCCTTTCAAGATACATTTCAGGAGGATCAACTCCAAAGGCTGTTCTGGAATATATGTGCACAAATAAGATGACCACCCTCTTTCCAAATGCTTTTGTTGCTCTGCGCATACTTCTAACACTTCCTGTAACAGTTGCCAGTGGAGAACGCAGCTTCTCCGAGCTGAAGTTAATAAAAACACGTCTACGCTCCACAATGACACAGGAGAGGCTGGTCGGCCTTGCAACCATCTCAACAGAGCATGAGCTGGCCCAGACTGTGAACCTGCAGGAAGCAGTTCAAATCTTTGCAACCAAGAAGGCACGGAAAGCACCACTTTGATTATTCAAACAGATACAAATGCCAGTGTTTACTATGCAGACAAGAAAAGTTACATTTGCTGTTCAGGTGTTTGAAAGTTAAGTGTTGTTTAAAATTTTTGAACAAGGCATTTTAAGTTGTCAGTTCTCCTTTATTGGGGTAGGTAGCAGAGCAGGACCATGAGAGGAGGAGAACAGGAAGAAGGCAGAATTGAGACCTTTCAAGGTTTTGCCCCAAGCAAGGGGGCATGGGGGCGTCATTTGAGCTCCCCAGCTCAGGTTCCAAAATGTTGTGGGCTGGCCCGGCCCTGCCCTGCCGGGGTGGCTGTTCTTGTGTTCTTACGTTCCAAAGACAGGGCTGGATCCACATGCCGGCCCGCTCCCCTTTGCCAGGGCTCGCTCTGCTGCTCCTAAAAACATGTCTGGGGTTTGTGTCTAGAGACTATAGCTTGGTCTTCACCATCACACTGGATTTCTTGGTGCCCTGCGTAGGGGGGGCATCTGCCGCTAACCCACATCAGCTTTAAGCCGCTCTGCATCTCTTGGGGCATTTTTATGGCCAAGCTTCGTCTGCCTCTTACTGGATTTATGTCAGTTTATAACGCCTCGGGGCAGGGGCTGAGGGGTGTCCGTGTGCATTAAAACTCATCGTCAGTGCTTAACAATTCGCTTCTGTTCGGAGAGCTGCTGTACTGCTGAACGTGGGTTGGGCCATGGGGAGCGGCGTGTAAGGCTCCTTCCTCTGTCCGGCCCTGGAGCTTAGAACAACCCTGCACTGGGCACCAGGTCCAGGCTAACTGGTTGGCTGATAGGTGTGATTCCAGGCACTGGCTGTAAGGCGAGCTCAGGCTGCACCGACTAACTGGCAGCTGTCCAGTTCCACCTTGGGCCTGGGGCATCAGAAGACTTGCGCTCTGGTGCTGGCATGAAGCTTTGTGCCTCAGTTTACCCACTGTAGGGTGAGGAGAATGACCCCGTCCCTCAAGGTCTTTGACAGTTCCTAAGTATTCTGATCTCGTTATGTGGGTAACAGCGACGGGGGCCCTGCCCCGCGTCAGGAGGCCTGTTTAGTCTAGGCAGGGGATGCCTGGCAGAGAGAATCTGGCTCTGCATTTCAAGGTACACAAGTGCTGAGGTGTCTTGTTGCACGGGGGCCTCAGAGCCCAGACCGGCCTGATCCCAGAGGGTACCACTGCGGGGCAGCTGCTAGCAAAGCTGGCTCTGAAGGGCTGCTGGGGCTGGGGAATGGGCTGGGTAGGTCTCCACAACGCAACACCCCGGGGGCTCTGCCCGTCCCTCCTCCGCAGCACACTGCTGAGAGGCCAGCGTCAGCAGGCACACGGGCAGGTGCTGCAGGCACTGCTGGGTGCTGAGAGCTCCTGGGGGAGAGGGAGATTTTCCAGGGCAGTCTGGTGCCCAGGTCCAATGGGCGTCGTGTCTTCCCCACAGAACCGGACCCCAATGCTTGACGCATTTCCCTCCACAAGCAGAGACTGGCCCAGCCCCAGAGCCCCCTCCCCTCGGCCCAGCAGGGTTTGTGCCCCAAACACAAGCAGGAATCTCTGTACAGTTCGGGGGGGTTTATTTTAAAAAATCATTTTGATCACAGCCAAAAAAGGGAGAGCGAGAGAGCGAGAGAGAGCGAGAGAGCGAGAAGGAGCGAATTCCCCCGTGTTTCAGAACAGCAAACAGAGCCAGCGGCAATTGCCTGGGGCTGCTGACACTGCTGCTGACACCCGGCCGGGGGCGTCTAGCCACAGGCCAAGCTCAGTCTGATTCAGAAAAGCAGAGACGCCCTGGGGGCCCCGGAGTCTCTGCTGGGAAGGAGAAACCCCCGTTCCTGCCTGGGAATGGCCCCCCATGGCGGGCTGCCCACCTGTCATTCACTGGAGGGGAGGCCAGTCCCTCTCCCCTCCTCTCCGGGCTGGTCCAGGCCTTATCTCATGCTGCTTCCAATACCTGGGCTGCCCGATCCGGACACGGTACAAGGCTGCTTTCCTCTCTCCACCCCTTCTGCCAAACGCGGCTCCTGCCCGTCTCGCCCCCGGCCTGACCTAAGCTCCAGGGACTGGCCACACGTCCCAGTTTATTGTTAATTAAAAACTGGAGCCAGGCCGCAGCCCAGGTACCAACACGCGTCTCGCCTGGCCTTTCGCCGCCCTCCATCTCCTCTCCTCACCCGTTGGATCTGGCCAGCCCAGGCGTGGCCAGCTCAGCGCTAAGCTGCTCAGGGAAGGAAAAGCCCTGGTGGCTTTAAAGGGATGGAACTGACCCCCCCCCCTCCCCCAGGCCAGCCCGACGCATCGCCAAGGGCCAGTGCTGCCGTGCGTTACCCACCACACGCTCACCACCCGGAAGTGGCTCGGCAAAAGTGCCCACCTGGGGTTCCCCTGGGTGCCTGCCTGGCACTGCCCTGGCAGCTCGGTACAGAAGCATCCGTGGACAGGTGGCACAGGGCAGGCCGGCCGGCGTGGGGTTGGCAAAAAGAAAAAGAGGCTTTGTGCCCAAATGTGCCTACATTGGGAGGGGATTGCAGGGAACAGAGAACGGGGCCGGACTGGCAGGCCAGGAGACCCAGGACAGGACAGCGCAGTGACTGCACCCTGCCCTGCTGGGACCCCTCTGGGCTGACAAGAGTTCAGTCTCTGGGGCCCATTCAGTCCATGGTCTGCTGCCCACAAGGGGGCCATTCAGTGCCAGTTGTGGTGTCTCTAATGTGGGCACCTGCCCATTAGGGGCTGAGCCGAGACCTACCAAACTCATCTCACATCGTGGCCACGGCACAGCCAGCCAGGCTGTACCAGCCATCAGTCGCCACCTGCCACGGCTGAGTTAAAGAGCGCAGAGACCTCCCTAATTCCCAGGGGTGCTGCAAGGGCCCGCCCAGGCGCTGTGGAGGAGCCCAGCTCACTGTGAGAGCGCTTCGGTCTGGAGCGGGTTCCGCTCAGAGCAGTGCCAGCCGGCACGCCCTGTGTCGCTCGCAGCTGGCAGGCCGGGGCGCTCCCCCAGCCCGGCACCACCCAGCTTGACAAATCACAGAAGCCAAGGGAGACTCCCCAGGGCAGAGCAGAGAGCAGAGAGCAGGAAGCGGGGAGCTCCAAGGGAGGCAGTGCGGTCACACCAGATTCAGTCCCAAGGAGCTGGAAGCTGCTCGCCCTGCAGCCGGACGCGCTGAAAGGGGAATGCAGAACTCGCAGGCATCACGATCAGCTCTCAGCCCCTTTCCCATCGCCGGGCCGTGGGCCAGCCGCAGGCTCCTCCGGGTCTACTTGCTCCAGAGGTTGTTCTGGGGAATTAGAGAAGGAAAGGGTGATGCTTTCGGCATCGGTGAGGCCTCATCCGGAGCACTGTGTCCAGTTCTGGGCCCCCCACTACAGGAAGGATGTGGACAAATTGGAAAGAGTCCAGCGGAGGGCAACAAAAATGATGAGGGGGCTGGAGCACATGACTTATGAGGAGAGGCTGAGGGAACTGGGATTGTTTAGTCTGCAGAAGAGAAGAATGAGGGGGGATTTGATAGCTGCTTTCAACTACCTGAAGGGGGGTTCCAAAGAGGATGGATCTAGACTGTTCTCAGTGGTAGAAGATGACAGAACCAAGTTGGCCTCAAGTTGCAGTGGGGGAGGGCTAGGCTGGATATTAGGAAACACTATTTCCCTAGGAGGGTGGTGAAGCACTGGAATGGGTTCCCTAGGGAGGTGGTGGAATCTCCTTCCTTAGAGGTTTTTAAGGCCCGGCTTGACAAAGCCCTGGCTGGGATGATTTAGTTGGGCTTGGTCCTGCTCTGAGCAGGGGGTGGAACTAGATACCTCCTGAGGTCCCTTCCTACCCTGATGTTCTATGATTCTATGGTTCTCTGCTGGTAAAGCAGGTGCCAGCACTGGCAAACTCACAGCGGGAACCCAAAGCAGCTCAGCTGTATGTTAGTTAGGCTGAAATAGGCATTAGTCTGATATTCGTCTGTACTTGGTGCTTAGACTCCGTGGAACGCTTGTACGTTGGGCTCTGCGCTAATCTCGCGTGGAACGGCTGCACGCCAGGCTGTAAGGACGTAGGTCAGTTGTGCTTTGTCACTGTGAAAATGTTTGCTCTGAGCTTGGGAACCCAGGCCTAGGAATGGTCCCTCCTGCCACCCTAGAAGATTAAAGAGGCCACTGAGGAACATCGCAACACAACGGGTTGATGAATGGCCCCTGCTGCAGTACAAGGGAGCTCTGCCCAGGGCCTGGAAGGCTAAATGTGAAAGATAAAACAAGTCACAAGAAAATGTATTCGCTTTGCTGTCTGAACTCTCCCCGGCCAGAGACACTGAACTGAGGCAGAGATCCCCCAGGGTTACCCCTGAGTCCGCCCGGAAAGACATTGTATATGGGCAGATTACTACAGCTCTGTCCTCTTGAGAAACCGGAGCTGGCAACTCATTTGTGTCTGGGTTCGCTTGCTTTCCCCCCTAGGTAACTCTGTTGTTTCTCTGTTCTAGTTACTAACCCTTTTGTTAGCTGATTGCAGGGCTGGCTGCCGGCGCTGCCTTTGCTGTGAGAGGTGAGAGGTTTGGGACTGGCACTGGGAGTAACCGGACTATCTGGGGCTCTTTGGGGTATGTGACCGTGTCTCGCTAGGCCAGCTTGTCTGGGTGGCAGGCCAGGCTGGAGTGTCTGTGGGGACTGTCTGGGACTCCATGGTGAGACCCAGGAGTTCACATTGTTCCTGGGGAGGTGAAATCTAACCACCAAACACAGCCCAGGCTGGGGGCTCTGCCCCAGACAGGCCCTCACGGTCGCGAGCCACCTCAGCCAGCGGTAGAGAAGGAAACGGCATAAGGGGACTGGTGACCCCTGCCACACAGCGAGCCTCTGAGTGCCCCCCCCCTATAAATTAAACACACTTTTTATATATTTCACACCATTATAACTGCTGGAGGCAAAGCGGGGTTTGGGGTGGAGGCTGACAGCTCGCGACCACCCGTGTAATGACCTCGCGACCCCCTGAGGGCTCCCGACCCCCAGTTTGAGAACCCCTGGGCTACTGCACTGACCCGGCAGGGGGGCTCCCAGCTGCTTTGCCCGTGGATTGCGCCGATGCCACGGAGCTCCTGCTCTCCCCTCGGCTCGCTGCTGGCACCGTGGCCGGGGGAGGAAGAGGAACTGTACGTCCCTCTCTTGGGGCACCGGGGGCTTTAGGGTTTCCCCAGCTTATGCGGGAATGACCCCCACAAGAGTGACCGTGCAGCTAGTGCCGTACGGGGCAGTGAGCAGCTGGGAGCATCCCAGCATCCTGTGCCCAGCATGGAGGGGGCGACGCCTCGCCAGTGTCTGCCCCGCCCTGACTAGCTGGTGCCTCTGCTGCTCGCCCGGTGCCCGGGTCTTACCTTGCTCTGGTACACGCTGTCCAGCCTGTCCGTCAGACGCCGCACCCAGTGGGCATGGGGAGGGGCGCAGAGCTGCTTCCCCCTCACGGTGATAAACCTAACGCACAGCGAGGAAACAGACGGGGACAGCTGAACAGGACGCGCCGCATCAATCAGAGCAAGCCGCCTCCGTCGCTCCCCTTCTCCCTGCCACGCTCCCCACTCCTCCGCCGGGAGCCACTCCCTGGCACGCTGTCATTCCAGGCGCTGCAGCCTACGGGGCCTTCCGTGCTGGCCGCAAGCCGGGCTACAGCTGGCCCAGGAAGGGCTGGTGCGCCACAGCCGGAGCACCCCGGTTAACAACAATCTTTAAAGCTTTTCTTCTCACAGCCCCCGCAAGGCCTGTTATCCTCATTGCACCGGGGGAAACTGAGGCACCAGCCCCCCAGTGACTTGCCCAGGGTCACCCTGGGAGTCAGCGGCAGAGCAAGGGACTGAATCCAGCATTTTGTACAGCAGTAGGCTGCCCTGTCCGCTGGGGCTGCGGCGAGGTCAGAAGCAGAAATGGTGCCAGCCCCGGGCAGAGGCTGTCGCGATGATATTCCTGCCCTGGCTAACCTGAGCGCCTGCCCAGGATCCCGCAGGAGACGGCCTGTTCTCTGGGACCCAGCCCCATTTCAGCCTCACGCTGGGCGAATTGTCCGAACCCAGGCTCCCAGCTGCCCGAGGCTCCCCCCGACTGACTCCAGCTGGCAACCCAGAGCCGCCCGGGCTGGGAACCGACAGCGGTAGCGTAAGAGGAGCTGAAATCCGGCTTGGCCCATCGGCTGGGGAGTCACTGGGGCGGCCCCAGGCTGGCTCTGACCCTTCGCGCTCAGCTCTGGTGGGGCTCGGCGCACCGGGCGGCACCGGGCGTGTGCAGTAGGAAGCCGAACTCTCCCCGGCTGCAGAGGCCTACGGCTCAGGCCTGGAGCAGGATGGGCTCTGGGGGGAGCTGCCTAGGCCACGCTCCAGCAGAGCTCTGTGCGCCCGGCGGCCTGCACAGCTGTGGGTCAGCCTGGCCGAGTGCGAAAGGAGGCTGCAAAGCCCCCAAATCCCTTTGCTCACAGCAGTGATCCAACCCCCCCGCCCCCCCGACTCCCAGCGCTGAGCAATGGCCGGGGGCCAGGCTGAGGGGCTGGTGTGCGTTGCACGGGGGGAGGCCAGAACGAGGTGCAAATGACACCTCCTGGCCACCTCTGGATCCCTTCAGCAACGTGCCCCGGCCCTGGCATAGGGACAGGCCAGAGCTCCCTCCTGGCAGGCGCCAGCATCTACCTGTGGGTCGGAGCCCAGCAGGGCCCGGGACCAGCACTGGACACGCTCCAGGGATAGACAGCGAGCGCGGTTTGTGCTTAACGCTGCCCGTCGGGAGACCTGCTTTCCATGGCTAGCCCTGCCCAGCATCATCACCGCCTGGGCCTCAGTTTCCCTGTTTGCAGGCTGGGGAGGGTCGGTTTCCCTGCTGCCTGGGGCCGTGAGGTTTGGCTTGTTAATGGGAGCGGAGGGCTGGTGAAGGGGAGACTTATTGTGCTAATCACCAGCTGGACTCTCTCCCCCCACATGCTGAGATACTCCTCTAGGGCCACGTCCTGCCCCCTTCCCTCCCATTGCAGCGGGGGGGGGGGGGGGTATTCTCAGCGCAAGGAGCTGGCAGCCCTCACTTCTGCTCAGCTGCTGCCCTGGGCAAAGCTCCCAGAGTCATCACGGGAGGGTGGGGTCCTGCGCTTGGCCCACACCCTGGGGGTCAGTGCCATCCTGCAGGAGAGCTGGGGCGCAGGAGCTGGGGCACAGGAGCTGGGCAGGGTGGATAGTGGCAGGAAAAATCTCTGGATTCAGGGGGCTGGAGAAGGAGCCTCTGGAAGTTCTCTGGGTTCCCGGCTTTGTTCTACCCAGCGCCCATCCCCCTGGTATCTGAGCTGCGTCTTCTCTCCCCGTGTCCCAACCCAGCCAGACTTCCCTCATGCCCCCAGCATCACCAGAGTGTCCCCTCACTCTGCCCCCAGCCGGCGTTCCCCAGGGCCCTGCCGAGGGACTCACACCACGGCGTGGATGGGGCAGCCGTCGGGGATCCGCTGCACCACGTAGTCCAGCACGATCTTGCGGGGGATGGGGACGGGGCTGGTTCTCAGGCAGCAGTCCAGGGCGTCGTTGCTGCCGGATGCTGGAAGAGAAAAGCGATGGGAGCGCTGGGCAAAGGGCAGAGGGAAGGGCACGGCCGCTGGGGCAGAGAGTAGGGGGCAGCTGGGTCCTGGAGCTGTCTCTTCACTGGGGCAAACTGGCGCCGTTCTTGTGGCGGCATCGACATGAGAGATGGCAAAGCCCCGAGGTGGCAGCTCATGTGTCCCCCTGGTCAGTCAGGGCTTCGCTCCAGCCTGGGTCTGAATGCCTCCGCGCTGGGCCTCTCTGGGAAACCCCCTAGCCCAGGGGATCTCTCTGCCCTCACCCTGCCCCTCCCTCCTGGGCCTCTCGAGCCCTTGAGAAACATGGATGACCTGAGCCCCAGGAGCTGACCCCCCGGGAGTGACGGTACAAGCCTGCCTGCCAAGGGCATTAGCACAGTCTGTGGGAGAGCCCGGAATCTCCTGGTTCCCAGCCGAGTGCACTGGATGCAGCACCGTGCTCACGCCCCTGCAGAGCTAGCCGGCGCTTGCAGGTCAGCACGGAGCCGTCGCTGGAAACTCACAGGTGCCCCTGGGAGCTAGTGCCCCGGAGCAATGACAGCCCGGGGGCAGCTCTGCCGGGGGCAGCTCTGGGCCCCGTCTGCCATGGGCAGGCTGCCCTGCATGAGGCTGGTGGGCATGGCCGGGAGTGGGGGGGGGCACAGGGTTTTTGTTATATGGTGTGTGGTTGCTGGTGAGTATTTGTTTCAGGCTGGCCCAGTCCTCGCTTACAGACAGCCCCCCAACCTGAAGCAAATACTCACCAGCAACCACACACCACACAACAGAAACATTAACCCAGGAACCTATCCCTGCAACAAAGCCCGATGCCAGCTCTGTCCACATATCTATTCAAGTGACACCATCATAGGACCTAATCACATCAGCCACGCCATCCGGGGTTGGTTCACCCGCACATCTACCAACGTGATATGTGCCAGCATGTGCCAGCAATGCCCCTCTGCCATGTACATTGGCCAAACCGGACAGTCTCTACGCAAAAGAATAAATGGACACAAATCTGACATCAGGAATCATAACACTCAAAAACCAGTGGGAGACACTTCAGCCTCTCTAACCACTCAGTGACAGACTTGAAGGTGGCAATTTTGCAACAGAAAAGCTTCAAAAACAGACTCCAGTGAGAAACTGCTGAACTGGAATTAATTTGCAAACTAGATACAATCAATTTGGGCTTGACGAGAGACTGGGAGTGGCTGGGTCATTACACAGATTGAATCTATTTCCCCATGTTACGTATCCTCACACCGTCTTGTCAACTGTCTGAAACGGGCCATCTTGATTATCACTACAAAAGTTTTTTTTTCTCCTGCTGATAATAGCTCATCTTAATTAATTAGCCCCTTAGCGTTGGTATGGCAACTCCCACCTTTTCATGTTCTCTGTATGTATAAATATCTCCTCACTGTATGTTCCAGTCTATGCAGCCGATGGAGTGGGCTGTAGCCCACGAAAGCTTATGCTCAAATAAATGTGTTAGTCTCTAAAGTGCCACAAGGACTCCTGGTTCTATTAACTAACTGAATAGCCCAGCGCACCGGCAGCTGGCTCAGTACTACCCACTGCAGCCATTTAATAGAGGGGAACTGAGGCACCGTGCAGTGATGTGACTTGTCCCGATTTACACAGCAAGCCTGTGCCAGAGCCAGGATTGGAGCCTGGGGCCAGATTCTCCCCACACAGGAACGGCTTCCTAGGGTCCCTAATCTGCCCCCGGAGTCCTGCTCCTCGGCCCTTTCTTCGAACACCAAGGACGACGGCCGCTCTTAGCTCAGGCCGTACCAGGCTAACCTGGAGAGACGTGTCCCAGAGATGCAAAGGGCAGCTGGCGTTTCCCGCTGTGAACCCTCCCCCTGCTTCCACCCAGCGGGCTTAGAGGCCGTCTGCCTGGCTGAGAGATGGGGCGCGCTCCGGAGCTCTCACCCCTCCCTCCCCCGCCCAGCTGGGATTCTGATTTGGTTTTACGGATTATTATTATTTCTCAGTTGTTTCCAGCAGAGCCCACAATGCTCCGGGCGCTGTCCAAAGCCCAGAGAAGCCAGGATACCTGCCCCTCGTCTCCCTCTCTCTCACACCCTTCCACACGTGTCCTTGCACACGCAAACTCATGCTCACAACAGACAACATGTGCACAGGCATCCAGGGCCCCGATCCTCCCCCTGCCTCGTGCCATCGGTGACGTCAAACACTGCCAGCCTATCACAGACTTACGGTCTGGCCCTGGGCAAGTCGTGTCACTGCTCAGTTTTCCCCCTGCACAAGGGGAGTAATGACAGCAGCCTCTTAGGTGTGATGAGGATCTGCTCAGTAATGCCCCAGGGAAGGGGCTCTGGGGGAGCCTTATTGGTCCAGCCCTGCAGGTCAGCATTTCACTGCACCAGGCACACGGGGGGGGGGGGAGCGCCATCCCTCCCTTTGCAACTAGCACGTGCATCATTGCACCCGGGTCTATTGCTGCCCCCTGCAGCAGGGGGGTCATTTGCCTCAAGTCCCCAACCCCGAGAGATTTCAGAATAAACGACACTGAGCTGCAGGCTGGAGTGCAGGGAGCAATTGCACACCGGGAGAGGGACCAGCCGGCACTTAGAGGGGGCCGGCTCCGACCCTAACGGGCCAGCCTGTGAGTGCTGGAAGGCTGCAGGGCCATACAGCCGCAGAGGGGAGAGGAAGAGTGGCCCAGTGGTTAGGACGCTAGCCTGGTGCTCGGGAGAGCTGGGTGTGATTCCCCGCGAGATTTAAGGCCAGGTTTACCCCCCCTGCACTGAAGTTCCCCCCCTCTGCGGGGACTAATGGCATCTCCTCGCTCCCGGGGTGCGGTGGGGATAACTATATGGACCCGGGGTGCTCAGGTGCCCCGGCAGCGGATCTGTTGATGCCCTAGCTGGAAAGCCAGCAGCATCCAAAGACCAAACTGGCTAATCCCGAACAAACCAGTCAGACTCATTCTAAAAGAGCCGGGCTGCGGCGAGCAGAACCCGGGGGGTGGGGGGGTGGGTGTCCATCTCACCTGGCTGGAAGCTCCCCAGGAAGAGGGCCGTCAGAGCGAGGAAAGCCACACTTCTAGCCAGCCCCATGCTCGGGCGGGAGCCCAGGCACAGCCTGCCGGGTGGAGTACGGAGGGTGCTGTCAGCACGGTCGCCTGCAGCTCTGTGAATCCTGCTGCTCCGGCTCTATTTATCCTGCAGCATCTCAGCTCTCACTTTCACTTCTGGGGCAGGCACTGACTCAGATGGGCAGGTTCCAGTTCCCCAGGCCCTTTGTTTGCTTTCAGGCAGCCTGGCTCGTGGACAGCAAGAGACGGGCCAACCCACGCTGCTGCCAGGCCGGCTCTGCAAACCCTCGTGGCCTGGTGAAGGGGGGTTGCAGAAACACCGCTGGGGCTAGCTCAGCTTCAGCCCCCATTTCAGCGGAAGCTGCCGGAGCTCGGGGGCAGGCTGGCGACGTGGGGTGGCTTTGGAGCCAGGGCTAAGCTGAAGGACCAATGACATCTTCTAGCCTCAGCCGGCGGGGGGGGGGGGGGGGGCTTTGCCCTGCCCTGGAGCCCCCCAAAGAAGCTGGGACTCTTACTGTAAACGTCAACCAGCCCAAATTGCATTGCAAGATGGCAGCCTCGTCGCACGGCCACGCCAGCCCAGAGGGCCTGGGTGTGCTGCAGGAGGTGGGCCAGGTCAGCTGCACGGGGAAGCCCCCTGGGCAGGGGTCCAGCTTGGTTCAGCAGGGCCCTGCTCACAGGGGCTGCAACGTCCTCGCTAACAGTTCCCCCCATGCCGCTCCTCAGCTGCCGTGGGCCCCTGCCCTTTGCAGTGGGGCCAGGGTGCGCTGCAGAGCCAAGCGCTCCGAGAGAAGGGAGGGAAACCGAGGAAGAGGGGAACTCGGCAGCGTAGGAATCCCAGGGGGTGGAGACCCTCTCCCTCGGCCAGGGCAGGCCTGTCACCTAGGGAGTGCTGCCCCCACCCAGCGCCCTGTGTGGTCTATGCACCAGGGGGCCCGATTGCAGGACCAGGGTCTCCCCTCGAAGGTCTGTCTCCCAGCCCTTCCCCCAGGCTGGCCCCTCACGGCTCCGGGTGAGGACGCTTATCGCCAGGGCCGTCCGAGGGTCGCCCGTCACAGAGCCAGGGGCCTTTTGCACAGAGCGAGCTGGCTGGGCCTGATTCTCCTCCAGGACCTGGAACCGTAAAGAGGGGACGGGTGCGAGGCTGCTCCCCCCACCCTCCCAGCAGCACCCCAGGTATATGGGGCCGGGCCGGGTCAGCGCCTGGATGGGAAAGCCCAGAGTGATAGACGGGGTGCTGGGGGTCCAGTGGGGGGGTGCCCTTCCCTCTGAGTCTGGGCCCTCCTGGGCGGTTCTGTAGGGAGCACGCTGGCACTGCCCGCCCGTCCCAGGGGGTGCTGAGCCAGTGCTCCAGGGTGCTGTGCGGGCAGCTGGAGCGAGACGGAAGCAGGGGCTCACGGGTGGTGACGATCCCGTGGTCTCTTTCCCAAGAGCAGAGGCACAAAACCCCAGAGTCCTGGCCAATTCCAGTCTCCCTCCGCAAGCCCCTCCTGCCATTCCAACCTTCACTTCCTGTCCCAAACTGCTGGGTGAGGTTGCTGCCGTGTGGCAGCCCAGAGCTGCCTGCATTTGGGTGGCGGGTGGGGAGATCGAGTGGGCAGCCTGTGCCGGGAATCCCGGGTGACAGACGCTCAGGCCTACCTGGACGAGAGCTTTCCGGGCAGTAACAGGAGGAGGTGGCCTTGGCGTAGTACCAGGAGCGTACAGAAATGGCTCCTGCCCTGCGGAGCTCGGCGTTTCAGGCCAGGCAAACGGACTGGATGTTTTTCTAAGCGAGAGGCTCCAGTGGGAATTATTTCAGGGAAATCCTACGGCCCGTGTTCTACCGGAGGCCAGACTAGATGACCCCAATGGTCTGGCCTTGGAGTCTCTGAATCTATGTGAAACAAAGGCAAACTCCCGGACAGCAAAGTAAACAAGGGAGTCCGCGGGGATCCAGGCGTGGTCTTTTTACCCCAACTCCTCTGGGGATCTTCAACATGGTCACCAAAGGGAAATGCGGCTGGCTCTTGGGCAGAGCAGTGACATTGCAGGCCCAGGACCTGCCAACGAGCAGGCTCTGCCTCCTCCCAAGCTTTCTGGCAATGCCCATTATCACTGTCCCATGGCGCGGCAGAAATCCCCACTTCCAGCCTTACTAGCATATCTCCCACACACCCAGCCCGGCTCTCCTGGCCAGCCCCGCGGTTCTGCTCAGCCACCTGGGCTGCATGGTCCCCTCTGCGCCATGAGGAGGCGCTAGCGTCTGGGGGAGTAGCCATCAACCAGCTCCTGTACTCCTGGGTCCCATTCCCGGACAGGCAGAGGGCCGGCATGAGGCCCACGCCCCGCTCACAAGAGAGGGTCACTGGAGTTACGTGGTGCACAGGCTTGGACTGACCTGCTGCGTGCCGGAGGGTGGGACCGTGTCCCCGGGAGGACAAAGGGTTTGCCCCCACTGGCTGTGCACGCTGCTGGGTGCGGACGGGAATGGCAGGAGTGGCTGAGACGCTCCAGGATCAGTGACGGCTCTGAGGCACCTGGACTCTCTTGCCGAAGCTCAGGAAAGTCACGGGACGATCCCCACCATGGACATTCACCCCCGTTTGTCAGGGAATCAGCTGCCCCTGCTCCGTGCCCCTTCTGCCTTCTGCAGCCACCCCAGCAAGGCGGGAGACCGGCAGGAACGGTAGTGAGGAGCAGGGAGCCCTAGGACCCCACCCGTGTCACGACCCCACCCGTTCGGCAATCTGGAATCAGGGCCCGACATTCACGAGATCTCGATACCAAGCATGAGATTTTTATAGGCAATGAATGGTGGGTGTTTTTCCCTCCCCTTCTGGGGTCTGAGCCTTCAGGGATCATGGTTCTCTCCCTCTGCTGCAATCACAAGGGTAAGGAAATGGAGGTGACGCAGCCGCACCGGGAGGTTCTTCGCGCTGTGTGGTCCCCATGTGGGTACGCATGTCCCCCCGAGTCCGGGCATGGTTAGCACTTGGAGAAGAACTGACATTTTGGCAAAAATACAAGCTGAGATTCTCATGCGCTCACGTGACTGCAGGAGCTGGGGCTTTAGCAATCACCAGGTAACACAGAATCCCATTAAAACCCCAGAGCGCAGAACACTGCGGAACAACCATTGCAATCATGAGCATTGCACCCAGCCAGTCAGGAAGGGCCCATAAGAACAGAAGAACGGCCAGACTGGGTCAGACCAATGATCCATCCAGCCCAGGATCCTGTCTGCCGAGCGTGGCCAGTGCCAGGTGCCCCAGAGGGAGTGAACAGAACAGGGAATCATCAAGTGATCCATCCCCTGTCGCCCATTCCCAGCTTCTGGCAAACAGAGATTTAGGGACACCCAGAGCATGGGCTGTGCCCCGATCATCTGGGCTAATAGCCACTGATGGACCTGTCCTCCAGGAACTGATCTAGTTCTTTTTTGAACCCAGTTATACTTCTGGCCTTCACAACATCCCCTGGCAGGGAGTTCCACAGGTTGACTGTGTGTTGTGTGTACTTCCTTATGCTTGTTTTAAACTTGCTCCCTATTAATTTCATTGGGTGACCCCCGGTCCTTTTCATCTCTCCTCATATGGAAGCTGTTCCATTCCCCTAATGATTTTATTTCCCTTCTCTGAACCATTTCCAATTCCCATCTATCTTTTTTGAGATGGGGCGACCACATCTGCACACAGTATTCAGGGTGTGGATGTACCAGGGATTTATACAGAGGCATTAGGATATTTTCTGTCTTATTATCTCTCCCTTTCCTAATGGTTCCTAACATTCTGTTCACTTTTTTGGCTGCCGCTGCACATTGAGTGGATGTTTTCAAAGAACTCTCCACAGTGACTCCAAGATCTCTCGCTTGAGTGGTAACAGCTAATTTAGACCCCGTCATGTCAGATGTATAGTTGGGATTATGTTTTCCAATGTGCATCACTTTGAATTTATCAACACTGAATTTCATCTGCCATTTTGTTGCCCAGTCACCCAGGTTTGTGAGATCCTTTTGTAGCTCTTCGCAGTCAGCTTTGGACCTAATTATCTCAAGTAATTTAGTATCAGCTGCAAACTTTGCCAGCTCCCTGTTTACCCCTTTCTCCAGCTCATTGATGAATATGTTGAATAGAACTGGGCCCAGTACAGATCCTTGTACGACCCCACTATTTACCTCTCTCCATTCTGAAAACTGACCATTTATTTCTACCCTTGGTTTCCTGTCTTTTAACCAGTTACTGACCCGTGAGAGAACCTTCCCTCATATCCCATGGCAGCTTCCTTTGCTTAAGAGCCTTTGGTGAGGGACAGAGGTCAAAGGCTTTCTGAACGTCCAAGTACAGTATACTCACCGGATCACCCTTGTCCATGTGTTTGTTGACCCCTTAAAGAATTCTAGTAGATTGGTGAGGCGCGATTTCCCTTTACAAAAGCTGTGTTGACTCTTCCCCAACAAATCGTATTCATCTCTGTGTCCAATAACTGTTCGTTACTAGAGTTTCAACCAATTTGCCTGGTACTGAAGTCAGGCTTCCTGACCTGTAATTGCCGGGGTCACCTCCGGGGTCTTTTTAAAAACTAGGTGCTACATTAGCTGCCCTCCAGTCCTCTGGGACAGAGGCTGATTTAAGTGATAGTTACATGCCACAGTTCGTAGTTCTGCAATTTCACATTTGAGTTCCTTCAGAACCCTTGGGTGATACCATCTGGTCCTGGTCACTTGTTACTGTTTAATTGATCAATTGTTTCAAAAATCTCCTCTATTGACAAATCTGGGACACTTCCACAGATTGGTCACCCAGAAAGAATGGCCCAGGTGCTGGGATCTCCCTCACATCCTCTGCAGTGAGGACTGATGCAAAGAATTCATTTAGCTTCTCTGCAATGGCCTTGCCGTCCCTGAGCGCTCCTTTGGCACCTTGATGGACCAGTGGCCTCACTCCGTGCTTGGCCAGCTCCTGCTTCTGCTGTGCTTCAAAAAAATTTGCTCTTAGTTTTTGTGTCTTTTGCTGCTGCTCTTCACATTCTTTTTCGGCCTGCCTGATTCTATAGGTGTTTATACTTTACTTGCCAGAGTTTATGCTCCTTTCCCTTTTCCTCAGCAGGATTTGACTTCCAATTCGAAAGGTGCCGTTTCACCTAACCACCTCTTTGAGTCTGTTGTTTAGCCAGGGTGGCAGTTTTTGGTTCTCTGACTTTTTTTTTTAATTAGGGATATTTAGTTTGAGTCTTCAAAAAAGAACTAGATCAGTTCATGGAGGGCAGGTCCATCAATGGCTATTAGCCAGGCTGGGCAGGGATGGTGTCCCTAGCCTCTGTTTGCCAGAAGCTGGGAATGGGGGACAGGGGATGGGTCACTTGATGATTCCCTGTTCTGTTCATTCCCTCTGGGGCACCTGGCATTGGCCACTGTCAGCAGACAGGACATTGGGCTGGATGGATCTTTGCTCTGGCCCAGTATTGCCATTCTTATGTTTTTATGAGTCTCGATTATGATGTTTTAAAAAGCTTCCAGGAATCTTGCAGGCCTTGCACCCTGGTGCCTGTTCTTAGTTTCTATTTCACTAGCCTCCTTCTTTTTGTGGACTTCCCCTCTTGGAAGTGAACGTTACGCTGGTGGGTTTCTGTGGTATTTCCCCCTAGAAGGACAGTACATTTTATTTCATTACGGTCGCTCTTACCGAGTAGTTCAGCTCTCGTCACCTCTTGGACCAGCTCCAGTGCTCCACGTCAGCCTAAGTAACTCCATACACAGCCCAGGGCCCCTCCCCGGGCTTAGGCCTGGCTGGGGGATGAAGCGTTCGCTACCCCTTGGAAGGCTGTTCTGCTGAGCTAGGTGTCCGGTTTCTGGGAAACATATCTTGCTAATCTCAGTTTCACCCCATGCAGAACCCTGAATAGATCCCCTCCCCCAACCTTTGATGGTTTTCATGTCCCCATCACCACCACCTTTGCTGTCATTTAGCCAAGCTAGGGACAGAGAGGAAGGATGGCGTTGGACAGGCTGGGTTCAGTTCCTGGCTCTGCTACTGACTCCATGGGCGACCTCGGGGAAGTCACTTAGCCTCTTTGTTCTCCATCTGTAAAATCCCTAGATTGTGAGGTCTTCCGAGCTGGGATTGTCTCTTCCTACATGTGTGCGTGTAGCCCCCAGGACAACGGGCCCTGATCTCAGCTGGGGCCTCTTAGCGCTACCGTAATACACAGAACCAATGATAACAGTAGAGACGCTCGCTCGACTTCGGAGCCGCCTTTTCTCGCCCTGCGAGTGGCTCGACCTATTCGCTGCAAACCATCAATTCCACGCGTTGAGCTTTTGCCTGTTGCAAACACCGACGGGCCTGCTGTTCCCAGGGCCTAGCAGGCAAGTTCTTTGGGGCAGGGCCTGTCTCTGCTCTGGGTCTGCGCAGCTGCCAGCACGATGGGGTCTTGACCCTGCCCGGGGCTTCGGGTGCTAGCGCAACACCAGCCATAAATAATCCTCCTGGAGCCTGTGGCTTGGTGCTAAACTGCTCAGAGGTGTAGTCGCTGTTCACGCATTGCAGCCGGTCACCTCAGTCCCATGGTCCCGTTTCCATCGTGGGGATGGCCCCACTTTACTCAATTATTTCTGCCTCCCCCCCCCCCCCAAACACGTTGCTTGGTCCCCACACAGATCCCCTCTCTTGGTGACACGACTCTTGGCTAGTGAACAAAGCGCTCAGCCTCGCACTGAGCAAATTGCTGAGAAACTGGTTCTCCTGGGATGCAGCCAGGCCTCAGGCCCATGCCTGGTGTCTCGCTCTGCCAGCAGGGTTCAGCCTCTCCTCTGGATCCCTTTCCTGAAGGGTTTCGTTTCTCTTAATTTGCAAAGTCCGGGCCTGTTGCTTGAACAACGCTTGCTTTGCAAATCTTCTGACCCCTGCTTGATTGGCGGAACCTGGGGGCATTCCAGGCCCCGGAGCTGACAAACAAGCAGCAAAGTCTAGTGGGACCGGCGGGTGGAGAAGCCATAAAAGTAGGATGTGTTGGCTTTACGGGCTTAACTCTAATTGGTGCCCGGCCCCTTGTTATCACCTTGCAAATCCTCTTTATCAGAAGGAAACTTGGCCTCCCACTAACCCTGATTGAGTCCAGGGAGCAAAGATAAAAGGCCCGAACATTAACTCCTGCTGTCAGCGCCTTCCCAGTGCACCCCCCAGCTGGCACCAGGGGCCCCGAGCCACCGCTTACATTCTTCGCCCTCCGTTGCAAGATGAAGTCTCTGCCATTCCCAGGGGTCCGTCACAGACAGCACAGGCTGGAGCTGCTAGCCTGGGAGCTGCCGGACCAGCGGCCGGCTGGCTCTCCCCTCAGTGCCTGTGCTGGGCACAAAGGGGTGGAACATCTGGGTTCCTCTCGCTGCTCAGGAAAAGGCCCCAAGAGCGCTCCCTGGGCTCCGCTTGGGCCCGCGAGGGGAACGGAGCCCCGCGAATCCCCAGCCCACTGTCCTGAGTCCCTTTGCAGCCCATCCGCACCAGGCCCACGCTGGCCAGAGAGGTCAGCAGAGCAGCCGGGACCCTCGGTCTTTGTAGTGCGCCCGGCCCCAGACTCCCTGGCTCTGCATGTGGCCAGGCTGAATTGCTCCCGTGCCTCCAGCGCTCCCTCTCCCGGGCAGGCAGCCCCCATCCGAAAGGAGCCCGGCCCCTTTCACAAGCCCAGCTAGGCTCAGCTTTGGGGGCAGGGCTGACCCGTCCAGGCGGAAGTCCCAGAAGAAAGCCAGGAAGCCCACTCCAGTCTAGCTCAACCAGCCACCCACTGGGGGCAGGTATGGGGAGGGGCCTCGTGTCTGCAGAGGATCAAACCCAGCCTGGTGCGCTCTGGGCAGACAGTGCTGAGCTCGCTGCCATGCCCGCTGGCAGAGGGGTCCCCAGGGGGCTGAATGGAAGAGCTGGCTCTGTTTGACAGCGTGAGCTCCGTGAAGCAGCGGGCGGCACGTTGGCTGCCCACGGAACGGGTACTGCGAAGTCTGAGCTGTATCTGCCACGGCTCCAGGAAGAGACGACCAACGAGGGCCAGTCATCGGGGCTGGTGGATTCTGCTGGGCGGACAAGCAGAATGAGACCCAGCAGCTATTTCCCCTTGGGCTGCTCAGCAGCCAACAGATGGCAACTGCTGAGCTGGATTGCGAGTCAAATCAGTGACCTGGAAGCCCAGGGGTCTGCAGCCCACGCTCCCCTGCCCTGAGCTAACTGGGGTTCAGCCACCTGGGGATGGCTCATGCCGGGCCCCTGGCCTGAGCCCTGCCCTGGCCTCCCACCCCCAGCCTGCCTGTGCCACCCAGCCCCCCACGCCTGTCTCGTGGCTAAGTAATAGCAAGCCCCAGGCTGCGAGGACAGAGTCAGGAGCCAATGTTTGTTCTTCCTTGATTAATCCCGGCCTCCTGAACGTTAGCCAGAATAAATAGGGGATTAGAACATTTCAGCTGCCTTCCAAGTGGGTCAAGGTCTGGCTTGCTCAGGCTGTTCCTGCCCCCAGCTGCTGCTTGCAGGAATCGCAGCGCAACCTCGTGGCAGGGGCTTTCCGGGGCTGGGATTGTGAAATGAGAATCCGGGCAGGTCGGGCTCTCTCATCTCAGCGTCTCCGGTGCCCCTGGGGACACGTGAGGAGATGGCTCCGGTCGAGGGAACTCAGGAAAGGTTTGCACGAGGTTTGCAAACAGAAAAGACGTAACCCAGGGGGTTGGCCCAGTGCCCTCGGGGACATTCACCCCTGTGCAGGGCTCAGCACAAGGCTGAGGTGCCGCCGACCGCCCTGCTGCACCTGGGTACCCCCACCCGCCCGCTCCCGTTCCGGCCGTGGCTCCCAGGCCCGGGCTGGCTCCCTGTGCAGGGCGAGTTTTGCCCTGTCAGAGGCATGGCGGTGCCCAGGTGTGCCCGTCGCTTGCCAGCACTGGAGCACAGCGGGCAGCCCCTGCCGCAGGAGGCAGAGGCGGCCCCGGGCGAAAGAAGCTGTTATCACCACAGGACTTTCCACACTTCTGATGGGCGACTGCCAACAGCTGGCTAGTGTGGGCTGGTCCAAGCAGGGGCTCGCGAACCAGGCCCCGGCACAATTCCTGCATCTGCCCCGGGCTCCTTGGGTGAGTCACATCCCCTTCCTCGGTGCCTGCGCGTCCCATCTGTAGCGCGGGGCTTGCCCGGCTCCGGGGATGAGCGGTTACGCTCCTGGCACGCAGGCCTGGCTGCTGCAGGGCCGGGGCCGGGGCCAGGGGAGCGGCCTGTCCCTTCATGGAGCAGGGCGGCGCTGCTGGGGCCCGTTAGCAGGCTCTGCCCCAGATGTGGCCAGGAGGGTGCAGGGGTCTCTGCGCAAGTGTACGGTGGCCCATGGAGTCACGTCCTTGACTGAATGTGTCCAAAGCCACCAGCCCCTCCTGGCGCTTCCCTGCAACCTCCCGCCACAGACTCTCAGGCCTGGTCCCCCTCCCTGTCCCGCCGCCCTCCCACTCAGCCGACCGCCAGCCCGCAGCTCCCTGCCTGACCTCACCCACCAGGCCCACAGTTCCCACCCTGCAGCCCTGCTCAGAGCCCCGGAGCTCCCCTGCCGGGAGACGCCTCCCCCGGAGAGCCCGGAACGGCTCCTTCCTCCCGCACTGTTCTCGTCGGGCTGGCTCCGGGGGCAGGCGTCTGCCACGGAGTGTGGGGGAGCCAGGGCCCGGCCCCCCCATGTCCTGCGATGCACCGGGACTCGCAGCCAGCCAGTAACACAGACGACAGGAGCACGGTCCCAAGCAGGGCTTGTGGGTACCACCAGGCCCCCTCAGCCAGGTCCCTCTGGGGGCGAGGAGCTTAGACCCCAGCTTGGGGTTCCTGCCTCTTCCCAGCCAGCCCCAAACTGAAACCAACCCCCCCCAGCAGGCTCCCCCCTCCTTCTCCCCCTCCCCCTTTGTCCAGTTTCCCAGGCAATGGTGTCACCTGCCCCCCACCCGGCTCAGGTCACAGGCTCAGGTACCGTCCCTCCCCTAAAGTCGCCCCCTGCTCTCCCATCCCCCATGCAGCCAGGCCCAGTAAAACTAAACAACATTCCCCGGTCCCTCCACCCGCTCCCTGCTGGGTCACAGCGTGGAGGTGGCTGGGCCGGGGAGAAGGACGGGGATGCTGGTGGGGAGAGGTCTGGGGGGTGTTGTCTGGGGAGGTGGCTCATGGCAGTACGTGTGCAGACAGGCAGTGCCCAGCCCCCTGGGCCACAAAACCCCCTGGGCCAGATCCTCAGCGTCCATCTACCAACTCCAATACAGCTACGGCAATGCTGGGATCGGGCCCCATTGATTGTAATGGAGCTAGGGCTGATTTCCACCCGCTGGGATCTGGCCCATTGACTCCAATGGAGCTAGGGCTGATTTCCACCTGCTGGGATCTGGCCCATTGACTCCAGTGGAGCTAGGGCTGATTTCCC
>ML123327.1:285915-299165 GCA_003846335.1 Cuora mccordi
CCCCCCGCTGGGATCTGGCCCATTGACTCCAGTGGCGCTAGGGCTGACTGACACTAGGAAAATGAACATCCCTCAGCGTGTAGCCAAATGCCCCGTGCCCCATCCCCTCGCCCCGCACGCCAGGGCAGCCGTGTCCTCGCGGGCCGTGGGGCAGAGAACCCGGGCAGCCTGCTCGTGCTGTTCTGCTCCTTGGGCTGTTCAGCACGTTGGTTTCTGCCAGAGCCCCTTGCTGGGGGCCTCCCCAGGCCTTGTGTTCCGGGAACGCTGGCTGGGCCAGGACACGCTGGAAGCCAGGCAAGTCCTCAGGCGATTTGCCAGCACACAATTCTCGTGTGACTCGAGCGGCCGTTCCCCAGGCCACGCCCCGCAGCTCACCCAGCCCGATGCACTGGGGCCCGAGCGTTTCATCTCCAAGCTGGAACGGCCTTGGAGAAAAGGAGCCGAAATGGGGAGGGGGAATTCCAGTGAGGAAATTCCTACCATCCATGCAGAGCCCTCCCTTGGCCAAGCCACTGGTCCCTTTGGCTCCGTAGGACATGTGGGGCTGGGCCTCGGGCTGGCTCTGCAGCCTGTGTGTCACTCCTGCACAGCGAGGGGTAGAAGGCTGCCCTCATGGGTGAATCCCCTGCAGCCCCCAGCATGGCGGGGTGGAGAGTGAATGGGGTGTTTGCTCCAGGCTGGCTGGGGCTTCCTGGGTGCTATAGTCAGACAGTGTAGTTCAGAGCAGCCCCTAGGCTGCTTTAATCTACTCCGAGGTGAGCACAGGACCAGCCCAGCCCTGGAACCGGCTCCCTTGCAGTGGCCCCCTCCAGAACTGAGCACAGCTGAGAATCTGGACAGTCCGTTTTTCAATGAAGTCACCGTTGGTAAAAACAGGCCCTCAGCTCCCAGGAGGAAGAAACGATCCGGGGATCCCAGCTAACAGCGTGAGGCTAAGAACCATCTGAGGGGTTTCCAGAACCGCCTGCTCCACCAAATCTCACCCGTCTTTAATTAACCACCCCAAACTTCACTCATGCAGCGGTACCGGTGCCTGGGGCTGCCTTGTGCTCTGCCAGTCTGTGGAGAGCGGATGAGCCCACCCCTCTGAGAGCCAGCAAAGCCCGCATGGGGCGCTCCTGTCTGAGCAAGCCTGTCCCAAGCTTCCTTTGGGGACGGAAGAATTTCCCCAGGAATGGCTCCAACGCCCTGACCTGGCCTGACCCCTTTGTCAGGCAGGACAGAACCAGGAGCATCAATGGGAGCATGGCAATAGCCCAGGCGCCTCACCTAAGAGACTCATGGAGTCCAAGCCAGACGTGACCACTGCGCTCGTCTAGTCTGGCCTCCTGCACAGCCCAGGCCAGAGACCTGCCCCGCAAGAATTCCTAGGGCAGAGATGTTGCAAAAACATCCAGCCTTGATTTATAAATTGCCAGTGATGGAGAATCCACCACGCCCCTGGGTCAGTTGTTCCAATGGTTAACTACTCCCCCTGTCTAAAATGTCCACCCTACCTCCAGCCTTAGTTTGCCTGGCTTCAACTTCCAGCCATTGGAGCCTGTTACACCTTTGTCTGCTGGACTGAAGAATCTTCTGTTACCAAATTTCTGTTCCCCATGTAGCTACTCACAGACTGTGATCAATTCACCCCTTAACCTTCTCTTTGTGAAGCTGAATAGATCGAGTGAGAGGCTCATCCCTGAACTCAAAGGCAGGTTTTCTAGTCCTTTAATCATTCTCGTGGCTCTTCCCTGAATCTCTCCAATTTCTCAACCTCCTTCTTGAACTGTGTCCCCCAGAACTGGACCCAGCTGTGGTCGCACCAGTGCCAAACCCAGCGGTAAAATAACCGCTCTGCTCCTACCCATTATCCCCCAGCTGATGCATCCCAGGATCACATTAACTCTTTTGGCCACAGTGTTGCCCTGTATCAGAGGGGGAGCCGTGTTAGTCTGGATCTGTAAAAGCAGCAAAGAGTCTTGTGGCACCTATAGACTAACAGACGTTTGGGAGCATGAGCTTTCGTGGGTGAATCCCCACTTCGTCGGATGCATGTAGTATTGCCCTGGGAGCTCATGGTCCACTGATTATCCACCCTCCCCCCCCAAACCTTTCAGTCCCTGCTTCCAGGGTAGAGACCCTGATCCTGTAAGGGTGGCCGACATTCCTTGTTCCCAGGGGTAGAGCAGTTAGCTGCATTAAAATGCATATTGTTGGTTTGCGCCCAGTATACCAGGCAATCTAGATCAGTGGCTCTCAAGCAGGGGTACGTGTACCCCTGGGGGGAAGCAGAGGTCTTCCAGGGGGTTTATCAACTCCGCTAGAGATTTGCCTAGTTTTACAACAGGCTCCATAATAAGCACTAGCAAAGTCAGTACAAACTAAAATTCCATACAAACAAGAACTTGTTTATCCTGCTCTAGATACTATGTACAGAAATGTAAGTACAATATTTATATTCCAATTGATTGATTTTATAATTATATAGTAAAAATGAGAAAGTCGGCCCTTTCCCAGTAACAGTGGGCTGAGACACTCATATTTCTATGTCTGATTTCGTAAGTAAGTAGTGTTTAAGGGAGGTGGGGATATGCACGACAAATCAGACTCCTGAAAGGGCGCAGTAGTCCGGAAAGGTTGAGAGCCGTTGATTAGGCATCAGCTGGAGAATTGTGTCCAGTTCTGGGCATCACATTTCAGGAAAGAGGTGGAGAAATTGGAGAAAGTCCAGAGAAGAGCAACAAAAATTATTAGAGGTCTAAAAAACATGAGCTAGGAGGGAAGATTGAAAACATTGAGTTTGTCTAGTCTGGAGAAGAGAAGCCAGAGAGGGGACATGAGAACCTTTTATGTACCGGAAAACTGTTGTTACAAGGAGGAGACAGAAAAATTGTTCTTAACCTGTAAGGACAGGACAAGAAGCAATGGGCTTAAATTGCAGCAAGGGGGTTTAGAGAGGAAGTTTTTCCTAATGTCCAAACTGTCAGGGTGGTTCAGCACTGGAATCAATTGCCCAGGGAGGTTGTGGAATCTCCATCGCTGGAGGTTTTTGAGAGCAGGTTGGACAAACCCCTGTCAGGGCTGGGCTAGAGAATCCTTAGCCCTGCCCTGAGTGCAGGGGTCTGGACTAGAGGCCTCTCAAGGTGTTTTCCTCTGGCTTTGGGAGAATTGTTCTGTCATGTCTTTGCCTTGTGCCAAGTTGTGCATATCCCTCGCAGGTGGTTTGATGCTGGAGCGGGTCTGGGCCTCTTTTCAAAAAGGCTTCAAGGCTCACTTACAGTAAGTCAGCAACATACGACATCAGACAGTGCTTGTTCCTTATTTGGGATCAAGTGACTATTCAAAGAACCTGGCCCGTCTCCCCCAAAGTCCGCTAAGAAGGGGACCGGATTTCTCAATTCTTGTCCTCTTTCGTAGGCAGTGTTGCTGTAGCTGTTCTGGTCCCAGGACATCAGTGAGACAAGGGGGGGAGGAGGGGAAAAGAGAGCTTGTCTCCCCAACAGAAGTTGGCCCAATAAAGGATATGACCTTGTCTCTCTTCTGTCCTCTTTGGGGAGTTTCCCTTCACACCTAGTATGAAAACGTTTCCATTACAAGATGGCCCGTATTTTGCTGTGCCCCAGCCCCGCAGGGGGAGAGGGGCACATTATTCTAACGAGGTGGAATACGAGTGCAGCAAGGCGCTGACTCACCAGCACGGCACCTCCTGCTGGTCGCCCGGGAATTAGCCCCAACCCTCTAAACCCACCTTGCCTCAGTGGGTGCTGCCAGTCACCATCCAGCCCCCGCTCGCTGGGGCCGACTGCAGTGTAAAGGCCACTCGTCGTTGGCAAGGGGGCTGGACCAGCTGCCTCTGCCCATCCCCAGGCTGCCCCTCCGCAGCCCTGGTACCTCCTCAGGCCTTCATCAGGATTCAGCCTGTCACCCTGCCTCAGTGGGTCACAGCTGAGAATACCCGATTCAGGACAAACCGCTGAGACCTAGGGCCGGCTCACCCCAAACCAACGGTGGTTCTTCCATTAGCTAGGCCAAGCCAGTAACAAAAGTAAACGTCTGTCTCCCCACACGGGTTAACACGAAGTCAGAGACGCAGCCTCCGGCCCTTGTCTCATCACCCAGCCCCTGGGCTCTGTGACGAGTGGTTACTGAAAACCAACTTCATCACAGGTAGGGTCCTCTAGTCCCAAGAGATCAGCCACTTAGCCAGGCCACTACGTACCTCAGTGTGACGGTGCGGTTCTGGCGGGACCCAACTGAGAGTGCCAAATCAGGACCAATTGCTCAAACAGGGCAGTCACAGCCCTAGGCTGGGGTTTCTCCACCTCTAAGGCAAACCAAACCAGCCAGACAAAAGGGACTTCGGTCTCACCCCACTGGCTAACCACAAGTCACACGAGCAATTTCCTTAGACACTCCAGTCTCCCAGTATCCCCACCAGTGCACTCGTCCTGGGGATAAATGGTTATGAAAACCAACACCCCAATAAAAGAAAAAGGTTCTCTCGATCCCAAAGGACCAAGCCCCAGACCCAGGTCAATATACACATCAGATCTTACCCACGAATCACGCTGTTGCCAATCCTTTAGAATCTAAAATCTAAAGGTTTATTTACAAAGGGAAAAAGGTAGAGATGAGAGGTAGAATTGGTTAAATGGAATCAATTACATACAGTAATGGCAAAGTTCTTAGTTCAGGCTTGTAGCAGTGATGGAGTAAACTGCAGGTTCAAATCAAGTCTCTGGAGTACATCCCCCGCTGAGATGGGTCATTCAGTCCCTTGTGTAGAGCTTCAGTTTGTAGCAAAGTCCCTCCAGAGGTAAGAAGCAGGATTGAAGACAAGATGGAGATGAGGCATCAGCCTTTTATAGTTTTTCCAGGTGTAAGAACCTCTTTGTTCTTACTGTGGAAAATTACAGCAAAATGGAGTCTGGAGTCACATGGGCAAGTCCTTGCATACTTTGCTGAGTCACAAGGCAGGTCCGCCTTCTCTCCATGGGTCAATTGTGTAGCTGATGGTCCTTAATGGGCCATCAAGCAGGCCAGGCAGGGCTAACACCAGCTTGTCTGGGAGGCTTCCCCCAGAAGCACAGCACCAACTTGAAATACAGACAGCATAGAGCCAACATTCATAACTTCAACTAAAAATGATACAGACATACAGACAGCATAATTATAACCATCACCCCATAATCTGGTCTTAGACACCTTATATGATCCCCTTTACCTAAGATTTGGTGCCACTACAGGACCTTGGTTGCAACCCATGTTTTATATGGTCCCAATTTATATCAATAACGTCACACTCAGATCTCAGCCTAAGCACAGCCCAGAAGCCCTGAGCGTCGCTCAGAGACAAGAAAATCAAAGAACAGTCCCGTGGGGTCAGGCCCGAGCCCAGCCGAGCTGCAGTGACCCCCTTGGTTCCAGCGGTGTGTCCCCCCACCTGACCTCCTCGGTCTCTTCCAACGTGAGAGCCCCGACTCCCTCCGGCAGCCAACCCGTATCCCCCATCTCACTCCTCTCCCAGGCCTGTGTTCTCAGCCGCCTCCTCCCTCGGGGCGTCGGGTGCCAGGGGTCCAGGGCCTGGGGACTGGATTTGCCACTGTCTTCCCCAGCGCTGCACTGATATGGAGACCAAGGTGCGGACAGCGAGGCGACACCCAGGCCTATGTCCCTCAGCTGCCCTCTGAGCTAACCGGCCTTTTCCACCCCCGGGGTCACAAGGCAGCACATAGAGGAAACTGAGGCACAAACAGGCCTCAAAAGTAAATTACAAAATATTCTGACTTGTCACCTCTCTTCCCCCTTCAAGACCAAACTAAGCAGGGTCGCTTTAACCAGGGACCTGGGGCAGTTCGAACCCACAAATGATCCACAGATGCCACAGATCTTTCCCCTCCCCTCCGTAGCTGTCTTCCCAGGCACTTGGAGGATTCGCGCAGCCCTCTTGCACAGCCAGCACACTGAGAGATTCCAGTGCACAGCTCAGAGCAGCGTCACGTCCTCTCTGAGCCCGAGTGTGGCTCTAGCAGGGGGCACAGGAGGGCCCTTTCCCCACCCCAACACCTTTGGGTTTGAAACTGGGCTGGGGTCCTGCCACTGCCTCCTCCCCTCGTCTGCCAGGGAGTGGGGAGGGCAGTGACCCCACCTGCTCCATGTGTCAGCGTCTGGGCCACAGCCTGGGGTCCCCTGACCCCTAGGGTGGAACAGGGAGTGACCCCTTGAGCGTTGGTTCCTACCCCAGCCAGATCTCTGGGGCTCTGATGATCTGGGGCAGGCCCCCCCCCTGGAGCTGGGTGTGCCAGGAGCCCATCTCCCCTCTTGGGGGCTCCCTGTCACCCTCACCCCCAGGGCAGAGCCCCCTCCCAGCCCCCCTTCCTGGAGGGCTGAGATTCGGTGGTCTCTTGGGTAAGGGAACCCCCCATGGCTGTGACCACCCTCTGACCAGGCGCCTGTTACCAGCAGCGTCCCCTGCCAGCTGCCCCCTTCCCCTGGGGCCTCTCTCATGCTGGGACAAGGAGACCCTGCCTGGCAGCCGTCCTGCCCTGCCTGGCTCTCCCTGCGCTCAGCTGGGGTCTCAGCTCTGCCTCGATTTCCCCAGCGAGGGCAGGCGGTGAGCCGGCCCCCTCCGTCACCGCATCTGAGCCTGTGTGAGATGGGGGAGGGAGGGATCCTCTGCCCTGCCAGGCCCAGGGCCCCTGTTACAGACAGGCAGGTGTCCTGGGCTTAGCAGCCTTTCCTGTATGTTACCAGCCCGGGGGAAATCCCCTCCCTGCCAGCCGGGCTATTTGCATCTTCACTGACACCTGCACCCGCAGCCTTCTGGCTCCTGTATTCACATCCTTGGCCATTACACGCCGGGCCCTTATCCTGTCTTAAAGTGATAGGCACTCCCGAAACGTACGTCAAAGCTGGGATTCTGGAGAGCCCCCATGGCCAGCCCCCCATCCCCTCCTGGGTCTGCCCAGGGATCAGAGCCATAGGCAGGGCGAGGGGCTCCCCATAGGGGACCTTCCCCCAGGTCACCCAGCCCGTCAGCATTCGATGGGGTTGCACCACACAGGGGTCTCGCTGTCCCCCACTCTCCACCCCACGCACGTCTCCCCATTAACCACCCCCTTGCACTGCCGCTGGGGGTCAGAGTACAGCAGGACATGGGCACGGTGCCTGGAGTGGGAACCCGTCCGTCACCACCCTGTGCCCCCGGCCTGAGGAGCTGGCTGCCTGCCTGCGAAAAGTCCGTCTCGTAGGCCTGAGCGACCGGCTGCATCCTGGTCAGGGGAGTACGAGCGACCCCCCAACCCCGTCTCACCAAGTTAACCCTTTGTGGGCCCCGTTTGGCCACTATTTCACGAACCCTTGGACATTTGCCATTTTCCTACAACCATTACATCTCCGGGCTCTGAGAGCCCCTGGAGGAGGGCTCCCCACATCGGCCGCTCCCCCGTTTGAGCTTCTGAGGCATCTTGGGGGTCAGCGCTGCCCCTGGCGGCCGAGGGCTGGGGGGGGGGGGAGCAGACTGAGGGTCAGGGCCCAGGAACAGCGAGGCCGGGGAGGAAGGCTGGATGCAGGAGTCTCCCCGCAGGAGGCTGGGGGGGCCGGCAGGGAAGCCTGGCCAGAGCCTGTTGTCATGCAGGGGCCGTGCCTTGGACCGTGCTCGGCAGGGTGCTGGCATGCTGCAGCGCTGCACAGATCGGGACAGGCAATAACAGCCTGTCTCCAGCCCCCCCCCCCCCCGCCCCCAGTCACTGCAGTCACCTCAGGATTCACCCGGGGGGCCCGGCTCTGCACCCCGCATGCTCCCTGGCCGGGGCTGCTCACTGCAGAGACTCAGACTTTCCGGTGAGATGGGACCAGGCCCATCGGGCTCAGCCCGTCTGACCGGCACATCGCAGGCCTCAGAACCTCGCCCACCCCCTCCTGTGACAGCCCCGCAACCTCTGCCAGAGACTCCCCCACTTACTTGAGTTCAGACCCGCAAGTCACCCATGGCCCATGCTGCTGAGGGAGGTGAAACCCCCACCCAGGGTTCCTGCCAGTCTGGCTCTGGGGAAATTCCTCCCCAACCCCAAACCCGTTAGACCCCTGTGCATGGAGCGAGACCCACCAGCCTCACCCGGGGGCTCCGGCCTCCAGCCCGACAGCGGGTGGTGGAGCTGGGGTGCCCGTCCGTATTTCTCAGCGCCGTCCGTCCCGGGCACAGGCGACCCAGCCCCCCCGCGGCACGCTCACACCACCAAGCACACCAGCACGCCTTTGCTTCTGGGGGGGTTAAATCACTTTTATTGACTTGAACTCAGTGTGGCGGTCGGCTGTGCGTTCCCGGCGAGGCGAGGGCACAGCTCCTGCATAGCACGTCCTGCAGCAGCTAGGACGGCACCGTTTCTTACTACAGTCCGAAGGAGGCAGCTAATAAAGCAATCGAACCAGCTCAGCGCGCTGGAGAGAAGCAAGAAGGACGTGCTCGTCCAGCCAGCCTGCCGTCTGGGCGGCCATTACTAGGCCCTGCGTATCTTTTCATTACAACCAGAGAGCTGCATGGGACTCAATGAACCACAGTCCTTGGCTGGAGGCTCTGTGGGCAAACATCTCCCCCTCTGGGAGAGGTACTGGCCCTGCCCACGGTGCTGGAGCCCAGGCGGCGTAAGGGGGGCAGGGATTGCAGGCTCCCAGGTTTACGCAGGGGCGACCAATAGCCCACGGGGTCAGGGCACGTGCTCCCTTCCACCTGGCTGGAGCTGGAGCTGGCCCTGAGGAAAGGCGCGTCCAGCCGCAGCAGCCTCACTAATTACTGGCTTTTATGCAAAGGGGGGGGGTCACGCCGTAGATACGAGCTTGGCCGGGAGCCGCAGGAGGGAGTCACAGCGTGACAGATGCTTAGCAGGAGGTGCAGCATCTCCAGGGGAAATCACCCACCGCCTCAAGCCAAGCCCCCCACACCCAGGGCAGGCATCAGCCAGGTCTCCTTCGCTTGCAGCCGGGGGGCTCTGCGGAGGTCAGCTGAGCAGGCAGGCAGGCGCCGGGGCGGGGACGGCCAGTGCCCTGGGAGGGGAGAGAACAGTTAGAGAGAGCAGGGGAGGGTCTCGCGCGAGGGCGGGGAGCTCTGAGCCCCTCCCCCATTTCCTAAAGCACCCCCCCCTTTCTAGAGGCTCCCAATCCGCAGCCCCAGGCAGCGTCGTCGGGGCGTCAGCACGCACTGTTAGTGACCGGTCGCCGTGTGCCATCGCCAGGCCGGCCAGTCACCGCTCCGCCACCACGGCCGGCCAGGCCCTGAGAGGCAGAGATGGGCTCGGTCCAGCGGGCGCCTTCCGTCCCCGGCCCAGGACTTGTCACATCTCACTGCGCTCAGCACCAGCCCAGCTGCTGCTTCAATCCCCCCTCCCACTCGCTATCGCCACAGCCCACAGCGCCCCCGCATGGCAGGGCTGCTCTGCTTTCCACCGGCTGAGGATCCGGCCCAGGCTGACGGCAGACTCAGCTCCCTGGAGCAGCGGTGGCCCGGCCCCCCCGGGGCTCTGCCATCCCCACCTCCTAGTTCTGGGGCTTCCTCTGCTTCCGGTGCTTGGCTCCCTTGGCGTGGGACTGTTTCTCAGCGCGGATCACTGTGCTTTGTCCTTTTTTCCCATCCAGTTTCTTCATCAGGTCAAGGGCCCAGGGAGCATCGGCAGGGGCACAGAGATTCCTGTTCTTCTTGGTGATGAACCTGAGTCATGACAGAAGAGTTGCTAAGAGGGGACGGAACAGGCCTACCCCTACCTGGGGACAGCCAGAACCCCGCCTCTCCTGCCATAACCCTGAGCCACGGGGAAGGGCAGGATTACCGAGCCTCCACCCCTGCAGGCTTCCCCGGGACACTGGCTCGGGTACTTACACAATAGCTGGGAGCCGGCAGCCTGACTCGGGACTCTGGATCCTGTAGGCGGAGAGGAGACGGTGCGGGATGGGATTATTCTTGTAGCTCAGGCAGCAGTCAGACGCCTGGTTCTCGCTCCCTGGTGGGAAGCAGACAAGGGCATGGGTGAGACGCGGGCAGGGGATGCCTTTCTGGTGCGATGCCTCTGGAGAGCTGCATGCAAACCCGAGGCACCTTCCCCAGCCTGAGCCCCTTACTGAGTGTCAGTGGCCTGCAGGGCTTTGCCACACGCATGGGGCTTGCCGGCCCCAGGTGCTGCAGAGAGGGAGTTTCTCATACACGGTTCTGCCGGTGCCCCTCAGCTCCTGACCCGCAGCTCCTAGCGGCCACGCTCCTGGGACACCCCCCGCCATGTTAATCAGCTGACTAGCTCGCTGAATCAACCCAGTTTCTAGCCACTCAGAATAAAGCCAGGTAGTTGCTTTCTCTGCAGGAAGGTGATCTCACTCCGCAGCCTGTGAGCGGCTGAGAAACCCCTCCCCAAGCTGGGGCAGCCAGCGGGCAGACGCCCGAGCAGGCAGGACCCCCTGCTCCAGGATCTAAGCCAGCAGCCTCTCCCCACCGCTGAGCACTGGGGGAGCAGGGAACGTGCCACGGACGCACTCTTCACTGGGGGCATCACAAAGCATGGACCGGAGACAGGCAAGCGATAGTGTCACATCGCCAGACCCGGGTCGGCGTCAGCCAGGATCGAACCTGGGACCGCAGGAGTTTAACGCACGAGCTAAGAGACGTGTCTTTTAGCCAAGGCTGTAGCTGGCTCCTCAAGCACTAGCTGCCACTAGAGAGGACGAAGGGGGGACAAGCAGGCCCGGGTTACACAGACAGCCCCCTTTGCGGGGCGGGATCGGCCGCACAGACCCCCCTGGGTCTCGCATCAAACGAGGGTCAGAGTCCGGGCTAGAGCCCAGGTCCCCAGCACGCCAGCGCTCCCCTCCCCTCCCCACCTGAGCAGCACCCCGGCTGGAACCCAGCCCCAGCTGCACTGCCCGGCACGCCAGCGCTCCCCTCCCCTCCCCACCCGAGCAGCACCCCGGCTGGAGCCCAGCCCCAGCTGCACTGCCCAGCACGCCAGTGCTCCCCTCGCACTCCTCTCCCCACCCGAGCAGCACCCCGGCTTGAACCCAGCCCCAGCTGCACTGCCCGGCACGCCAGTGCTCCCCTCGCCCTCCCCTCCCCTCCCCACCTGAGCAGCACCCCGGCTGGAACCCAGCCCCAGCTGCACTGCCCGGCACGCCAGCGCTGCCCTCCCCTCTCCACCCGAGCAGCACCCCGGCTGGAACCCAGCCCCAGCTGCAAGAGGGCGGGTTGGGCTACCCCCCGTGTCCAGCTGCTCGGAGGTGCACCCCCCGCCTGCTGACCCATTCCCGTCCCCAGGGCAATGACCGCCGGGGACCAGCTGGGACCATGCGGTACCTTGGCCCTTGCAGATGCACAGAGCAGCCGCCAGCAGCAGCAGGATGCGGAGGGTCATTCTGGCCATTGATGGGGCAGGGCGACCAGGCAGGCTGAGGCGTCCTGTGGCTCAGGAGCAGGCAGAGCTGAGATGCTTCGGCCCCTTGCCCGGCGGCCTGTATTTATCCTCTGCAGCAGCCAGCTTTCACTTTCATTCCTTGCAAGAGCCTGGCTGGCGGCCCACTCCCATCCCGGCCGACAGGCTCAGCGCCAGTGTGCACAGCTGGGCGGGAGGGGGGGAAGGTTCCTGGCAGGAGCAGCTCCCCTTTGCAGATGTGTTCTGGCAAGTTCATGACTGGCACCGGGCCAGGGATCCAGCCGGGGGCTGTGGCGAGGGGGCGGGCCCGGGGGTATCAGCCCCACAGCAAAGAGCCCTCGGCTCTTCCAGCTCCACCGGAGCTTCTGTGTTGGACCCGCTGAGCCCAGCGCCCGCCGGTTCTGGCTCCAGCCCAGCCGCCCCGTCCAAACGCACAGCATCCCGGTGTTACCGTGCCGACCCGCAGGGCGGGCTCTGGCCTTGTCTGTGGCTTCCCGAGCGAAAAGCCAGGACAGGGCAAACTGGTGTGGAGTCAAGGTCCCGCCAAGCCCCGGCCTTGTGCCAGGAGCCCCCCGACAGTCAGGCCTGGGCATGGTGGGGAAATGCACCGGCTGCAGTTTGTGCCGTGACACTGGCCCTAGCACTCTCCAGTGCCAAGCGGTTCAGCTCCAACGCGCCACGGCAGGTCCGGAGCCCAGTTGCAGCGAGACAGGCTGCTAGCCGGGGTCTGTCTGGCCAAGAGCTGGAGTCCCGGGAGAAAGCCCCTTCCCAGAGATTCCCAGCCCGCCTCGGCAGGCCCAAGAGACTCGGGGTTCGGAGAAGCATCCAAGCCGGTCCTGAACTCGGGGTCTCTCCAGCAGCCCCCCGTCACCAGCACTGGGATCCCCTCGTGCCCCCCACAGCCGGTCCTGTGCACAGCTCCCCCCGCGCGGTGCCCACTGTACTCTGCCCAAAGGGCATCCGGCTCCCGCCACCTTCGCCAGCTGCTCTGCCACTTGGATCGGTGGGACTGGGGTATACTTGTCACCGGACCCACTCCCCCTCTCCAGGGTCCCCCCATGCCCGGCTTCACTGCTGCCCCCTGAGCTGCCAGCTGGGCTCTCCTCTTGGCCGCCTCAGTCCCCAGAGCTTAGCCCCCCATTCACGTTCCCCCCAGGGGCGGTGCCTGCCCCCCAGGTCCGGCCCAGTGGGGTCCCCAGCCCGGCTCTCAGCATCTTGCAGAACCTTCCGGCCCCGGGCTCACGCCCAGGCTCTCCTGGCACGCGGCCCCTCGAGCTGGCCAGGCCCTGCCCCACCCCAGCCACAGCCCTGGCAGACCAGTGACCACGCAGAGACTCAGGGCCACCCCCCTCTTGTCCGAGCAGGCCGGGCTCCAGGGCCCAGGCCGCCTCCTGCCCGGTGAGTGCACTTGGAACAAGTCCAAGGCCGCACGGCTCGCACAGTGGCAGCTTTATGGCCACCAAGGTCAAAGGCCTTTGCTGGGATTGATGCAGAGCCGCGGAGGTGCCAGGAGAACCGTCCTCCTGCAGCGGGCATCTGGTGCCAGCTGTGCCCAGCGCCGCTCAGAGGAGGGAAGCTGGTGGCTGCACCATCCCCCAGCACTGGAGGGCGCAAACCTTCATGCGGGATTTCCCCTGGCTAGGGGCTGCTCCCTCTGCCCAGAAGGAATCGGGGCTGGAGTGGAGCCTCGCTCGGGGACCTGAAAGAGCCATCCTGCTGTTCACATGTCTGCCCAGCCATCTGTCCATCCACCCAGCCGTCCACCTCTCTGCCCAGCCATCCACCTGTCTGCCCGGTCATCTGTCCATCCACCCAGCCACCTCTCTGCCCAGCCATCCATCCATCCACCCAGCCGTCCACCCA
>ML123327.1:304588-351426 GCA_003846335.1 Cuora mccordi
ATATCGCCCCCTCCTGGTGACCTGCTGTACCCAGCCCCAGCGATCTGCCCCCCGCCTCCTGCACTGTGCAATCCTGCGCTCGCTCCTAATCCCCCTTATCAGCAGCCCGGGAGCCCGTGCACACACCGCCCAGCGCCAGTCGCCCCAGAGCCAGGCGCCCCTTCCCAGCATAGCCGGGGCAGTGGGGGGCCGGGGAGGGTTCCCAGGTCCAGCAGGAGCTGCTATCCGATCTGCAGCAGCGTCTCAGCTCTGGGTGAGCTCTCTCGAGATCCCCTCTCTCCCAGGACCGACTATCGGCCAGACGGCATGGCTTGGCTCTCCTCCCCCCACCTGCCTCTGGCAGCCTGTCACCCCCCGTCTGCCCCCACCTCTAATTACTGAGGGAGGAACCCAGCAGGGCCGTGACCCTGCCAACCCCGCTGCAGGGGCAGTTCGGAACCAGCTCCCGTCTCGTCCCCGCTTCGTCTCAGCTCTTGTGTGCAGCCGGTGCCCAGTCTCAGGGGGGGATTGTGCCGGTGCCCTGAGCTACCCGGAGGGCACAGAACCTGCGCCAAACCCAGCCGGGCAGCCTCTGAGACTGCAGGGCAGAGAAAGGCCACCGGGCTCTGGGAAACGAGCTGGAGTAGGGCAGGAACCGACTAGCATCTACACCCCATTCCAGCCCTGGACTCTGGCCCCCAACTGTGCTGATCCCCCTCTGTCCCGATCTTCAGCCCCTCGTTACGCCAGTCCTGGGATCCCTGCCCGCTCTGCTGGTGCCCCCTGCCGCGTGCAGAAGCTGCCCGTTGGCCTACTGGGGCCATTGTCCCTTCCTCTCCTCTGGGGATCTCTATTCCCTGCAGAGCGGTTGAAATAACCAGCCTGCAAGAGCAACTGTCCCAGGGAGCAGGCTCAGGGCAGGGGGGTGCAGCCAGACAAGGGACTGGGAATTTCCAAGCCCAGAACCCTTCATCCTGCACATGGGAACTGGGGCACCATGTCCCAGTTGATGCAACTGTTAACAGGAATCACCAAGCCCTTCGCTCTTTTCTCTCCTTGACCAGCAAATTCCTTCCTGCAAAGTCCTCCGTTCCCCTGTGCAGATGCTCACAGAGGCTGTGTGAGCAGCCTGGAAAGCCCCACCGCTCGGGAACTGCAGGCTGGCTGGCTGCTGGCTGCCTGCCAGGCCCACAGCACCGGCCCTCCAGAACAGCCAGAGGAGCCTTGCTGGAAAAGCAGGGCTGCATGTGTCCAGCTGCGTCCCGGCCACGGGCCCGAAATCCCAAGGAATTAGCGGACACAGGTTGCTGGGAAGAGCAGGGGATCTGCATCCCAAGCGGGGGGTGGGGGTGGGGGGTGGAAGGGCAGAGCATCGTCTGCTCCTGGGTGGGGCTCTGCAGCCGACTTTCCCGTTAGAGAAACACCTGGGATTCCCCACCCCCACTGGCAAACAGGGGCAGCAGCATTATAGGGGCATCCAGAGGGGCCAGGGTGTGGGGAAAGAGAGGAGTTAACCCCTTCATTGCTAGGGAGGGCTCCCCTGCCTGCCAAATAAATCCATTTCTCTCACGTCTGTCATCCGGCACCCTCAAGACACATTGGAAACATGGCTGACATCCCCCAGCCCCCTGTGAGCCAGACAGTGTCGTTATCCCCATGCGACACAAGGGGAAACTGAGGCTGGCTACATCAGTTCTAGCCAGCTCCTGCCCCATGTCGAACCTCCCCCGTCAAACCCCAGCTACAAGCTCATCCAACTGAAGTGAACGTCCATGGCCCAGCCCAGTCTGGATTCACATGGCATTGATCCCCGATAGATCGATTACTACCTGCCGATCCGGCGGGTAGTGTAGACGTGGCCTTAGACACTCCAGTTTCCCAATATCACCACCAGTGCCACTCGTTATGGGGACGAATGGTTATGAAAATCAACACCTCAATAAAAGAAAAAGGTTCTCTCGATCCCAAAGGACCAAGCCCCAGACCCAGGTCAATATACAAGTCAGATCTTACCCACAAATCACGCTGTGGCCAATCCTTTAGAATCTAAAATCTAAAGGTTTATTCATAAAAAGAAAGAAATAGATGAGAGCTAGAATTGGTTAAATGGAATCAATTACATACACTAATGGCAAAGCTCTCGGTTCAGGCTTGTAGCAGTGATGGAGTAAACTGCAGGTTCAAATCAAGTCTCTGGAGAACATCCCCCACTGGGATGGGTCAACATCTCCTCCATCACCTACTGAGAATAGTCCTTTCTCAAGAAGCCGACCAAATGCTTCACTGAGGCTACTTAGAATCAAAACACATTGAGAGACAAGTACCTAGTCAATATTCATAACTTCAACTACAAAAATGATACACACCTGCAGATAGTATAATCATAACCAGCAAATCAGAACCTTTCCATAGACCCCTCACACGACGACCTTTGTACAATATTTGCTGCAAATATATAACAGTGGTTGCAACAATGATCTCTACGGTCACAGTTTATGTCAGTAACGTCACACTCACGTCATAGCAAAGAGTCTTTCCAGCAAGCTGGAAGAAACTATAAAAGAGTGGAAGCGACGTCATCACTTGGCCTCTCTCCCGCCACAACTCAACACCTGGAAACACGTCTGGAGGACAAAGATTGAACTGGGGAGGGTGGTCCCAGGCTGAAGGAAAGTTCCAGCCTGTGTATGAAAGATCTGTGACCTGCTTGTATGATCTATTGCGGTGAGACCCGGCTTGATTCAAATCCTGTCTAGTTTATAGAACTCAGACTGCGATTTTACTTTTATTTCTTATGGTAACCAACCTTGATCGCTACGCTCCCCACTTGTAATCACTTACAACCCGTCTGGCTGTAGTTAATACACCTGGTTTGTGTTTTACCTCAAGGGTGTGTTGTGATTGAAGTGCCTGGGGACTCAGGGTGCGAGGGCTGGTGCACGTCCACTTTCCTTCGTAGAAGTGGTGGACTGAGTAATAACTTACAGGGCAGGACGGTACAGCCCTGGGGACCTTGGCTGGGGAGCTGGGGGAACTGGCTGGTGCCTCGCTAGTGTTAGTTCATGAGTGGCTGGGAGAAGCATCCATGTAACGCAGTTGGGTGTGTCCCTGCCAGTGGATGTCTGTGTGAGTGCAGGACCTGAAGAGGTTTGCAGCTTGTCACAACATCACAACGTCGGTGAGAGGGAGCTCAGGTTGGTAAGCCAGAGAGCTCAGCAGTCAGGGGCGGCTCTAGACCCCAGCGCGCCAAGCAGGCGCGTGGGGCGGCCCTTTCCTGGGGGGGCGGCATTTGGCTCCGGTGGACCTGCCGCAGGCATGCCTGCTGCAGGTCCACCGGAGCCCGGGACGAGCGGACCTGCCGCAGGCATGACTGCGGCGGGTGCCGTGGTCCCGCGGCTCCGGTGGACCTGCTGCAGGCATGCCTGCGGGAGCTCAACTGGAGCCGCGGGAAGAGGGGACCCGCCGCGGGACCGGGGAAGGGCGGCGCAGCGCACCGCGCTGCTTGGGGCAGCCTAATTTCTAGAGCCGCCCCTGTCAGCAGTATCCCAGTTCCAGGTTGCACCCCAGAGAACCCATCACAGCCCCACATCTACTCTACTCCTGTCCCCCACCTCCAGGGAGCAACACACCCCATGCTTTGGGAAACCCTGCTAGAACCTATGACATTCTGAGTGCACCGATCACCGTAGTATCTAGGCACAACTGTGCTGCAGTGCATGTGCCAATCCCATTCTAACAAGGCTTTGCTTCCTGGTCTAGATTTGATTTGGACAAATAGGGAGGAACTGGTTGAGAATTTGAAAGTGGAAGGCAGCTTGGGCGAAAGTGCTCATGAAATGGTCGAGTTCATGATTCTAAGGAATGGTAAGAGGAGAACAGCACAATAAAGACAGTGGATTTCAAGATGGCGACTTTAGCAAACTCCGGGAGTTGGTAGGTACGATCCCATGGGAAGCAAGTCTAAGGGGAAAAATAATTAAAGACAGTTGGCAGTTTTTCAAAGAGACATTATTAAGGGCACAAGAGCAAACTATCCCATTGCACAGGAAAGACAGGAAGTGTGGCAACAGTGTGGCTTAACCAGGGGATCTTCAATGATCTGAAACTGAAAAAAGAGTCTTACAAAAAGTGGAAACTAGGTCAAATTACAAAGGATGAATATGAACAAACAACACAAGTCTGTGGGGACAAAATTAGAAAAGCCAAGACACAAAACGAGATCAAACTAGCCAGAGACATAAAGGGTAACAAGAAAACATTCTACAAATACATTAGAAGCAAGAAGACGACCAAGGACAGGGTAGGTCCATTGCTCAATGAGGGGGGAAAGACAATACCAGAAAATGTGGAAATGGCAGAGGTGCTTAATGACGTCTTTGTTTGGGTTTTCATCAAGGAGGTTGGTGGCGATGGGACGTCTAACATAGTGAAAGCCAGTGAAAATGAGGTAGGGTCAGAGGCTAAAATAGGGAAAGAACAAGTTAAAAATAACTTAGACAAGTTAGATGTCTTCAAGTCACCAGGGCCTGATGAAATGCATCCTAGGATACTCAAGGAGCTGACTGAGGAGATATCTGAGCCATTAGTAATTATCTTTGAGAAGTCCTGGAAGACGGGAGAGATTCCAGAAGACTGGAAAAGGGCAAATCTAGTGCCCATCTCTAAAAAGGGAAATAATGACAACCTGGGGAATTACAGCCCAGTCAGCTTAACTTCTGTAGCCAGAAAGATAATGGAGCAAATAATTAAGCAATCAATTTGCAAACACCTAGAAGATGTTAAGGTGATAAGTAACAATCATCATGGATTTGTCAAGAACAAATCGTGTCAAACCAACCAGATAGCTTTCTTTGACTGGGTAACAAGCCTTGTGGATGGGGGAAGTGGTAGACGTGGTATATCTTGACTTTAGTAAAGCTTTTGATACTGTCTCGCGTGACTGTCTCATAAACAAACTAGGGAAATACAACCTAGATGGAGCTACTATAAGGTGGGCGCAAAACTGGTTGGAAAACCGCTCCCAGAGAGCAGTTATCAGTGGTTCACAGTCAAGCTGGAAGGGCATAATGAGTGGGGTCCCACAGGGATCAGTTCCGGGTCCGGTTCTGTTCAGTATTTTCATCAGTGATTTAGATAATGGCATAGAAAGTGCACTTATAAAGTTTGCGGATGATACCAAGCTGGGAGGGGTTGCAAGTGCTTTGGAGGATAGGATTAAAATTCAAAATGATCTGGACAAACTGGAGAAATGGTCTGAAGTAAATAGGATGAAATTCAATAAGGACAAATGCAAAGTGCTCCACTTAGCAGGAACAATCAGTTGCACGCACACAAATGGGCAATGACTGCCTAGGACGGAGCACTGCGGAAAGGGATCTGGGGGTCAGAGTGGATCACAAGCTCAATATGAGTCAACAGTGCAACACTGTTGCAAAAAAAAAAAAAGCGAACGTCATTCTGGGCTGTATTAGCAGGAGTGTTGTAGGAAAGACACAAGCAGTGATTCTTCTGCTCTACTTGCACTGATTAGGCCCCAACAGAAGTATTGTGTCCAGTTCTGGGCACCACATTCCAGGAAGGATGTGGACAAATTGGAGAGAGAGTCCAGAGAAGAGCAACAAAAATGATGAAAGTTCTAGAAAACATGAGCTAGGAGGGAAGATTGAAAACATTCGGTTTGTTTAGTTTGGAGAAGAGAAGACTGAGAGGGGACATAATAGCAGTTTTCAAGTACATACAAGGTTGTTACAAGGAGGAGGGAGTAAATTGTTGTTCTTAACCTCTGAGGCTAGGACAAGAAGCAATGGGCTTAAGTTGCAGCAAGGGAGGTTTAGGTTGGACATTAGGGAAAATTTCCTAAGTGTCAGGGTGGTTAAACACTGGAATAAATTGCCTAGGGAGGTTGTGGAATTTTCATCTGCGACGTTCTGAGTGTGATCTAATATCTCATTGAAAGGTGACAGGGCCAGAAAGAGTTAATTACCTCCCAGACTGACCTGACCCAGGGCCAAACTTTAAAGACCGGTTAGGAAGATCTGTAAATGACTAGAGCTTTGACATGCAGCCTGCAGCGTTAGAGACAGAATAGATGTTTGCTCAGGTCTTGGGATGTCAGCAAACAAGTCTTGTCTATTACAATGGCTTTGATTCAAAGATAAAAAAAGGAGATTTAATATTTAGGAAGACACTTGAGGGAAATAGTATTATTGTCCCGATCTCTCTCTGGGGGGGGGGGGGGGGATGTGAAGCCAGTGAGGATGCCTGCATTGTTTCTTTACATTTGTATCAGGCAGCCTGGGGCAAGGAACAGTTCTAAGCAGAAGCTCTGCAATGAAGCAAGGAGGCAGGGTAGCTGTAGGGATAATGCTGCTTCCCTTAGGGCTTGGCTACACTTACCAATTTGCAGCGCTGCAGCAGGGTGTGAAAACACACCCTCTCCAGCGCTGCAAATTGCGGCGCTGCAAAGCGCCAGTGTGGTCAAAGCACCAGCGCTGGGAGCGCGGCTCCCAGCACTGTACGTTATTCCCCACAGGGAGGTGGAGTACGGACAGCGCTGGGAGAGCTTTCTCCCAGCGCTGGGGCTTTGACTACACTTAGCGCTTCAAAGCGCTGCCGCGGCAGCGCTGCCACGGCAGCGCTTTGAAGTGCTAAGTGTAGCCACAGCCTTATTCTAGTAGAGCTCTTTGTTCAGTGCTAGAGGAAAGTTAAGTATCAGCGGGGTAGCCGTGTTAGTCTGGATCTGTAAAAGCAGCAAAGAATCCTGTGGCACCTTATAGACTAACAGACGTTTTGCAGCATGAGCTTTCGTGGGTGAATACCCACTTCTTCGGATGCAAGCAGTGGAAATTTCCAGGGGCAGGTGTGTATATATAAGCAAGCAAGAAGCAAGCTAGAGATAACGAGGTTAGATCAATCAGGGAGGATGAGGCCCTGTTCCAGCAGCTGAGGTGTGAAAACCAAGGGAGGAGAAACTGGTTCTGTAATTGGCAAGCCATTCACAGTCTTTGTTTAGTCCTAAGCTGATGGTGTTAAATTTGCAGATGAACTGGAGCTCAGCAGTTTCTCTTTGAAGTCTGGTCCTAAAGTTTTTTTGCTGTAGGATGGCCACCTTAAAATCTGCTATTGTGTGGCCAGGGAGGTTGAAGTGTTCTCCTACAGGTTTTTGTATATTGCCATTCCTAATGTCTGATTTGTGTCCATTTATCCTTTTCCTTAGAGACTGTCCAGTTTGGCCGATGTACATAGCAGAGGGGCATTGCTGGCATATGATGGCGTATATTACATTGGTGGACGTGCAGGTGAATGAACCGGTGATGGTTCTGAGGAAAGTTACTGATTCGATGATCGTTGGCCACTGGCGTGAGGCAGAGGGCAAACAGGATGCTTGGGCCCACCTCAGGAGGTCCCCAGGAGTGATGGTTCCCTTTTGTCCTTCAGCCAGAGCACCCTTCAGGGAAGAACAAAGCAATGGTGTCCCAGACTCTGGTGGCCGTGACACCTCTGGGGTAGCTGCTGGCAGAGGGGTGACGTTGCTGACGGTGGGCAGCGAAATTGCCGCCCAGAATAGACGTGCCCAAACGGGGCTTTGTCCCCTCGATGCTGCCCAGAGAAGACACATTCCCAAAGGGCCGTATACGGACACCAGCAGTCTTCAGAAGGGCATTCTGACCATCCTGTCACCCCCCACCCCCGAGCTCTGCCACTCCCCATTCCGCAGCTGCTTCACGCCACTCAAACTCACTCGACGCCATTTCTTAAACTCTGCTTTGTATTTTCCTTCCGTGGCGATTCTAACGACGGTCCCAGAGGATGACCCCCTCCCCCGGTCTCTGGGCACGAAGGCCAAAGCATACAAAAATGGCAGCCCTGTTTGGATAGATGTGCAGGGCAGACAGGACCGTTCTGAGCATCCAGCGCGAGCACCTGCACAGCCCAGGCCAGAGACGCTTTCCCCGGGATTCCCACACTCAGCTGGAGCAGAGCTTCCAGAGCGAGCCCCCCACCGCGTCCCTCGGCGAGTTGTTCCAGTGGGTATCACCCTCACTGTTGTGCTTTATATCCAGCTGCACTGGACTAGCTGCAGCTTCCAACCGTTGGGTCCTGTGTGGCCTGGCACTGCCAGATCTTCTCCCCAGGTAGGTACTTGCAGACTGTAAGCACGTTGCCCCTGGACCTTCTCTTCAACAAACTAAACAGATTGAGCTCCGTTAACACCCACCATCAGGCAGGACTTCCAGGCCTCAGCTCAGTCCTGAGGCTCTTCTTTGAGCCCTCTCAGATCTGTTAGGATCCTGTTGATGTGCAGACATCAGAACTGGACGCAGTATTCCCGAAGTGGTATCTCCAGTGCTGTGTTCAGGGCCAAGGCCACCTCCCTGCTCTCACTCAATATTCCCCTGCTTCATACCAGGGGCACATTAGCCCTTCTGGCCACAACGTAGCACTGGGAGCTCGAGTTCAGCACATTATCCACCAGGACCCCTAACTCTCAGAGTCACAGCGTCCCGGGATAGAGTCCCCTGCCCTGTACCTGAGGCCCCTGCATTCTGTCTTCCTACCACCAGGCATTCGGTTGCATTAACACATGTTGGATGGGGCCCACCTTGGCGAGCAGCCGAGATCGCTCTGGATCACTCTGGATCACTCTGCTCTTTGTGGCAGCTCCAGACTTGCCCACCCGCGATTTGACACAGAACCAGCTCCCAGCTCCCAGCCCTGGCCCTAGGCAGCCCTGCTCCAGACTCCTCGCTCTGGCTGCAGCCACTGACTTCACCAGAAACTCTTTGGATCCCGTGTCCTCCTCTTCCTGAAAATCCCCGGCCTCCTCGCCCGTTCCCCATCCCCAACCCTGTGCCCTGCTCTGGAGCCAGCCAGTTCCCCGGTGCCTGCTCCGTCTCGCAGTTTGCAGACCTGCCCACTTTCTTCTTGGGTTTCTCTTCGGATGGAAATCACCTGGCTGGCGTCAGGCTCAGACAAGGCAACCAAGGGGAGGGGCGGCAGTGGGTGAATAACCAGGTAACTGAGGCAGAGGTTAAATGTAACGCTCACTTAGCTGAACAGAGCCGGGATCAGAACTCTTCGGTCCCGGGCAGAGCTTTACCCACGAGCCACTGCTCCTTCCTGAGGAGTCTGGATCTGCCCGGAGAAGGACCACGACCCTGGGGCTAGTCTGGGAAGTCAGATGTGACAATATGTCCGATATAGTATGGTGGGTCCTGCGCTTTTCTTGGTGGGGGGGCTAAGATGCCACCCCTTGCCCCTGCTCTTGGGGCACCGAGGGCCCCACTAGTGGCCCGGGAAGGTGGTAAAGGGGGGAAGCAGGGGAGGGGTCTGGGTTTGCTTCTCACTCTGAGTCCCAGCCCCTCTCAACCCCTGCGGGTCCTTACCCTCTTCCCCCCTGGGTGGGGAACCTTCAGTCCTTAGACGCTGAGGGAGGGAGTCTCCCACCCCTGCTGGGGCAGGGTCTCCCTTACTCCGGCTTTCTGATCTTCCAGGTCTCACAGCACATCTCCAAGCTCCAGTCCTCTCCCTTCCTCCCTCTCCCTGACTGCCTGAAGCAGGGGGCGTTACTAGGTTGTTAACAGGGCCTTAACTGACTACAGATGCTCCGATTAACCTGTAGACACCCTCCCTAGTCTTCAGGGAACCACACCTTAATTAGCCTAGGGCTCATATACTTCCCCTCCACCACTGCTCCCTGGCCCTCAGGATGGCTCAGCTCTCAGCTGTGGCCTTCAGCCCCCAGGCTCCTAGGTGGGGGCGGGGGAGGCACCTCAGCAGGTGCTGCTCTTGCCAACAGGCACCGCCCCCCAGCTCCCATTGGCTAGAGTCCCGGCCAATGGAAGCGCGGAGCCGGTGCTCGGGGTGGGGGCAGCTCGTGGAGCCCCGTGGCCCCCCTGCCTAGGAGCCGGACCTGCTGGCTGCTTCCAGAGTGCAGTGCGGAGTCAGGACAGGTAGGATCTACCCTGCCTTAGACCCGCAGCGTCGCCAACCGGACTTTTAACAGCCCGATGGGCGGTGCTGACCGGAGCCGCCAGGGTCTCTTTTCAACTGGGTGTTCCTAATTTTAAGTCAACAGCTCATAGCAAGGAAGGACTATTGGGCACACGACTCCCACTGCTTAGCCGTAACAAGCGGAATTTGCCCAAGACCACCCCGTCCCCACACAAAGCCCTTTGCACACGATGGGGTCAAGAGCAAAGGGAAAGCCGCAGGAGACGCCATACTGGTCCTGTATCCTGGGGAGGAGGGATAGCTCAGTGGTTTGAGCATTGGCCTGCTAAACCCAGGGTTGTGAGTTCAATCCTTGAGGAGGCCACTTAGGGATTTGGGGCAAAAATTGGTCCTGCTAGTGAAGGCAGGGGGCTGGACTCGATGACCTTTCGAGGTCCCTTCCAGTTCTAGGAGATTGGTACATCTCCAATTATTACCTTTTTAAATTTATCCTGTCTCCAGCTGTTGTCAGTACCAAGTGCTTGAGAAGAAGATAAACTCCCTACAAAGAGATGTTCCCCACTGATCCCAGGCCCAATACAGCTTATGTCCTGAAACACAAGAATCTATAGCTTTAGCCATTCGAATCCTAACTGATCTAAGGATATTCCTGTAAAAGCAGCAAAGAGTCCTGTGGCACCTTATAGACTAACAGACGTTTTACAGCATGAGCTTTCGTGGGTGAATACGAAACGAATTCTCTTGCATCCGAAGAAGTGGGTATTCACCCACGAAAGCTCATGCTGCAAAACGTCTGTTAGTCTATAAGGTGCCACAGGATTCTTTGCTGCTTTTACAGAACCAGACTAACACGGCTACCCCTCTGATACTTAAGGATATTCCTGGTACCCATATAAATGTCTATTCCTATTTGGTATCCCATATGCACTTGTCCTCAGCAATATCTTGTGGCAGTGGGTTCCACAGTCTAATGATGTATTGTGTAAAACAGTATTTTCTGTCACCAATTCTAGATTTGTTGTCTTTCATTTTCATTGGACGGCTCCTTGTTTCTGCGTTATGGGAAAGGGTGAAGAGCAGCACCTTTGTCATTATTTTAGTTGCAGAGGAAGTGCTTAGCCCTGTACAACACACACATTATTCTCTCCCATTTAGTACTTGACAATCCAACGTTACTTCTCATAAAAAATTAGCACTTTACAAACTCAGTTTACCCCATTTTAAATGGACTAAAACTGGCTAACTGATGGATCACAAAAAATAATTGTAAATGGAGAATTGTCACCCAGTGGGGAAATTTCAAGCAGGGGCCTGCAGGGTTCTGTTCTTGGCCCAATGCTAGTCAATAGCTTTCTCGATTATCTGGAAGAAAATATAAAATCGATACTAGCTAAATTTGCAGAGGACACAAAAGCAGGAACATATGCAGCAGCAGGAAGGAGCTGAAGCTGGAAAACTGGCCTTACAGTGAGAGACTAAAGCAACTCCATCTAGTTAGTTCATTGAAGAGAAGGATGTTATGAAGTGGGATTTTTTGGTAATATTTCTTATGAATCCTATCTGTGCCCCAGTTACCCCCCCATACTTTGCCATTGCTACCCAGTGTGGGGAACAGGATTAATCTTTGTCTCAGAGCAGACTGAGGCCTGGTCTACACTACAAAGCTATCAGACCTGGAGCAGGGGGCGTGGAGGGGGAATGTTGCAGAAGAAAATAGCAGGGAGGAGAAAGGCATCAGAACATAATGGGGCTTCTCTGGCAGCAAATGCAGATACTCCAGACTCTTTGGATCTCCAGGTTCAACACTCCCGGGCTTGACTCCCATTGCAGTTGATGGTGAACTGCAGCACAGCACCTCCCCACATCACCACCACCCCGCTCGGCATTCCACATGGCCTGAGGGCCAGCCCGCCTACCCCGTGACTCCACCTCGGGGGAAAAGCATGGACAGCTGCAGCTTCACCTACACTGACCTCTGAGAGCCATGCCTGATGTCTGTGTAGCTACAACGGCCATCAAGCTTCCTTCCTCTGGTCTATTTTTAAGATTCCTAAATGTTTTTAAGTTAAAATGTTTTTACTTTTAAGTTCTTCCAATTCTTTTTTTTTTTTTGGAGCTGTTCTTGTAAGTGAATAAAACGCTGTTGTTCTGAAAGTGATTAATCTTTATTAGTTTACAACACAGTGTATACAGCCTGCAGGGAGTGGAAGTGATGCTCTTCTCCCCTAACAACCCAGAGGATCAGTGCCAAATGGTGTTGGTATCATAAATGTACAGCACACGCCCAACGTGACTAGGGGCACTGGCAGTGATATGGGCACCGATGTGCAGCAAGCACCACACAGCTCCGAACAGCTGCGCCAGGCTCACTGTTAAAGTGCTCTTTCAAAGCCTCCCTAAGCCAGATAGCTCTTCATTGAGCTCCTCTGATAGCCCTTGTGTCTGGCTGTTCAAACTCAGCAGACAGCTGCTCCACCTGCACCCCAGTGCCAGATTTTCCCCCTTTGCTTCACAGGTATTATTCAGGATACAGCAGGCAGCTATAACCATGGGGATATTTTTCACACTGAGCTCAGTCTGGTGATTAAACAACGCCAACACCCCTTCACTCTACCAAAAGCACATTCCACTGTCATTTTGCACCTACTGAGCCTGTAGTAGAATCTTACCCTGGTGCTGTCGGGGTGGCAAGTGTACAGCTTCATGAGCCAGACGAGTTAAGGGGTAGGCTGGATCTCCCTGGATCACTACTGGCATTTAAACATTGCCGATGGTAATCCACTGTTCTGGAAAGAAGGTCCCTACTTGCAGCCTTCTGAACAGTCCTGTGTTCTTAAACATGTGAGCATCATGCACCTTTCCTGACCATGTCAGTGAAGCGTCGCTGGTGATCCACCAGCACTTGCATAACCAAGGAAAAGTCGCTCTTTCTGTTGATGTACTCTGTGGTAAGGTGCTCTGGGGCCAAAATAGGGATCTGTGTGCCATCTATTGCTCCACCGCAGCTCGGGAACCCCATAGCTGCACAGCCATCCGCTATGTCCTGCACATTGCTGAGAGTCACCGTCCTGTGTAGCAGGAGACAATTACTGGCCCTGCGCACTTGCATGACAACAGACCCCACCGTGGATTTTCCCACTCTAGAATGGTGTCCTACTGATTGGTAGCCATCTAGCGTTGCAAGTTTCCACAGTGCAAGTGCCATATGCTTCTCCACGGTCAGTATAGTTCTTAGTTTGGTGTCCCTGCCCGGAAGGGCTGGGGCGAGTTCAGCACATAGATTCAGGAATGTGGCCTTGCACATCTAAAAGTCTGCAGCCACTGCTCATCATCTCAGACCTGCATTACGATGAGATCCCACCAAGCCTCGCTCCACTGTTTGCAGCTGCTCTATGAATGCCACCAACTACCTTGAATTGGTTTTCACTATGTCCCACAGCAAACTGACCATCAGGAAATTGTCATGTTCTCCAGAGTTATTCTTTAAAAGCGACAGAGAGTCCTGTGGCACCTTATAGACTAACAGACGTTTGGGAGCATGAGCTTTCGTGGGTGAATACCCACTTCGTCAGACGCATGTAGCAGTTATTCTTGTGGCTCTGCAAATACCGGAGGATTGTGCATCCTGTGCTTGCAACACCCCTGACAACAGTGCAGAGCTGCGCAGGCTCCATGTTTTCGTCAGAGAGGGCGGAAAGCAACAAGTCCTGTGTGGGTTCATTGGAAATAGGCATATTATGGGATGGATGACATTGCATTATGGGAAGTTGACCTCTTGCTCCCAGTCATCCCTGCACAAGCTATTTCTGCCCCCCATGCATCGCCAAAACTACCCAAAAGACAGTGTGTGGGTTGCACACTGGGATATCTACCCATGGGATATCTACTGCACTGTGCATCGGCACACACACACTCCTGGCGAGACCAGGCACTGTTGATGCAGGGAGCCAGGTATGCACACACCAGCGATATACTAACTGCGTATGCCGATGTACCTTGTACTTACTGGGGTGTGCATGTCTCCTCCCTGTCGGGTGGAACGAATAGAGTCATTGAAGAACTGGCCAAAACCAACCCAAATCAACAGAGGGTCGACCAAGAGATGCCCAATGACTGAACAATCCACATCTAACAGCAGGAAACCCAGGCAGGCAAGACCTGTGAACTGAATTGGAGAACAAGGTGTTGAGGACTGGAATAAGAACTGCCCCTCTGGAGGGACTCAGGAGCTCTGGGCAGACAAAGGGGACAGGGAGACAGAGCCAGGGATGGGGTCCATCATAGCTCAGTTGATGGCACTGGCTTGGCCAGGGTAGACTAAGGCGTAACTTCTGCCTCTCTGTGCTAACCTAAGGACTTTCAGACTCTGTAGCTAAGTGACTAATAATTGTTGCCTTGTTTTGAAATGCTGCCTCTGTCCCTGTCCATGCTCCCTGGGAGCTCTGCACCCTGAAGAGATGTCATACAAATCCTGCAGGAGTCTGGCTTGGCTGGATTCATGGCAGGGAGCCACAGTGAGAGACAGGGATTGTTGGTGCCACAGGTCCTCAAACACGGCTTAGCCTGATGGCTGTCCATGTCCACCAAACTAGACTTGTAAGAGAAGCTTCCCCAAACGATTGTCTGGCCGTATCTCCTTTGGTTGTCGTATTCTAGCTGATTATCTCTGAGGTTTCCCCAATCCCTACAAATAGTAGTACTTCCTCTTGTACTAACATAGTCTCATCTCCTGGTGACTCTGGTTGAGCAACATCGTCTTCCAAATGTTCTGAAACAGAGGTCTCAGCATGCAGGTACAGGCCAGCAGGCCTCAGTCCCTCTGGAGATGGCTGTGTGTGGTTGGAGCCAGTAATGAACTCTGTTGCTTCAGGATTCAATTGTGTCCTTGTTTCTCTCTGCAGAATATTTTGTCTTGTACCAACAGGGCGGTCAGCTGGGTCAATGGAGGAAATGGTCCAGTTCGAAAACCCTCCCCTTCTGAGCTGTCCGGGTCCTCCAGAACAGTCTGTGGCTCCTCCAGTCACTTCTGCAAAGACATCCCCTCTACTTTTGCATTGGATAGCTCCTGCCGTTGCTGTTCTGATATAGGCAGTCATAGGGCATTAGCAGGTTGCAATGAATGATCCTGCTCCTTCCGGCTTAACTCTATCGTCTCCTTTTCTCTTAGTGACTGTATGAACCTGATCCTCCCAAAATGCTGGGCATGTTCTCGGCCCTCCCCTTTCCAACACATTCCTCATCAATAGACGGTCACCAGACTGAAGCTCAGGTCTTGTCACAGGATTCTTTCCTTCTAATGACTGATTGCTGAATTTATTTGTATGAAATCTGGTAAATTTTTTTCATCTGCCTCTTCCAGTGCTCAGCATATCCCTGGTAGGTGTCACTTCCCTGATCTGGCCTCAAGCCAGATAAGTCACTAGGTAACTTTGGGTGTGTCTCAGACAAAAGGAAGCAGGGTAAGAAACCTGTCACTTCATTAGCTGTGCAATTACAGGCGTGCACCACTTGCTTCAGATATTCCTTCTAGTTTCATTTCTTGTCTTCTTCCAGAGTTCTGAGCATGCAGAGTAAAGTTCAGTGAAAACGCTCAGCTAGATTTGCTTGAGGGTGGTAAGGAGTTCTTCTAGAAGTTTGGATACCTGTGTATTCCTGCAGCTCTCAAATTCCTTTCCTTGGTCATGGTGTGCTTTGAAGGGAACCCAAACTTCATTGCAGAATCACTGAATATTTTCTCAGCAGCAACTCTACCAGACTTCTTTGTTGTCGGCTGCTTGGGCAAATGTTGTTAAATTATCTGCAATCACCGGGATATATTCAGACCCTCCTTTACTCCTCTCCAAATGAAGGTAATCAATGCAAATCATTTCAAAGGGTGCCCTGGAGATGACGCTCTGCATAGGTGCTTTACGCCTTTTTTGCTTCACACATCAACAAAACTCTTGTGACACAACGTTCTATGTCCTGTCGCATCTTAGGCCAAAAGAACCTGCTTCTTGCAAGCTTACTACTTGTTCTATTCCCAAGTGAGCCATTTCTTCATGCAACTGTTTATAAACTAGTTCTCTATATTGCCTTGCTGTACAAGTTGGGTCCTACAGGCTGTCTGGCATCTCAAAACACCAGGGAAGTCGACATGAACCCAGGTCCAGTCATAGAGAAACAGTCAAGTGTCCTAGGATTCCTTTTTTCTTTCCTTGAGACTCAGTTTGTGGTTGTTTTATTTAGCGCTATAATTCTTCCGACTGCAGGATCTCTTGCTTGAGCTGATGTTAGCTCAGAGGTGAGCAAACTATGGCCCGTGGGCCACATCCAGCCTGCGGGATCGTCCTGCCCGGCCCCTGAGCTCGCAGACGGGGAGGCTGCCCCGACCCCTCCCCTGCTGTCCCCCCTCCCCCACAGCTTCAGCTCGCTGTGCCGCCAGCGCTCCGGCCCACCGCTCGTGCCCGGAAGCGCGGCGGCATGGCTGGCTCCGGACGGGCTGCGAGGTCCTGCTGCTCTGAGTGGCATGGTAAGGAGGTGGGGAGCAGGGGGATTGGGTAAGGGGCGGGGGGCAGTCAGGGGACAGGGAATGGGGGAGGGTTGGACAGATGTGGGAGTCCCAGGGGGGCCTGTCAGGGGGCAGGGTGTGGATAAAGGTTGGGGCAGTCAGGAGACAGGGAGCGGGGGCGGGGGTTGGATGGGGGTGGGGTCCTTGGGGGGCGGTTAGGGGACAAGGAGCGGGGGGGGTTGGATGGGTCAGGGGTTATGAGCAGGGCAGTCAGGGGGCAGGAAGAGGATAGGGGGCAGGGGCAGGGCCAGGCTGTTCGGGGGGCACAGCCTTCCCTACCCAGCCCTCCTTACAGTTTTGCAACCCCAATGTGGCCCTTGGGCCAAAAACTTCACCCACCCCTGTGTTAGCTCCTCAGGTATAATTTTTCTGCTCTTGGGTACAATTTGTTGTTTTCTTTTGCTCGCAGGGTGGATAGATGTGCCGTAATTCCCGAGACCCACTCCACATGACCCTCATTGGGGCTTTCGCAGCTGGAAGAGTTGCTGAAATGCTCTCAGGATCATACTCTTGCACGCATTCTCTCACGTAGGCTTCCATATTGAAAGGTTCCCCGGAGAAGGAGTCAGCATCAGTGTTCACTTCCCCAGCATGGAATTTTATGGTGAAGTTAAAATCTGAAAGCTCCAGAAGCCATCTGGGATCAGAAGCATTTCGCTTGGCTGACGCCATCCCCTACGTCAGTGGGTTATTATCAGGACAGGCGGTAAGTGAAGGTGCACAGAAGAAGGAATCTCTGAACCCACTTCAGAGCTAGCAAGTCCCATTTCCCAGACTGTAAATGGCAGTTCTTCCCTGCAGGTGATAGTGTTCCGGATCCACAGGCAATCCCCCGGGGTTCTCGCTCCTGATGCTGGTCCCCAAGCCCCCCTTTCAGACATCAGCACGCAAGGTGAATGGTTCCTGGAGATCTGGGTAGGCCGTGATCAGAGGATGGACAGAGCATGAACTCTGCAAAACTCCTTGAGGTAGTTCTCCCTGTTCAGTGATGTTCCTGACATTCACTCCTATTTGATGAGAGGCACATGCAGTATTGTGTAACATCCAGCCCTCCGCGCCAGCGCACGGTTTCATTTGGAATAAATAGCACCAGGCTGTCTCCCTCTGTGCAATCAGTTCATGCTATTTGTGTCACTTCAGCTGCTTCTCCTCTCTGAATACTGAGATCCCTTGTTCCTTTCTTGACTGTGCAAATATCCTCTGCCCTCTGGTGTATTGAATTGGGTGGGGGGTTTGCTCCGTTTCCCTCTCGATGAAGAGCTGAGGTTAAGCGTAGCGCACGTTGTGAGAAAGGGGCATTCACCTTTCCTGGAGTCACCCTAATGATCTCTTCAATGACGCTGACGCCTGTGACAGGTTGCTCTGTCTATCTAAACTCACCAGCATAGCGATACCAACCTTAGTCCCAGGACTGGCAGTAGGTGGTGATGAGCACGATTCTATTTCAACCCAACCTTTCAAAGGGACTCTCGTGCCGTTCACTGCTTTGACATCAAGTGTCCCTTCAATATCTGACAGTTCTTCAGTGGATCTTACATCCAGCTCTGAGAGATGGTCCTCTTTCCATTTTTTATCACAGATACCTGGGCACCTGTGTCCCAAGATGCTGCTACTTTCCTAAGAACATAAGAATGGCCATACTGGGTCAGACCAAAGGTCCATCCAGCCTAATGTCCTGTCTACCAACAGTGGCCAATGCCAGGTGCCCCAGTATGTTCTACTATTGACATACCACACTAAACACTCTTTTCCAACTCATGTGGCAACTTCTCCTGGCTGTCTAGGAGCACCTCCATTAGAGCTTTCGTTAGGCACAGGATCGGGTAGCTAATTACTGTTCTCTGTGGTGTGTTGCTGGGCTTGGCAGATAGTTTTATGTTTTCTCCAGGGCTGCATTTGACAATTCCTTGCACCACATTTCCTGGAGACACTTTGAACACCACATAAGCTGTTCTTTATTTTAGTCGGCAAAAGGAGCAAAGGTACTGGGATTTCCACTCCCTGTCCCACTGGATGTGACCCTCTCTCGTTCCCTGATTCCTGATATTGACCTCGCATCTGACACCCTCTTGCCAGTGTGCTCAGTGACCACACGTCACAATAATTACATCTGTCAGTTGAGTTTCCCCATTGGCCTTTTGACAGCATCTCTGGTAACTCTTTTGCATTTAACCTTGCTGGCGAGCATCACTGGGGGATTAAGATAGGTTTTCCCTGAAGTCCTGGTCTTTGGGAAAGCAGCCATTTCATGTTGTTGGATGGCTTCACTGTTCTGTTCCACGCCAGTGGCTGGTGAATTTGGTTTGGGGAATGAATGTTCTTTGATAATGATGAGCTCTTTAGTTTCTCCTTCTTTCAAACCAGGCAGTCTTGTCTGAACCTGAGCAGATCTTTTAGAAAAATATCCAATCTTGAGTTAAAAATGACCAGTGATGGAGACTTTGTAGTGTGAGGACATAAGCACAAAGCACCATGTCTTAAATCATAACTAGAGAACTCCCTGATAGGAACAACCTGCTGCTTATTACCCTCAAGCTGCAACACATCCTGGTACCCTCTGGTAGCTCTGGAGGACTGGGAACTCTATAACCACTGCAATAAAATCTCCGTTTCTTTGCAATAAAAAATTAAAACATTGTAAACAGGGTGTGTGGGTGTGTTACAGAGAGAGAGAGAGAGAAAGACCAATTCACAAATAAATTTAAAATGTCTTAAAACTATTTACACTCCAGTGTCACCTTAACAACTGCATTTAAATAGCCCTGGGTGGTATTCTGAAGGTCAAGTCTTTGAAGGAGTCTGAGAGTCTTCCAGACCGTGTTCTCACTTCCAATGAGTTTGCATACGGAGATCCCTGGGGAGGGGGTTCACTTCCTGACACCCTCCCTGCAGCTCCCAGATTCTCTCTCTGTTGAGTTACCAAATATTGCAGCTCATCCTGATCCCTCCAGAGAAGTCGTTTTGGAGTCTCCACCAGGTTGGGAATTTCTGCCAAGTTCCAAACAATTTCAAACATCTGGGAGCTTTTGAGCCAAACTTTGTCGCTCGGGCTCAGGTCAGGTCATGCTTTTGTTCTGTGACAAACACGGAAGTTTTATTGCTGCTAAACTTTTATTTCAGCATCTCATTTTCAATATTCCTTCAGAGCAGGTCACTTAATCAGTGCCACAGGTAAAGACACCCTCAATCTTCACCCCATCAGACGTTCTGCTGGAGATAGTCCAGATGCAAGTGGTGTTCCCCAGTATGCCAGGAGTGCTTTATGTAGGTCCACTGATTTATGCAGAAGTCTTTTTAAAGTCTGCACTGCTCTCGCCACCTCCCTGTTGCTCCCGCGCTAATGCGGACTACAAACCGAAGTCCTATGCCAATACTAGAAATGTGTCAGAGATAAGAGGCCTGAGGCCCATTATCAGATGTGAGAACTTCAGGAACTCCGTGTTTTGCAAACATTGACTGTAGTTTCTGGCTGACCTGTGCCGATGAGGTCTATGTAAATACAGCCAAGGCAATAAATCTGGAGAAGTAATTGAATACAATAATGTATGTGTGTCCTTTCCAGAAAAACAAATATGTTGCAATCCACTGCCAAGGTCCGTAAGGTAATTTTGTAGAGTAAAGGTCTGGTGACTTTTTTTCCTTGTTACATACCTCGCAGCCATCTACTAAGGTCTGAATGTGCCTACTTGGACCAGGCCATCATGCAGATTGTTGAGCTTTTGTCAGACATGGCAATTTCATGCCAAAGCCTGGGCAACCCTTCCTGAATTAAGTTAACATTTATTGAATTCAGTTTAAGGGCCTTGGCTGCCTTTGCCAAATGAAGGTGAACAGTGAGCAAACAATCCGCTAACGAGAGGGAGAAGGGTCGCTAAAGGCACAAGGTGACCAACTGGGGATTTTGCTGCTGGGACAGTGTGAACCAGCCAGCTCGGGGGGGTGGGGGTGGGAGCTGGGGGGGTGTGGATTGGCAGTTAACAACAGAACAACGGAACAGGCAACTGCACACAAAGCCGTGAGGGGGGGTTTTCTGCCATTGCTGCCTCGCTGCTACAGAAACAAAGCAGTGAAGTGGGAGTAGGCAGTTATCCTTGGTTGATCTCCCGCAAGCAGGCAGGCAGAGATACAGACCACACTGAAGGTTTGTGGCCCGCTGAGGGAGCCCAAGTCCAGCTGAAGGAAGAATTCGACAGGCTGCCGTGTTCTGTGCAGCCACAGGAGGCAGGTCGTGCACACATTGTGCAGTAACACAAATACACTTTCCCTGTGGCAGAGAAGGCGTCCAGGGGTGTGAAATCCAAAAGAAGAACAGAGAAATGGCAACTTTTGTGGGCAATGCTGGTGAATTTGACAAAAACCGCGACTCACGGGTGGTGTAACTGGAACATCTGTAGCCATTTGTAACCTGCAAGCCCATTCCAGACAGCCGAGTTTCAGCCTTGCTCAGTGATGGGCCCGAAGGCACACGGACTGCTGCACGCCCTAGTGTCACCAGCTGTGCCCGGAACGGCCACGTACGCCACAATTACTGCACCAATGCAGCAACGTTCTTCTCCAACCCCATCGGTGACAGAAGAACCACATCAGTTCCACTAGCGACAGCAGGGACGTGGCAAGTCGGTGCCACAGTTCGTTGCTGCTCTACGGAAGTTGTTCGGACAAACGTAAAGTGATGCGGTGTGAGACTAATTAGTCTCTGGATTATGCAATGACCAAGTCTGGAAAATGTTCCTGTCTGTATCAGCACTTACCTTCAACAAGGCTGTTGAAGGAGCAATTGCCATTGCAGCCAATTCGTTTATTTTATCATCCGTTTATCGTTGTGTTATTTAGTGTTATGCTTAACTCACAGGCTATTTCATATATAATCAATGTATCTAAATCGATTTAAAGTGTAGGGTTATGAAGTATTAGATTGACAAGTATTTAGGAGGGATGAGTGTGCATTAGGTATATGAGTAAGGCTTGACTAATGCCAGACCTACGACTTGGGGCCTGTAAGGTTTTAGCTTAGCCACACTAGGCCGTAGGTTTTAGAATCCTTGACATGAGTGAGTGACCTAGAACTAACGCTGTGCCAGTGAGATTACAAGATTACTGGAAACAATGTGCCAATGGGTGGTTCTGGAAAAGCAGACCACTTACTGTCCAAGACCACGAGATACTTGATTGCAACATCATAGGATGCCCTGCTTTGACCGCAGGTTACCATGGACACATGTTGTGCATAGATGCTAATGAAAATAAGGGCAAGTAAGAAACCACCTATGAAAACAGTGCACCCCAATATTCATGGGATGTAGAAGTACAGATAAGGAAAAGAGGATTGAAACCCTCATACATATACATAAGGTGTAGATGTGGCCATAACAGGATAGGCCAAAGGAGGATAGGATAAACGAGATCCCATGGCTGGGCTACAGGGGGAAGACCCACAGGAAACCCCATCAGGAACCACCCCTCTACAGATGATCATCCATTGAGAGATCCATCAGATCCTATAATATCTTCGGGGGTGTGAGCAAGACAACAATATTACCCATTGCATGGTTTTCAAAACACCTCAAAATCTTCAAGAAATACTGGACAGACACGCCAAAGTTTTTGAAACGGAGTTTGGACAGATGAGCAAAGGGTCAGTGAAGCTCACTATTAAGTCTGATAGCCAGCCAAAATATTGCTCTAAAGCCTCTGGTGGAAGCTGTTTTGGTCTGTTTAGGGAACACTGGAGTCCTGTCACCGGTTTCACACAGTGAGTGGGCTACACCCATCGTACCAGTGTTAAAAAAGGATGGCTCAGTCCGAATTCATGGATTTTTCCGTGTAACACTGAATCTAATTTTATGTGCAGACCAGTATCCACTGCCTCATGTTGAAGATTTGTTTGCTATTCTTAGTGGAGGACAGTGTTTCAGTAAATTGGATTTTCTACAAATGGAGACTGATCTGGATCTTGCAAATAACTCACAATCAACACACAAAAAGGCTTGTTTTTGGTATCACATTGACACCTGCCCTGTTCCAGAAAGCCAAGAATAAGAGCCAGAAGGGATTGAACAGAGTTCAGTGCTATTTGGATGACATCATTGTTACAGGAAAGGATTAAGAGGATAATCTTCAAAATATAGATGCTGTCATGCGATGTTTGGAAGACCGTGGATTGAGAGTACACTGAGATGAATGAGAGTTTTTTCAAACCTTCATCTGAATACCTTGGACTTGTAACTGATACCACGAACTTCAGGAAATTCACGAGAAAGAGAAGGTGGTTCCTGAAGCACCACTGCCAGGCAATGCGGCACAGTTATGTTCATTCTTAGGACTGCATCCGAGGGTGCTAAAGCAGTTGGCGGATGTGATTGCAGAGCCGTTGGCCATTATCTTTGAAAACTCGTGGCGAACAAGGGAGGTCCTCGATGACTGGAAAAAGGCTACTGTAGTGCCTATCTTTTAAAAAGGGAAGGAGGAGGATCTGGGGAACTACAGGCTAGTCAGCCTCACCTCAGTCCCTGGAAAAGTCATGGAGCAGGTCCTCAAGGAATCAATTCTGAAGCATTTCGAAGAGAGGAAAGAGATCAGGAACAGTCAGCATGGATTCACCAAGGGCAAGTCATGCCTGACTAACCTAATTGCCTTCTATGAGGAGATGACTGGATCTGTGGATGAAGGGAAAGCAGTGAACGTGTTATTCCTTGACTTTAGCAAAGCTTTTGATACGGTCTCCCACAGTATTCTTGCTGGCAAGTTAAAGAAGTATGGACTGGATGAATGGACTATAAGGTGGATAGAAAGCTGGCTAGATCGTCGGGCTCAACGGGTAGTGATCAATGGCTCCATGTCTAGTTGGCAGCCGGTATCAAGTGGAGTGCCCCAGGGGTCGGTCCTGGGGCCGGTTTTGTTCGATATTTTCATTAATGATCTGGAGGATGGAGTGGACTGCACCCTCAGCAAGTTTGCAGATGACTCTAAACTGGGAGGAGTGGTAGATACGCTGGAGGGTCGGGATAGGATACAGAGGGACCTAGACAAATTAGAGGACTGGGCCAAAAGAAACCTGATGAGGTTTAACAAGGACAAGTGCAGAGTCCTGCACTTAGGATGGAAGAATCCCATGCACTGCTACAGACTAGGGACCGAGTGGCTAGGCAACAGTTCTGCAGAAAAGGACCTATGGGTTACAGTGGACGAGAAGCTGGATATGAGTCAGCAGTGTGCCCTTGTTGCCAAGAAGGCCAACGGCATTTTGGGCTGTATAAGTAGGGGTATTGCCAGCAGATCGAGGGACATGATCTTTCCTCTCTATTCGGCACTGGTAAGGCCTCATCTGGAGTACTGTGTCCAGTTTTGGGCCCCACACTACATGAAGGATGTGGAAAAATTGGAAAGAGTCCAGCGGAGGGCAACAAAAATGATTAGGGGGCTGGAGCACATGACTTATGAGGAGAGGCTGAGGGAACTGGGATTGTTTAGTCTGCAGAAGAGAAGAATGAGGGGGGATTTGATAGCTGCTTTCAACTACCTGAAGGGGGGTTCCAAAGAGGATGGAGCTCGGCTGTTCTCAGTGGTAGCAGATGACAGAACAAGGAGCAATGGTCTCAAGTTGCAGTGGGGAAGGTCTAGGTTGGATATTAGGAAACACTATTTCACTAGGAGGGTGGTGAAGCACTGGACTGGGTTCCCTAGGGAGGTGGTGGAATCTCCTTCCTTAGAGGTTTTTAAGGTCAGGCTTGACAAAGCCCTGGCTGGGATGATTTAGTTGGGGGTTGGTCCTGCTCTGAGCAGGGGGTGGGACTAGATACCTCCTGAGGTCCCTTCCAACCCTGATAGTCTATGATTCTATGAACATTTTCCCCAGTTAATGTTGGATGGAAAGTGTTTCCTTATCACCATAATCTGGCAGAGAGATCTCATCTGGCCTTTTCCTAAATACAAAACGGAAATAGTCCCTGAACAGTTCCGCCTCGTCTACCCTGCAGGGCCGGCTTTAGGCCGATTCCCCAGAATCGGGTCCCATGCGTAGGAGGGCCCCACACCTTAGGTGCCTCTTTAATTTTTTTTACATACCCAGCGGCGGTCCAGGTCTTCGGCGGCACTTCTGTGGCGGGGGGGTCCAGCACGAGTGAAGTGCCGCCGAAGACCCAGACCCCCGCCGGGTATTTGAACTAGGCCCCGCAGCTCCTAAAGCCGGCCCTGCTACCCTGCAACTGAGAATCCAACCATTTCCTGCCAGCAATGGACCAATGCTGCTGTTACGGTTCCTTTTGTTCCTAACAGACTTTTAAAATCCTGCCTTCTTATTGTCCTTAACTCTGCTGGCCAGAGAGTTCTCTGGGGGCCCGTTTGCTGTGTGCTTTCTCTGTCCCTGTATTCCCACAGCCTAGGATTTGCCTTTCTGGTTGCTGCGGGGCACTGAAAAGGGGTTTTCATGCAGCTGGCTCCCGGCATGCCTCGTGTGTTTCGGCGTGGTTGCTACTAATGTAGAACCCATCAGAGCAGATGCTGGCGAGAGGCTCACTGCTCTCTAATTCCCTGGGTCACCTCTAGCACCTTTTCTCAAGAGGGAGACAAACCAGCTCAGTGAGTAGAAACCCGTTCCTGTGCAAGGAAAGCCCGTGGTGCTGCAGGGGCTGGTGGTGCTGGCTCCATGGGGGTCATTCTACCGCTCCCCCAACCGCCGCTCAAACAGCCATAGGGATGAGAGCCTTGAAAAACGCTCAGGAAACCTGCCTTGAACAAGAGACTCAAGGAGCTCAATCTATTTAGCTTATCAAAGAGAAGGTTAAGAAGTGACAGGATCATGGTCTGTACGTGCCTCCAAGGGAAGATTTTGGATTGCAGAGGGTTCTTTAATCTAGAAGCCAGAGGCAGAATGAAGTACAATGGCTGGAAGCTGAAATCAGCAAAGTTCGAACAGGAAACAAGGTGCACGTTTCTAACAGGGACCTGGTGGATTCTCCATCACTTGGGGTCTCTAGAGTGAAATTTGATTTCTCTTTGCTGATGACATGCTCCAGCTCCATCACAAATTCTGCACTGGATGCAGGATTCCCTGAGTGGGCTCTCTGGCCTGGGCTGTGCAAGGGATCAGGCCAGATGATCTAATGATCCCTTCTGGCCTGAAACCTATGATGCTGTAGATATAACTACAGCAGGGACACATTGGGGTCAGAGAGTTGGCCTGCCCCAAAGCTCCCAGCTTTGCCACCATATGGCGCTGGTTGTCCATGTATGTTTAGTGTGAGCAGAGTGTCTCGTTCATAGAAATGTGGGGCTGGAAGGGACCTTAAGAGGTCATCTGGTCCAATCACCTGCACTGAGGCAGGGCCAAGTTAACTAAGACCATCCCTGACAGGGGTTTCTCCAGCCTGGTCTTAAAAACCTCCAATGATGGGGATTCCACAGCCTCCTTTGGAAGCCTGTTTCAGAGCTTAACTACCCTGAGTGTTAGAAAGTTTTCCTAATATCCAAACTAAATCTCCCTTGCTGATGATTAAGCCCATTGCTTCTTGTCCTGCCTTCAGTGGACATGGAGAACAATCTGCGTTTGATTTTTTAATTCCTAAATGCAATACTTGGCATTTGTCTTTATTGAATTTCACCTTATTTAATTCTGATCAATTCTTCAATTTATCAAGATCGTTTGGAATCCTAATCCTGTCCTCCAAAGTGCTTGCGACCCCAGTGTGGTGTCGTCTGCTGATTTTATAAGTATACTCTCCATCAGCAGCAAAGAGTCCTGTGGCACCATATAGACTAACAGACGTATTGGAGCACGAGCTTTCGTGGGTGAATACCCACTTTGTCGGATGCACGACGTCTGTTAGTCTATAAGGTGCCACAGGACTCTTTGCTGCTTTTACAGAGCCAGATTAACACGGTGACCCCGCTGATACTCTCCATTCAACTATCCACATCATCAGTGAAAATACTGAGTAGCACCAGACCAGGACAAACCCCTGCAGGACTCATCTCCTAGGTTACCCATCTCCTAGACACGCCCTCCCAGTTTGATAGTGAACCATTGCTAACTACTCTTTGACTACGGTCTTTCAACTAGTTGTGCACCCATCTTAGAATAATTTCATCAGGACCTCATTTCCCTAGTTTGCTTGAGAGAATGTCACAATGGGTCAAAAGCCGTACTAATATCAAGATATAGCACGTCTACTGCTTCCCCCCATCCAGTATAGGCCAGTGGCACTGTCAAACAAGGAAAATAGGTTGGTTTGGTCTGATTTGCTCTTGACAGCTCCATCTTGGATATTCCTTATACCCTTATTTTCCTCCAGGCACTTACAAACTGATGCGTGAGCCTTACGCTGTGTGGTCTGAGACCATCACGCTACCTCCCAGGGCGCCGTGTCCTCCCAGGGCTCAGTCCAAATTAAGCACATTGTTCTGGGAAGTTCTGCAAAGCCCCGTGCGTTTTTTGTCCCTCTTCCCAGGCTCTGAGGGATGGTCCCTCCATTTTCAGCTAATGGTAGAGATTAAGGCAAGGACCCAGCCAGAAGAGGTTTCCAAACAAACAGCTCCAGAATGCGACTGCTTTTAGCCAAGCGGAGTTATCAGCAGTTGTGTTAATGCTGCCCCATTTCCCACTTTAAACACAGCTGACAGGACCGCCAAGAAATCCAGTGGCATCTGCGCAGGGGATTTCCGAGCAGGGCTTGGCGCTGTGGGGAGCCCAAGCGTGGGATCGTAATGATTCCAAGCACTCAGCAAGCCCAACCAGCAGGGGCCCGCATGGGGAAAGCCACACAGGGGTAGGGGCCATTTACCCGGACTCCCTGGTGCTGGGGGAACGCGGCGGGAGGCGATGAGATTTCGGGCCACACACGCAGCTTTGTGACCTGGAGCAAGGAGAGGAATCATTTCTCCGTGCAGCTCTGGGCCCAGCACTCGCTGCTGAGCGTCCCAACTGGCTCCTACCTGTGGCTTCATCTCCTGGGTTACCCACTCCTGATAGCCCAGTAACTCGGTGAATGGCTTCCCATAAGCGCTGGGCACTCTCCCCTCTCGGTCTGCCCATCCCTTTCCTGGTCCCCAAGCATGGAGAATGTGGGCATTTGGGGTAATATTTTGATAGAAAATACGAGTGATTCAGATTCCCCACTCAATGTGTATTGCCACCCACTGGGTGTGAAGGGGTTAATTTCTCCCATAGGACAGGGGAATGGGGTGCTGGAGTCACACAGGCGGGCTGGGTTGGTGCAAATGAACTATCAGGACCTGCCCCCATGTGGATGATGGAGGCCGATAACGGGGCATTCGAGTTTAATGACCAGCAGCCAAGGGACGAGGACCACGTGGAACCAGCCCAGCTGCACATGGAGATGAAGGTGGCTGGTGGAGCAGCCTGGGCTTGGGATCAGGGGTGAGACGGGGGGTGAGGGGAACTCCCGGAGGCTCTCGACTCCAGGACGGGAATTGCTGCCAATGGGCTCTCAAACAGGCTCTGCTAGCCCACCGTCCCTGACGGCCCGGCCTGGCAGCTGGCCCAGTGACCCCGGCTGCCCTGTGGCACCGCAAAGCTCTGCTGAGGCGAAGCCTCTACCAGGGCTCTGAGCTCGCGTGGGCCCACTGGAGAGCCATGGTGAGACACGGAGCGGCTGGAGCCAGGAGGCCCAGGCTCAGAGTAGTGGAGACCGGGGGATGGGGGGAGGGTTACCCTTGAAAACAGGGGGAGGTTTGGAGCTTAGTGCACTAAAGGGGACACTGCCAGAGACTGCGAAGAGCTGGGGGCACCCTGTAATCTGAGACGCCGAGTTCCCCCACAGAACGGTCGCCGGTGCTGTAGGATCCCAGCTCAGGAGAGAAACGCTGCTTGGAGCGATCTATCCCCCAGCACCCGCGCCCCTGAGCACCGCCAGCCGCCCGTAAGGGGTCCATCCTCACAACCCCTCTGCGAGGCAGGGCCGTGCTGGGATCCCCGGCACTCAGGTGGGCCACCGAGAGGCTAAGGGACTTGAACCCAGCTCTGCCAAGCCCTAACCACTAGGCAACGCTTCCTCCGACAGCGTGCAGTGCTGCTTCAGAAGGCCCTGCTACCAACTCCCTTCAGGCAGCAGCTGGCTGGATTTCACTTCTTTAGCACCTTTACGAGCTGCAGAACCTGCCGCTGAGCTCCGGCGCCCTGCAGCTCAGGGCCAACATTACAAAGCCAAGTCCCGGCAAAATTCTGGCGGTGGGTTAGACGTCAAACCACCCCACAGGGTGGGCCCCTCTTCCATCAGAAGCAAACAGGCCACCCGCCCTGCACCACAAAGGAGAAAATGCTTCGAGGCTTCTTCTGCGTTTCCCTTTCCCGCTGATTCGTGCTCCCATAAAGTTACGGGCACAGCAAGGGCGGGTGGGGTGGGCAGCTAGTCAGCCAGGCTGCCTGGCCTGGCCCAGCCCAGGGAATCCAAGAGACCCTGGCTGCTGTTCCTGCAATAAGAAGGGGGAAAGAAGGGTGGGGCGAGAACCATTTTTGGTCCCTGATTGATCATGTGATGAGCCCCGGAAGGTACCTAAACTAGATCGGCCCCGCCCCTTTCTTGGGGGAACCAGAAGAGAGAGTGAAAGGCCACGGGATGCCCACTCGCCCGCCTGGCTGCATGTCCTCATGCAGGGCCGGCTTTACGCCGATTCCCCGGAATCGGGCCCCGCACCAAAGAGGGCCCCGCGCCGGCGCCTTTTTAATTTTTACTCACCCGGCGGCGCTCCGGGTCTTCGGCGGCATTTCGGCAGTGGGTCCTCGAGTGCCGCCGAAGACCCGGAGCGAGCAAAGGACCCGCCGCCCAAGTGCCGCCGAAGACCCGGAGCGAGCAAAGGACCCGCCGCCCAAGTGCCACCGAAGACCCGGCGCGAGCGAAGGACCCGCCACCGAAGTGCCACCGAAGACCCGGAGCAAGCGAAGGACCCGCTGCCAAACTCCCGCAGACCCGGAGCGCCGCCGGGTAAGTACGAATCGGGCCCCGCACTTGCTCAAGCCGGCCTTGTCCTTATGCCCAGTAGTCTGGTGACTAGGACACTCCCCAAGGCTGGAGGAGGCTGTTTTCAAACCACTCTGCCGTCAGCCCAGGTCTGGAAGCGTCTACACAGCACAGACAAACCCGTCGCCGCCAGTCTCTGCACCTGGGGCTACAGCCTTGGGCTCATGCTACCGCACTAGAAGTAGCCATGCCGAGGTTCCCGCTTAGATGCTGAAACCCACCGCCCCGCCCAAGCCAGAACATCTGCGTGGCTACTTCTGGTGCCGCAGGGTGAGCCCGTGGGCCTGGGCTCTGAAACTTGCTGCCCCGGGGGGTGGGGTTGCTGTGAAGATGCATCCTCACGTCCCAGCTGAGTGCTCTAACCACTGGGCAGTGGGGCCAGGTCTTGCTCAATCTCTCCTGCCGGAGCTGGTCCGCCTGTTGTAAAGAACTGGATATTCAGTGGGGGTGGGGCGTGGTTCTGCTGCTCAGGCAGCCGGTGGGAGAGTTGGGTTTCAGTCTCTGCTCCACTGAATAACACTATTTATATACAGTGGAACAGCTCCACCCCAGCATGGGAGCCGAGGTGCCTAGGGGAGCCCACACTGACAATGCCACGGTCAGGGCAGGCTGCACAACGGAGAGCAGAGGCTCCCAAAACTGGTAGTTAACACTGAAGTTAGACTCATCAACCAGTCACACACTGGTTACCAAGAAGCTGAACAAACGAAATCACCCAGCCCCCGTTAGTGCGTCCCGGTTCTCTGGCTCCCAGGCAGCACAGAGGCCCAGTACAATGAGAAGTTATTTAAAACTCTATTCGTTATACCAAATGTCCTTCTGACCCCAAAGGGCCGGCCAGTCTTCCCCAAAATCCCACGCTGCCAGCCTGTCCTTTAGCACCGAAAACCAAAGGTTGCATTATAAAAGAAAAGAATGAGAAGAGAGTTGCTAAATGGTCAAAGCCATCAGATACATACATCCATGTGACTTCAGAGTCCATGTCGCTGATTCTTAGCGGCACTGGTGAGTTTGATGACTTGTCAATTCCCTCTGGAACACACCCAAAGCTTGACTGGGTCTGTCAGTCCTTTGTTCAAAGCTTCAGTTTGTAGAGAAGTTGCTCCTGGGGTGGGAAGCAGGATTGAAGACAAAATGGAGATGATGCAGCTGCCTTTTTATATCCTTTCCCATGTGGCGTGTACAATCTCTGTCCCAAACACCAGCTCCCAGCACATGGGCATGGAAAAGCTCCTGGAGTCCCCTGTCCACAGGCCTGTCCCTACATGTCCTGCTGACTCCTAGGCGTAGCCCCAGGCTTTTCCCAATGGGTTTGTGGTACAGCTGATTGCCCTCGATAGGCCATGAAGCAGGCTGGGCAGTGCTGATGGCAATCTGTCTGGGGGTGTCACCCAGAAACACAGCACAAGTCTGAGATATCAATAGAGCGCACATATTTATACCTCACAGTACAAAGATGATACATGCATATAAATAAGTTTATCATATTTATCAAATCATAACGTTTCCACTGATACCTTACATGGCATATCTTGTATGACTCCTTGTGACATTGGCACCCATAATATTATAAATGGTCACCCATATTCCAGACAGCGTCACAGCGTTCACCTGTAATAGGGGAGGCCAGAGGGCAAGTCCCTGCCCTATACGCAGGTGAGTGTGGCTGAAAACATAATTCTCCGACGTCCCATCTGAGGGCCGGGGCTCCTGGGTATTCTGGCCACACCAATTCCCCAAATTCTCAACCTGGCTGTCTTTTGTGCAAATTAAAGGTGTTTTGAGCACACCAAACGCGTCGGCCCCCACAAGTGAGAGAGGTGGGGGAACGCCAAGTTTGAGAGTCCTGCTGGGGCTTAGGTCTGCTAGAGGGCTCTGAGCAGCTCATTAGCATAAGGATTTAGGCAGCTTTGCACATGCCCCTCAACAGAAGTGTAAACCCCTAGGGGATTTGGGCACCTACAGGATTAGATGGCATCTGAATAGTAGTTTTGTGAGTGTCAATGCTACTTCAATGTTGGACTTAGGTGCCTAAATCCCTTAGTGAATCGACCTCTTTGTCTCTCCGTGCCTCAGTTTCCCTGGCAGTGACATGAAGATGTACTTCATCAGGACCAGATTCATCAGCCCTTGCTCAAGGGATTCTCATGACAAAGGGATGTTAAATCTGGCCCTTGGTGCCTGTGAGGCTGGCAGCCCCTCAGATGGCAGCCACGGGAAGTGCAAAGCGTCACGTCAGACCTCAGCGTGCTTGACCCTGCTCCAGGGAGTGATGTGAGTGGGAAAAACTGACTGACTGACACAGCAGGGGGTCAGGATTCAAAGCACAAGGGGGTGGGAGACACACAGGCGCCTCGCTCTCCACTGGAATGGAGGCCCAGCCGAGCGACCAGTTGCAGAGATTTCCCTGAATCCCAACCCAGGGCCTTAACCACTATAATGGGCAGCGGAACGGAATTTTACAGTTCAGCCATTAGGTTCTGGGAAGAAGCTCTGTGGCCGGTCCCTATACGCTACAGAAGCCCAGCCTGCTAGTAGCAGCCCCACAACGTACCATGTACAAGGGGTCTGTGACCAGAGAACACTAATGCCAGAGAACAAGTTGAAGGAAAAAAAAACAACAAAGGTTGCAGGACCTCATCAACATGGCACTCTTCAATGTCCCCAGAGAATTGCAGCATTGACATCACCTTCAGAATGGACAGACGGGAAGCGGTTGTCACAGAGTGTGGGGGGACACAAGGCCCTACACCCCCGGCTTCCTGCGATTCACCAGGACTCTCAGCCAGCCAGTAAAGCAGCAGGTTTATTTAGATGACAGGAACACAGTCCCAGACAGGTCTTGCAGGTACAGACAACAGGATCCTCCCTAGTTAGGTCCATCTTGGGGTCCCAGGGGCACCACAGCCCCATTGGGGAATCAGAGCCCTGTCTGAGCTTCCCTCCATTCCCCAGCCAGCTCCTGAAACTCTCTCCCTTCCCCCCCCCCCCAGCCTCTCCTCCCCCAGCCTTTGTCCAGTGTCCCGGGCAGAGGTGTCACCTGGCCTCCAACCCCTTCCTGGGTTCTCACGTTACCTGCTCAGGCATCTTCCCTCAAGGCCAGTCTCCCGTCCCCCAGTGCAGACCGTCCTCCCAGGCCAACACCCCCCCACTCAGCATTCACAGACCACAGTAAGAACAGTCCCAGTTCATCACAGTGGTATTTTGCATTGCTACAAAACTCCCTACGGAAACTGGAGATATTCAGGTATCTTCTTTAACTTATGCTTAAACCCCTTTGTTTTCAGTTTAAACCAGTTTTTACTGAAAAAATCCTGGGTTTTACAAAAATTATCATTCATTTTTTTCTGATTTTCCCCTACATTTGTATCATTCAAATATAGAAAAACATAACTTGTTTTATTAGGAAAATACAATACATTGCATGAGATCTATGTATTACAATAACACATTAGTCTGTGTGTATATGCAAAGCTGCCTGTTGAATGCTCCCAGTTCCATGCGCAGGGCCAGGTAGGCAGGCAGAGCTTCAGAGTCTCAATGCGTGGATGAGACGATGGTGTAGAGAGGAGGGGTTCACGTTCATTAGGAACTGGGGAAACTTTTGGGATGGGAGGGGCCTATACAGGAGAGATGGGCTCCACCTAAACCAAAGTGGAACCAGACTGCTGGCACTAAACATTAAAAAGGTTGTAGAGCAGTTTTAAAACTAGGAGATGGGGGAAAGCCGACTGCTGCAGAGGAGCATGTGGATCGGACACAGACTTCTCTTAGGGGAGAGTCTGATGATAGAGAATCTCCAGGTTATAGTCAGGAGCAGAGGACGGAAGAGGATAATGTAAGGGCCGGATCAGATGATAAACAGTCACATAAAATAAGAATCTGACACATCAGAAAAGGGCAGACAAATAAACAGGGACAAGTTTTTAAAGTGCTTGTACACAAATGCTAGAAGTCTAAATAATAAGATGGGTGAACTAGAGTGCCTGGTGCTAAAGGAGGATATAGATATAATAGGCATCACAGAAACCTGGTGGACTGAGAGCAATCAATGGGACACAATCATTCCGGGGTACAAAATATATCGGAAGGACAGAACAGGTCGGGCAGGGGGAGGAGTGGCACTATATGTGAAAGAAAATGTAGATTCAAATGAAGTAAAAATCTTAAGCGAATCCACATGTTCCATAGAATCTCTATGGATAGAAATTTCATGCTCTAGTAAAAATATAACATTAGGGATCTATTATCGACCACCTGACCAGGACAGTGATAGTGATGATGAAATGCTAAGGGAAATTAGAGAGGCTATCGAAATTAAGAACCCAATAATAGTGGGGGATTTCAATTATCCCCATATTGACTGGGAACATTTCACTTCAGGACGAAATGCAGAGATAAAATTTCTCGATACTTTAAATGACTGCTTCATGGAGCAGCTGGTACGGGAACCCACAAGGGGAGAGGCGACTCTAGATTTAATCCTTAGTGGAGCGCAGGAGCTGGTCCAAGAGGTAACTATAGCAGGACTGCTTGGAAATAGTGACCATAATACAATAGCATTCAACATCCCTGTGGTGGGAAGATCATCTCACCAGCCCAACACTGTGGCGTTTAATTTCAAAAGGGGGAACTATACAAAAATGAGGGGGTTAGTTAAACAGAAGTTAAAAGGTACAGTGACTAAAGTGAAATCCCTGCAAGCTGCATGGGCGCTTTTTAAAGACACCATAATAGAGGCCCAACTTCAATGCATACCCCAAATTAAGAAACACAGTAAAAGAACTAAAAAAGAGCCACCATGGCCTAACAACCATGTAAAAGAAGCAGTGAGAGATAAAAAGACTTCCTTTAAAAAGTGGAAGTCAAATCCTAGTGAGACAAATAGAAAGGAGCACAAACACTGCCAAATTAAGTGCAAGAGTGTAATAAGAAAAGCCAAAGAGGAGTTTGAAGAACGGCTAGCCAAAAACTCCAAAGGTAATAACAAAATGTTTTTTAAGTACATCAGAAGCAGGAAGCCTGCTAAACAACCAGTGGGGCCCCTTGACGATCGAGATACAAAAGGAGCGCTTAAAGATGATAAAGTCATTGCGGAGAAACTAAATGGATTCTTTGCTTCAGTCTTCACGGCTGAGGATGTTAGGGAGATTCCCAAACCTGAGCTGGCTTTTGTAGGTGACAAATCTGAGGAACTGTCACAGATTGAAGTGTCACTAGAGGAGGTTTTGGAATTAATTGATAAACTCAACATTAACAAGTCACCGGGACCAGATGGCATTCACCCAAGAGTTCTGAAAGAACTCAAATGTGAAGTTGCGGAACTATTAACTAAGGTTTGTAACCTGTCCTTTAAATCGGCTTCGGTACCCAATGATTGGAAGTTAGCTAATGTAACGCCAATATTTAAAAAGGGCTCTAGAGGTGATCCCGGCAGTTACAGACCGGTAAGTCTAACGTCGGTACCGGGCAAAATAGTCGAAAAAATAATAAAGAATAAAATTGTCAGACACATAGAAAAACAAACTGTTGAGCAATAGTCAACATGGTTTCTGTAAAGGGAAATTGTGCCTTACTAATCTATTAGAGTTCTTTGAAGGGGTCAACAAACATGTGGACAAGGGGGATCCAGTGGACATAGTGTACTTCGATTTCCAGAAAGCCTTTGTCAAGGTCCCTCACCAAAGGCTCTTACATAAATTAAGCTGTCATGGGATAAAAGGGAAGGTCCTTTCATGGATTGAGAACTGGTTAAAAGACAGGGAACAAAGGGTAGGAATTAATGGTAAATTCTCAGAAATGAGAGGGGTAACTAGTGGTGTTCCCCAAGGGTCAGTCCTAGGACCAATCCTATTCAACTTATTCATAAATGATCTGGAGAAAGGGGTAAACAGTGAGGTGGCAAAGTTTGCAGATGATAAACTGCTCAAGATAGTTAAGACCAAAGCAGACTGTGAAGAACTTCAAAAAGATCTCACAAAACTAAATGATTGGGCAACAAAATGGCAAATGAAATTTAATGTGGATAAATGGAAAGTAATGCACATTGGAAAAAATAACCCCAACTATACATACAATATGATGGGGGCTAATTTAGCTACAACGTGTCAGGAAAAAGATCTTGGAGTCATCGTAGATAGTTCTCTGAAGATGTCCACGCAGTGTGCTGAGGCAGTCAAAAAAGCAAACAGGATGTTAGGAATCATTAAAAAGGAGATAGAGAATAAGACTGAGAATATATTATTGCCCTTATATAAATCCATGGTACGCCCACATCTCAAATACTGTGTACAGATGTGGTCTCCTCACCTCAAAAAAGATATACTGGCACTAGAAAAGGTTCAGAAAAGGGCAACTAAAATGATTAGGGGTTTGGAACGGGTCCCATATGAGGAGAGATTAAAGAGGCTAGGACTCTTCAGCTTGGAAAAGAGGAGACTAAGGGGGGATATGATAGAGGTCTATAAAATCATGAGTGATTGGAGAAAGTGGATAAGGAAAAGTTATTTACTTATTCCCATAATAAAAGAACTAGGGGTCACCAATGAAATTAATAGGCAGCAGGTTTAAAACAAATAAAAGGAAGTTCTTCTTCACATAGCGCACAGTCAACTTGTGGAACTCCTTGCCTGAGGAGGTTGTGAAGGCCAGGACTATAACAGCGTTTAAAAGAGAACTGGATAAATTCATGGAGGTTAAGTCCATTAATGGCTATTAGCTAGGATGGGTAAGGAATGGTGCCCCTAGCCTCTGTTTGTCAGAGGGTGGAGCTGGATGGCAGGAGAGAGATCACTTGATCATTACCTGTTAGGGTCACTCCTTCTGGGACACCTGGCATTGGCCACTGTCGGTGGAGAGGATACTGGGCTAGATGGACCTTTGGTCTGACCCGGTCCGGCCGTTCTTATGTTCTTACATTCTTAAGTATTAGTCTAGAAGATACCCACAATAAACAAACAGGAGCACATGCAAGCTCTGCAGTGTGTGCACATCTGAATGTACTGATGAATCTCACACCTGCCACGTACACATTTCAAGCTGCCAGCAGATAACGGTTTAAAGATTTGACACACTAAAATGGGAAGAAAACGAAAATCTGTATCTGAATACATTTCAGAACACAAGGAAGCATTCAAAAGTTTAAAAAAACCAAATGCAGGAGAAAAGGATGAAGTGGAGTGTATGCACTGCAAATGGTGTGGCCCAATTATTAAATGTAAATATTTATAGTCTAATTATAGTTCTAGGTCTTCAACCGTAAACAGTTTATTCAAATGAAAAGTTTTATTTGGAGATTAGAGATATATGGTCTTCTTAAACTCAGAAGTGGGGTATTTTGAGTTCTGTTTTAGTTCTGCAGCAAACCACATTGATTAATGGATTCAAAGCATTAATCTACTAAATACTTTCCCTCCGTCTTTCCATTCACCAAAATAAACCCCGATATTTACCCAGAAAAAATATTAATAGGTTTTTTTGCACTGATTTTCACCGGTTTTTGTTATTGTGATAATAAACACTGATAAATTCCCAGGAAAAATAAAATAAAATAAAAACTGAAAGTGAAGGGTTCTAGTTATGCTACAGGGAAGCAAGCAGAGAATATCTTTCAGTCCTTTGACTTCACTGAAGACAGTCACAAGGATGACTAGAAAGGGTCCTTCCTAGGGATGTTTGGTGCGTACTTTATACCTCGCAGAAATGTGGCTTACGAAAGAGCATGTTTTCAGCAGAGGATGCAGGAACCAAGAGAGAATGTTGACTCTTTTATAAAAGCTTTGCATACATTGTCAGAACACTGTGATTTTGGGAAAGCAAAACAAGAAAATATCCCAGAAAGGCTGGTTATTAGGCTAACAGACAACAATCTTCCACAGCAGCTATAATTACAAACAGACTTAATCTTATCCACAGCTATACAGATAGCAAAGCAGTTTGAACCAGTCAAACAGCAAAGCAAAAGGCCGGAGTAATTTAAAAACCCGAAACTAGACAATCCAGGAAGTTTTTGGAAAGTGTAGGGGACAATTTCCTGGTGCAAGTGCTGGAGGAACCAACTAGGGGCAGAGCTCTTCTTGAGCTGCTGCTCACAAACAGGGAAGAGTTAGAAGGGGAAGCAAAAGTAGATGGGAACCTGGGAGGCAGTGACCATGAGATGGTCGAGTTCAGGATCCTGACACAGGGAAGAAAGGAGAGCAGCAGAATACAGACCCTGGACTTCAGAAAAACAGACTTTGACTCCCTCAGGGAACTGATGGGCAGATCCCCGTGGAGAATAACATGAGGGGGAAAGGAGTCCAGGAGAGCTGGCTGTATTTTAAAGAATCCTTATTGAGGTTGCAGGAAAAAAACATTCTGATGTGTAGAAATAATAGTAAATACAGCAGGCGACCAGCTTGGCTTAACAGGGAAATCCTTGCTGATCTTAAACGCAAAAGAAGCTTACAAGAAGTGGAAGATTGGACAAATGACCAGGGAGGAGTATAAAAATATTGCTCAGGCATGCAGGAGTGAAATCAGGAAGGCCAAATCGTACTTAGAGTTGCAGCTAGCGAGAGATGTTAAAAGTAACAAGAAAGGTTTCTTCAAGTATGGTAGCAACAAGAAGAAAGTCAAGGATAGTGTGGGCCCCTTGCTGAATGAGGGAGGCAACCTAGTGACAGAGGATGTGGAAAAAGCTAATGTACTCAATTATTTTTTTGTCTCTATCTTCACAAACAAGGTCAGCTCCCAGACTGCTGCACTGGGCAGCACAGTACGGGGAGAAGGTAACCAGCCCTCTGTGGAGAAAGAAGTGGTTCGGGACTAGTTAGAAAAGCTGGATGAGCACAAATCCATGGGGCCAGATGCGCTGCATCCAAGGGTGCTAAAGGAGTTGGCGGATGTGATTGCAGAGCCATTGGTCATTATCTTTGAAAACTCATGGCGAACGGGGGAGGTCCCAGATGACTGGAAAAAGGCTAATGTAGCGCCCATCTTTTAAAAAAAGGGAAGAAGGAGGATCCAGGGAACTACAGGCCAGTCAGCCTCACCTCAGTCCCTGGAAAAATCACAGAGCAGGTCCTCAAGGAATCAATTCTGAAGCACTTAGAGGAGAGGAAAGTGATCAGGAACAGTCAGCATGGATTCACCAAGGGCAAGTCATACCTGACTAACCTAATTGCCTTCTATGAGGAGATAACTGGGTCTGTGGATGAGGGGAAAGCAGTGGACGTGTTATTCCTTGACTTTAGCAAAGCTTTTGATACGGTCTCCCACAGTATTCTTGCAGGCAAGTTAAAGAAGTATGGGCTGGATGAATGGACAGTAAGGTGGATAGAAAACTGGCTAGATGGTCGGGCTCAACGGGTAGTGATCAATGGCTCCATGTCTAGTTGGCAGCAGGTTTCAAGTGGAGTGCCCAAAGGGTCAATCTTGGGGCCAGTTTTGTTCAATATCTTCATTAATGATCTGGATGGTGGGATGGATTGCACCCTCAGCAAGTTTGCAGATGACACTAAACTGGGAGGAGTGGTAGATACGCTGAAGGGTAGGGATACGATACAGAGGGACCTAGATAAATTAGAGGACTGGGCCAAAAGAAACCTGATGAGGTTCAACAAGGACAAGTGCAGAGTCCTGCACTTAGGATGGAAGAATCCCATTCACTGTTACAGACTAGGGACTGAATGGCTAGGAAGCAGTTCTGCAGAAAAGGACCTAGGGTTACAGTGGACGAGAAGCCGGATATGAGTCAACAGTGTGCCCTTGTTGCCAAGAAGGCTAACGGCATTTTGGGCTGTATAAGTAGGGGCATTGCCAGCAGATCGAGGGATGTGATCATTCCCCTCTATTCGACATTGGTGAGGCCTCATCTGAAGTACTGTGTGCAGTTTTGGGCCCCACACTACAAGAAGGATGTGGAAAAATTGGAAAGAGTCCAGCGGAGGGCAACAAAAATGATTAGGGGGCTGGAGCACATGACTTATGAGGAGAGGCTGAGGGAACTGGGATTGTTTAATCTGCAGAAGAGACGAATGAGGGGGGATTTGATAGCTGCTTTCAACTACCTGAAAGAGGATGGATCTAGACTGTTCTCAGTGGTGGCAGATGACAGAACAAGGAGCAATGGTCTCAAGTTGCAGTGGGGGAGGTTTAGGTTGGATATTAGGAAACACTTTTTCACTAGGAGGGTGGTGAAACACTGAATGGGTTTCCTAGGGAGGTGGTAGAATCTCCTTCCTTAGAGGTTTTTAAGGTCAGGCTTGACAAAGCCCTGGCTGGGATGATTTAGTTGGGGTTGGTCCTGCTTTGAGCAGGGGGTTGGACTAGACACCTCCTGAGGTCCCTTCCAACCCTGATATTCTATGATTCTATGAAATAGCTTAGAAACTGTAAAGAGCATGACGGCTAAAAGTCATTATCCTAAAGCTCCTGAGGCAAGGAGAGAGAACTCCCAGGCTAAGAGGGACAAATTCAAGTCAAAACCCAAAGCCTTTGAGCTTAAATGCACAAGATGTGGAAAAATGTATAGCCCAACAGCTGTATGTTTAGCCAAAGGTGCAAGGTGTAATAAATGCAAAAAATAGGACATTTTGCAGCTGTTTGCCGTACCAACGCAATCAGGGAGTTGGCCCATATTACAGACAATCGAGATCCATTGTTTCTGGGCTCTATCACATCTGATGAGACAGAGCCTGCCCGGAGAGTGAAATTGAATATTCATAGCAAGACTATTGACTTTAAAATTGACTCAGAAGCAAACGTCACAGTCAATGCAGAAGGGACTTAAAATCATCTTCAACCCTTCCCAGAGCTGAAATCACCTGACATCACCTCCATTAGCCCTGGAGGGATTCTGAACTGCATGGGCCAGTTCACAACAGAAACAACTTACAAAGACAAAAGCTGCACATTCAGAGTGAACTTGATAAAAGGATCAAAGACCAACAACCTTCTCAACAAAACTGTGACAGCCATGATGGGCCTAGTGAGACAGGTGGAAGGATGGAGGATTTATGATATTGGACATTAATGGGACATTCAGTACAAATCAACTTAAGAAACAACGCTGAACCATATAGTGTACACACACACCTACCAGGAAGCCCTTGGAAGAGACTAGCTGCAGATTTATGCAAATTCAGAGAACATCATGACCTGATTGTAGTGGACTATTTTCCCAGGTATATAGAAATCACGTATTTGAAAGACTCGATGACCTTTCGAGGTCCCTTCCAGTTCTAGGAGATTGGTATATCTCCAATTATTACCTAACATGTTGCTGTGTAATAGAGAAACTGAAGTGTACCTTTTACTCACTTCGGTATTCCAGCATAACTAGAGACAGACAACAGGCTACAATTCATTGCAGCAGAATTTAAGTCATTCCACACTAAATATGATTTTGACCATATTACTAGAAGCCTCCATTCCCCACAAGTGAATGGAGAGCCTGAGAGAGCTGTACAGACAGCCAAGAAAATCCTACAGCAGGAAGATCCACTCCTTGCTCCTCTGAGTTACAGATCAACACCAATAGCAGCTACTGGATACAGTCCAACACAATTCCTGATGGGAAGACAACTCAGAACTACTGTTCCAGCTTTGGAAAAGAACTTCTCTCTGAAATGGCCAGCCTGGATGAGAGTAGCCGAATCTGATAAAAAGGCAAAACGAGCTTACAAACGCTTTTAAAACAGCTATTCCCTTGGTTAGAAAACTGCTGGGTCTAGAACCTGGTGACAGTGTTCATGTCATATTGGATGGAGGAAAAGGAGGAGACCTCCAACTGTCACAAAGAAAAACAATTCAGAGCCCTGATCACGTGAGCAAGACCGACAATGGAGAGTCCAACAGAAACTGTCAACATGGACTGTCCCTCAGAAACAACAATCAACAGAGCAAACACCCCAGAGGGCGGCTGCAAAACAAGATGACGACTCAAGAAACAGTCTGATCCAGAGACACTTCGCAGACTGGTCCGTACTGAACTTCAAAGGCAGCATGATAGAATAAACACTGTAAATGCATGGCAGGAATGTAGAACGTAAAGAGGGAGATGTGATGGAACGATAAAATTGCATTATACTGTTCAGCCACCCAGCAGCGCTGTGTGCGACAGACCTTAGTTAAGCTAACCTCGGCCGCACCTGGCAGAGCATTAAACGATCTTACAATGAACACATCTGGGGTGTCTCTCTCTGGGAAGGAAGCTCTGTGGCCACTCCATATCTGGTGTTAGCCTGACTTGCTAAGAGCAGCCCTGCAACCTATCACGTACAAGGGATACGTGACAACCAGCCTCCCCCCTTCCTAAAAGAATCCAGGGTGCAGATTGCAACGAATCCCGACAAAGCCCCACTCACTGCCCCCAGCACACACAGCTCGGGAGGGAGCAGCACCAGGAACCCTGCTCACTCGGGTCCCTAAATGCAGGCTCCCTTCGCCAGCACTGGTAGCAGGCCTCTCATCGGGGCTGTGGCCACCTCCCCAGCACACACATTCACAGCCAGCACAGTACAAGCTGGCCCACAATGCACCTGTCCTGGAGGCTTTCCTCCAGGGGAATTTAATCCGCTTGATGTTATGAGAACGAAATAGCCCCAGGTTGACCTGAGCGGCAAATCAAACAACAGGTACTTTCTCTTGCCTTGTTTGGATTTAATGAAACGGCAATAAAGAGGCAAAGCTGCCAGCCGTGGCTGCCAAAAGCATGAATTCTAGCCGAAGCACATCTTGGGAGGCTGTCAGGAAAAGGTCACGGGAAACTGAGTCGGTTTTCAGAGATTGGCAGCCAGGGCGAAATCGAACCCTCTCCTTGTAAACCTTCTCATTACTCTCTGCGGGCCCAGAACTGTCCCTGGCCCTCCCCACTCCCGCGCCACACAAGGCAGCTTTACCAAAGGCTCCTTTACCTCCTGCCCAGCCTGGAGAGTCTGATCCCCCTTGCTAGCTACCCGCAGGGGCTGCAAGCCCCAAGCCACGCGGGCCCCATCGCAGTGGGTGCTGCACCAAGTAGGATCCTAGGGCCGAATCCTGAGGCCCTTCTTCAGTTCTGGTGCAAGCAAACTCCCACTGAAGCTTTGTCCGAATCAGGGACTGCAGGTCTGGCCCTGGACACTAGCCCTATCAAGACACCTTGGGCTGGATCCTGCCCTTGGTCAGTCCACTGTGAGCCTGCAATAACCCCATTGAAGTGGGTGCAGTCACTCCAGATTCAAACTGGTTTTACTAAGATCAGGCTCTGCCCCCTTGAGCCCCTGGGGTCAGGGTGTGCCCCGTACCAAGCAGCAGGGCCTGGACAGGTGGGAGCAGGTCGGGTGTAGACTGATATTTGCAGCGATGAGCATGCCGGAACCACTAGGGACCCTGGCTCTGCAATCCACATGGATCTGGCTGAGGAGTTAGACCCGCATCTCTGTCTTTCTGTTTAAACCTTGGAACTCGGCCACTAAGCAGCCCCAGCAGCAGCATCTCCCCTCCCTGTGATGTCATCACCCCTCCCATGATGTCATTATGACAGAAACTGGGCCCAGGGAGACCTGTGCAGTGCAACCTGCTCAGCTGGGCAACTCACCTCCAGGCCTGGCCAATGACAAAGGAGGCAGGGCCGCTCCTGCAGCTCCCCAGGCCACGCAGCGAGGCAGGGGCACCCCCAAGAGCTTTCTGGTGAGACTCATACAGGCCGCTGGGCTGCGGTTAACGCACACACCAACAGTGGGGGGCTGTCCCTGCGCAGAAGGAGCCTGCTGTCCTGGGACATCCCTGTTTCTAAAGGGCCAGAGAAGGGGGCAGAGACGTCACTGAGATAGAATCATAGGATCATAGAATGTCAGAGTTGGAAGGGACCTCAGGAGGTATCTAGTCCAACCCCCTGCTCAAAGCAGGATCAATCCCCAAGTAAATCATCCCAGCCAGGGCTTTGTCAAGCCTGACCTTAAAAACCTCTAAGGATGGAGATTCCACCACCTCCCTAGGGAACCCATTCCAGTGCTTCACCACCCTCCTAGTGAAATAGTGTTTCCTAATATCCAACCTAAACCTCCCCCACTGCAACTTGAGACCATTGCTCCTTGTTCTGTCATCTGCCACCACTGAGAACAGCCGAGCTCCATCCTCTTTGGAACCCCCCTTCAGGTAGTTGAAAGCAGCTATCAAATCCCCCCTCACTCTTCTCTTCTGCAGACTAAATTAAGCCCAGTTCCCTCAGCCTCTCCTTGTAAGTCATGTGCTCCAGCCCCCTGATCATTTTCGTTGCCCTTTGCTGGACTCTCTCCAATTTGTCCACATCCTTTCAGTAGTGGGGGGCCCAAAACTGGACACAGGACTCCAGATGAGGCCTCACCAATGTCGAATAGAGGGGAATGATCACGTCCCTCGATCTGCTGGCAATGCCCCTACTTATACAGCCCAAAATGCCATTTGCCTTCTTGGCAACAAGGGCCCACTGCTGACTCATATCCAGCTTCTCGTCCACTGTAACCCCCAGGTCCTTTTCTGCAGAACTGCTGCCCAGCCATTCACTGAAGGAGGCACATTCACAGCACTGGGAAGGGTCTGTTTAGCCACAGAACACTTGATACCAATCAGCTCTGTGTTCTTGGGGAAGCAGGGCGCAGTATCCAGCCTGTCTGACTCATGAAAAATACCCCCCACCAGCCTCTGCTTAAACCAAAACCCATCAGAGAAAAGACTTGCAGAGAGCAATGAAGGGTGGTGGGAGACATACCTAGACCCCTCCTGACAAGAGTGACAAGATTAAGACATCTCCATTAGCATACAGAATGGAGAGCAGAGACAACTCCCTTAGCCTCATCTGCATGAGAGATGGGACAGGGAGACATCTCAATCAGGGCCGGCTCTAGGCACCAGCTCAGCAAGCAGGTGCTTGGGACGGCCAAGGGGAAGGGGCAGCAAGTCGGGCTCTTCGGCGGTAATTCAGTGGCAGGTCCCTCGGTCCCTCTCGGAGGGAAAGACCTGCCGCCAAATTGCCGCCGAAGAAGAAAGCAGCGCGGTGGAGCCAGGAGCAAACAGTCTCCCTCGGCCTGTAGAGGGAGAAGGGCCTGGCTGCAGGGAGCTGGACACAGGGTACCTGAGGGGAGCAGGGCTGGGGAAAGGCAGAGGAGCTGGGGAGCTCCTGCCTGGAAAGCCCCAGGCTGCGGCCTAGCATAAGGCCAAGAGGTACTGGGGGTTGCAGGGGGCAGCCCAGGGGTAGGTCAAGGCAGCAGGTCCAAACCCCTTTGCCTGTGATGAGTGGCTGATACTGCAGCCTGCCCCAGGGCGCGGGGGCTAGATGGAGACTGGCAGTAGCCAAAACTGAGGCAAAGTGGGGATAGTGGGTTGGGGGTTCCCCAGGGAGGAGAGACCCAGATTGGTGGGGGACTGCCAGGGGGCAGCACCCCAGTTAAAAGGGCACCGGGGTCCAGGGAGGGACACGGGGGTCAAGAGGACAGGCGGATCACCGGCCTGCAGAGGGCGCGCATGGCTGGGAATGAGCTAATGCCCAGAAGTGACCACAGGAGGCGCCGCAGGCTCACTCCCCCTCAGCGGATGCTGCCAATTCACAGCAGGGGTCACGTTGCCCCACCTGGGAGTGACACATCAGAAACTGCCTGTGTGTGTCTGAGGGGCCCTTAGCCGAGACCCCACTAGACAGGCACCCGTGGGCGCTAAGCAGGACCCCAGCTGGGCGGGGGGTTGGCTTGTAGCTTGGCCGATGTCATTCTTAGCTGTTATTCCATTGGATGCTAATTGCTAGAGCTGGCTGCATTCCAGGCCTGGATAGTTTGCATGTATTAGGGAGTCAGGTGAATTCAACCACTTTCAAGCCCTTTTGTGTCTGCCAGGCTTTGGCCGGAGTTTGTGGCATTCAGCCAAGCCTGAGGGTTGCACTGTGGTGCAGCCGCTCCATGCACAATACAGGAGAGCAGCCCCGGGGAAGTGGAAGGAGCCAGAGCTTCCTGCGGTTTGGGCCCGGTGATAGTCACAGAAAATTCCCAAGTATCAGGGGGTAGCCGGGTTAGTCTGTATCCACAAAACCAACGAGGAGTCCGGTTGCACCTTAAAGACTAACAGATTTATTTGGGCAGAAGCTTTTGTGGGTAAAAAACCCACATGCATCTGAAGAAGTGGGGCTTTTACCCACAAAAGCTTCTGCCCAAATAAACTTGTTAGTCTTTAAGGTGCCACCAGACTCCTCGGTTTTTTAGAAAATTCCCAGATACCTGAGCGATTCACAAATCACCCGCCCGCTGCCCAGAGCCACAATCAAAGCCGAAATTGGCGGAATATTGTCCAGCCAGCTCCCCCCGATCTCCCACCCGCCGAGCTGATGGCAGAATGTGCCGGGAGGATCCTGGGCTCAGAAGGAAACGCCAATGGGGCTGGCTGGCGAGTTGCGGGGGTGTTTCTGACACATCTATGGGACTCCCCAGGGTGCTGTATGCCACACCTAGGTGGACAACGCACAGACACACTGACACACACAGGGCACTTAGAATTCTCCCACCTGGTGCCGTGTGTTGTCATTTTTATCTGTGCGGGGCGGGCGTGAAACCTGCCCCCCGTGAGAGTGGAGAGCTCTGAGCTCAACGCAGCGGCACTGCACGTCACACTCAGCTACTCACGTTCTTAGATGTCAAAGCTAGAAAGAATCATTAGAGCATCTAGTCGGACCCCCTGCAGCACCCAGAACCTCACCGAGGAAACGTTCCAGCAAGGCCAAGACGCCCCTGAGCTCTCGCAGATCTTCACTACCCACCCAGCCCTGATGTAAAGACTCCAAGGGACGGAGACTCACCAGGCCCCTAGGTAAGTTCTTGCCAAGCCATCCGTCTTCTGCTCCCCACCCCCACGTCCATGCCCGCTCTCTGGGGGTTTGCACCACTGCCCGCTGGGGAGCAGAGTCCTGGGACCAGGCCGGGGCAGCTGGGCCTCAGGGTTGGAGTGGGAGTCAGGCCTAGTGGTTAGAACAGGAGTTGGGAGCCAGGAATTAGCGCCCAGGCAGCAGAGCCAAGGGTCAGTCTGCTGACTCTGCCCACCAGTCAGCCAGCCAGCTGGGGTCGTTAGGTTGCCCAGAGCCGGCTCTGCTGAGGGCTCTGATTCCTGACACACAGACTGAGCTGCTCAGGGACCAGTGGCACTGGACTGGGGGGTGGGGGAAGCAGAGGGGCCAGAGCGGACCCCAGCCAGGCCAGCTTGCAGCCCAGCTGTGGGAGCCGCATGGACCCTCCACCTGCCTGCAGCGCGGGGACTGAGAGCAGCGCCCGTTCGGAGGGGCAGGGTCCACGTGTGGGTGCAGCCCCTAGGTTGGCCTGCTGGGTTGGCATGTAGCAGCTGGGAGTTGTGAGCCTGCCCCAGCCCCTCGCTGGCACTGCTCTGCCAGGGCTGCCAGCGTTACC
>ML123327.1:351436-377687 GCA_003846335.1 Cuora mccordi
GGGCTGCCAGCGTTACCCCTCCGGTCGCCCAGCACGGGCTCCTCCAGGAACGCAGGCTGCCGGCACCGGGCACCCCACAGGGCAGCACGGTGAATTTCCTGGGCCTGACATTTCTTATGGCACCGGGCGCCCAGCGTGTTCTCTCGCTAACACCCGGCCGGCTCCGGAGGTCTACACGCCGTTAGCGAGCATGGCGAGTGGACTGGGTGCGCGCCCCAGGGGCGGGGACTGGCTTGCTGCTGCCAGGCTGGGCGTGTGGGGTGGGCACAGGTTGGCTAGTGCGCTGACACTTGCTAGCTCCGTCCTTCCCTCCCTGGGCGGAACAGCCAGGCTTCATCCCTGACGTGCCCCTGACTCCTGGGCTGCAGGACCAAGCAGCCGGGCGCTGGGCGACGCCTCGGAGCTGGCATGAGGCCCAGCCCGTGGCTGAGAGTCACTGTGCAAACTCTGCTGCCATCTAGCGTTTGGCACAGCCGTGCACCCTCACGGCTCTGCGCTGAGGCAGCATTTCCCAAACTCGGGCTGAGATCCTGGCCCTGCTCCGTGGGCCGAAGGGGAGGGGGAGGGGCCCTCTGTGCCAAAAATGGCATCGCCTGTTTCCCAGTCACCCACTACTTGCAAGGAAGTGATCCTGGGTGCGTCTGGCTCAGTGTCCTAGCAGAGATGGCGCAGGAGGGGTGGCAGTTGGTGTCTGCTCCAGACCAGCACAGCACACTGGGGAACAGGACGACCAGCTCCTTACGCACCAGCTATAACGTGTAGGGAAATGCTGCATGAGTACAGGGGACTCCAATTTGCCTGACAGATGCTGGGGTCTCCTGCTGCCAGGGTTAAAACATCCTGGGAATTTATTAACATTACAGATGAGCGTTTCCTACCACAAACTGTGTTGTATCCAACATGGAGATTTCTATATTGGATCTTGTCTGAGGCTGGTGCGACCGCTGCGGGAATACTGCCCGGTTCTGTGCCCACCTTTCCAGAAGGATGTTCTGAATTAGAGAGAATTCACAAAAGAGCCTCAAGAATGCTTCAAAGGCTAGAAACCTGCCTCCTGGTGAGAGACTCATGGAGCTCGGTCTATTGAGCCGAACAAAGAGAAGGTTAAGGGGTGACTTGCTCACAGTCAATCGGTACCTACATGGGGAATCAGTATTGGATAGTGGGCTCTTCCACAAACACCTAACATGATCCAATGGCTGGAAGTTGAAACCAGATGAACTCTGATTGGAAATAAGGCACATGTCTTAACAGGGAGGGTAATGAACCATTGGATCAACTTCCCAAGGGGCGTGGTGGATTCTCCATCGCCGACAATTTTAAATCAGGATTGGCTGTTTGTCTAAAAGCTCTGCTCTGAGAATTAGTGTGGGGCAGGTCTCTGGCCTGAGCTGTGCAGGAGGGCAGACTAGATCACAGCCTGGAACCTGTGTAGCTAGAAATCAATGGGAGTTTGGCCATTAATGTCAACAGAATCAGGATTTCCCCCAAGATATCTCAAGCCAGACCCCTAAATCCACCTACGGGGCTGGATTTCCAAAAGGACTAAGCACCCACAAATCCCCCTGAAGCCACGGGTGTGTGTGGGGGGGTCACAGCTACTCTGCATGGCACAAGATTATAGCCTACACAATTCGCTCACAGGCACGAGGCAGAGAGGAGGCAGCAGCACGAGGAGAGCCTCGGAGTTCTCAACCCCAAGCTTCCTGCTCAGCTGTTCAAAAGGCCTGCTCAGGACTCAGGGGGCACGTCCCTCCCCTCAGCCGGGTGGGATGAGCAAGTGCAGAGCTGTGCGAATCCTCTCCTGAGATGTCCCTCCCGGGGAAATGGCGCCTTCTGCCCAAAGACCCCTTAGTGCTTTACACACCTGGCCTCCTGCCTTGACTCAGACAAACTCGCCTTGTCTTCAGTGGGAGTTCCCGGCATTAGGACTGTCCGGTCAGGATCTGTGTTCACAGGGATATCTCACCTGGCACTGAAGTGCAGCCACCTCTGGGTTGGGATGCAGTAGCTGTTTAACAGCAATGCTACAGAAGAGTCCGGGGGGAGAAGGTGGAGGATCCTGTACCCAAGTGAGACTGGCTGGGGAATCAGTTGGGAACTTGCCCAGACATCGGGATTAGCTGTCCTGCCCTCGCTGGAAGTCTTTGGGAGCTGGAGAGTCAGTGTCCCCCCTAACGAGGGTGCAGTGGGACAGAAGAATTGCTAGCAGAGTTTGTGATGACTGGGGGGATCTGTCTGGGGGCAGTGTATGAATTCTGGCCGACGGTATGGAACTGTGATTATGAAATAAAGGTAATAAGTGGAGATATACCAATCTCCTAGAACTAGAAGGGACCTCAAAAGGTCATCAAGTCCAGCCCCCTGCCTTCACTAGCAGGACCAGTTTTTTTGCCCCAGATCCCTAAGTGGCCTCCTCAAGGATTGAACTCACAACCCTGGGTTTAGCAGGCCAATGCTCAAACCACTGAGCTATCCCTCCTGCCTTGGAGGAACCAGCAAATGGGGGCTGGACAGAGGAGCCGCACCCTGAGAATATACCCAGGGACCCCAGCCCAGGGGACGTGTCTGGGCTCTGCTGACTCTGGAGGGTTAAAGCACACAGGGTCCGGTCGAACAAGCCCCAAGCACAGTGGCATGGGGAGGGTTCGGCCAGGGGGAGCTCTGCCAGGGCGCAGTGTGGGACAGAGCGGAGCTGCAGGGAGACTGGTACTCTGCCAAGGGAAAGGGCTGGAGCAGGGTCCTGGGGGTGGGCTGCAGGGAGCCGAGGGGCTGGACTGACGCCTCTTGCCCACCTCCGGTGCCTGCAGTGTCTTTGTGATGTCAGGACCCAGGCTGGGCCTGGCCCTGTATGCTGCGCATTGGAACAAACAGCCCCTCAGGGGAGATCCAGCCGCGGCAGCAGGGAGCGCAGCATCTCCGCCCCAGCACGCGTCCCGGTCGTACTCCCCAGGATGTCTGGTGTGGTGGTGGGGATCGCGCAGAGCTGATTCTCTGCCTGCAATGTCACAGGCGTTCATGATCTGGATAGGCTGGAGACCCAGCACAGCTTCTCCGGGAGAAGCAGAACGGTGGGAGCAACCCCCGAACCCCTCTGCAGCCTTCCTGCCCTGACACAGCCCGCGGAGCGCCCGGGGCCCTGTTCTGACCAGGCCCCGTGGGGCTGGGGTGGCACATCCGCAGAGAGACACGGCCACCGACAGAGCTCGTGGCTCCATCCATTGGCCGTTCCTGCTGCCCCCCTGCCCCAGCTAGTGCTGGAAACGCCAGGGCTCTGCCTCCTGGTGCCAAGCTTCCCCGGCCCCGACCCGGCGCTGGCGATTTGCTTCCCTGCGCTCAGGGAAGCTGAACCCCACAGGCAGGTGCTTCCCCCCTGGGACTGGGGTGCCAGCTGGGCTGTGACCAGCAAACCCTCCCAAAGCCGCAAGCGTTCTCGAGTCCTGGCCCCCCAGCCGGCCGGCCGGGCAGGGAGAGAGGGAGCAGGCAGGACAGGGGGCAGGACAGGGGGCGGGACGCCTGCCCCAGGGGAGCCGGGCTGGCAGCGCGGGAGGCAGTGGGAGGCGAGAGGAGCAGCAGGGCCCAGGCCAGGCCTGCCCCGGACACGCCCGGCCCGAGGGGCAGGGGGCTGCTCCCCATCAGACCCCTCCCCCCGGGGGCGCAGGCAGGGCACGGAGCCCCCCCCCCCGGGTGCCCAGCCGGCTAGTGTCTGTGTTTGTCACCCAGCGCAGGGCAGGCTGGGGACACCGTCTCCATGGCAACGCTTGGAGCTGGGGGAGCAGGGCGAGCGGGGACATATAATCTCCATGGCAACACCCAGTCGTTTTAAATTAACCACGTCCGGGTCATTCGCCCCCGCCTTCGCCGCTGACTTGAGGAAAGGCCGCGTCCGATTGGCTCCTCTCATGGAGAAGTCCCGCCCCCACTTCCGGCTTGCTGGGTGTTGACAAGATGGCGGCGATCGCGGGGCTGCAGGACCGGGTGGAGGCGCTGGAGCGCCGGGTGTTCGGGGCCGGGGCGGCCCGGGGGCCGCGCAAGGTGCGGGGGTGGGCGGGCTCCTCAGCACCCCCCGCCCGGCCTGTGTGTGACCCCCACCCCGGAGCGGGACCCTGCGGGGAGCTCCCCCCCCCCCCGCCGGGACCATCCAGGGGCCTGGGCTGGGCCTGCGGGGCCCGTTCCCTGCGGCTCGGGGCCGGGGCAGGTGGCTGCAGCCTCCGCATTGGGGGCAGCAGCCCGGGGGGGCGCGTTGCGGGGGTTGGCCCCCGAGGGAGGCGCGGGGGGGGCAGCCAAGCTCTGGCTGTTTGTTCTTTCAGCAGCCAGGCCCCCCCCGCCCCCCGGCTGCGGGCTCTTCCCCCGCGGGCCTTGCTCGCTCCACTGCTGCCCTGAGCGACGCTCCCCGGGGCACAGGGGCCCGAGAATAGCGCGGAGCCTTTTGTCCCAGTGCCCCGGACGGGCTGCCTGGCTCCGGCTGCAGCCACCTCTGGGGTACAGCCTGGGCGCTGTTCAGCAGCCTGTCGTGACGTTACGGACCCGTTCAGGCCGCTAGTTGAACTATGCTGCGTGTGAATGTCAGTCACTGAAACAGCTTTAAATAGACGTTTTATCTTCTCTCCCTGCTGGTCTGTTCCTGACAGTGTAGTTGTGGGAGCCTGGTTAGAAGTGTCACTTAATCACGGTCTGGTTTATAATACCATCGCTTTCCTTCCAGGCAGCAGATGGCTTGGTGAAAGTTCAGGTGGCTTTGGGGAACATCGCAAGCAAAAGAGAGAGGATTAAAATTTTGTACAAGAAAAGTAAGTATTCGTCCAGCATTTGTGTTTTGTGGTTTGTTTTACCCCCAGGGTTTAGATCCAAATTGTATGTTACATGGTGGTCTTGTTGGGTGGCCTGTCTGAGATTATTTGAGTTGGGTTTTGGAGTGGGTTTAAAAACAGCCTTCATCATTAGCTCCTTGGGAGGTAAAGGACTGAGTAGACAAGCTGGGATCTCTCGAGTGCAGTGCACCTCTTGAGAGGTGAGAGTATGGAATCTGCTTTGGCTTCTGTTTTGGTATCAGAGATCTAAAACCTAGGACTGTGTGTACTATCCACTGTGATCAGATCCCCTAGAAATCTGCAGCTCATCAGGCCTGGTGTCGTCAGAAAGGGGTAGGACATGTTCAGTGTATGTCCGTCTGGAGAAAATCAGGGGCTCTGACTGCTCACTGGCATTGGAGCTTATTTCTCCCTGTTCAGTCTATCAAGGACAACTCAGGCCCGGTCTACACTGTGGGGGGATCGATCTATGTTACGCAACTTCAGCTACTGAATAATGTAGCTGAAGTCGACATACTTAGACCTGCTCACCGTGATGTCTTCGCTGTGGTGAGTCGACTGCTGCTGCGCCCCTGTCGACTCTGCCTGTGCCTCTCGTGATGGTGGAGGCAACCTTGGGATTTTTGTAACAGAGGAGAGATGTCGCAGAAACAGCATGCTGTGCCTGGAGGGGACAGAGTGGTGCCACTTTAGCACACCCGCAGCCAGCTTCAGAAGGCAAGACTTGCATGTGTAGGAAGGACATTTCAGAGGGCAGGGGAGGTAGCAGGCCACATGATGGAAAGTGAGCACTCTGTGCCCTCCCTTTAAAGAATGGACTGTGAATTCTGCAGCTGAATTAAAAATTCGCTAATGTGATACTTAGCAGGTTAGTGGCACCTTCTGTAAATAGTGGGTGCCTATTGGCTTGGGCCATGTTTGTACACACTTCTTTTTTAATAAGATCAAACAAAGAAACTTACAGGCTTGGTGCAGCAACAACTTTGTACTGTTGACTCAAAAGCCATTCCTCTCCGATCCCCCCCTGAAGATGCCTCTGCATCTTGGTACATCTGAATTGTGGTCTAATACAGTGAGCCAGCTCAGATTTGTAAGCTCCTTGAAGCAGTGTGTGTCTTTCAGATGTTCTGTAAAATGCTGTGTAAATTCATGGTGCTGTAGAAGTACTGTAGCTGCTGATTCTTTTTAACAACGTCTTGTAGTAAGTAGGAAATTGTGACAGGCAGTACTTCCAGAACTAGTCACTTCTCTTCTTCTCCCTCCCTGTCACCTACTTCTGATCTTAGTTGAAGATTTAATAAAATATCTGGATCCTCAATACATTGATCGAATGGCTGTTCCCGATGCCATGAAACTGCAGTTCATCTTAGCAGGTACGTCATGAAATGGAAGGAGTATGCTCATTCCCCAAAAGCTCACAAATTGTGGGGGTGGGATTTTAATTGAATGCAATTCATTTAATCTCTCTCAATCATGGGCTTAGGACAGAAATGCCTCCTTTGGTGTCTAGTCTTCCCCTGTAAACTGGCTAATGCTTCAGTAAAAGATCAGAAATGGAGAAACTACAGTATGAATCGTACAGAGAAGAACAAGCGTGGTTCAGTCCCCAGGCTCTGGCTCCCTGGCAAGCACTTGGAATGCAACTGGCACAGTGGAGCCAGTGCCTGCATGAGAAGTGATTTTCTCGCTATTGAAGGCCTTCCCTTAATGAGTGACCATGACTCCCTCTGAGTCTGTCTGGCCTTTGGTCAGAAGCTTGCGGGGGCGGGGAAAGGGGTGTGTGGAATTGCTGCCCTGTGTCTTGCAACTGTTGCTGTAACAATAGCGTTCATAAGAACAGTTAAGTGTATATGTTCTGTGATGTGCATTAAGTATCCATACCTTGAGCTTCTAACCCTGTCCAGCTCTCTCACAGGGGATCTGAGTCGCCCTGCTCCTGTGGTAGGTGTGTGAAACTCCATTGTCTTCAGTGGCGTTTCCCCCGATTCAGACTGGTGTGAGGGAGAGTCAGAGCCATGAGGTTGACTTGTAATGGGACTCAACAACTGAGCCAATGAAAGAGCAAAATGCATGTGCTTTTTCCATCGCTAGCTTAGTGAGGAACATCCTGGCTTCTGCTCCTGGTTCTTCCCTTTATGTACTGTGTGCCGCCTTTGAGCTTCTGTTTCCCCATCTGATAATACCTACCCCAGAAAAGGGTGGGGGTGTTTGCGAAAGGCACAGAGATCCTTGGCTGAAAGGTGCAATAGTAACGTAAAGTATCATTGTGGTGAAGTCTTTCTGCTGCATGTAGGTTTGGTGCCTTGTGAGAAGGGGAAGCTGAAGCAGGCCAATTAATCAACTGTTTTTTTTTTCTCATCTGTGAAAAGCAGAAATAGTATTTGACTTAAACTTCTCCTGTCTTTTAAACCAGAGGAGCAGTTTATTCTTTCCCAAGTCGCCCTTCTGGAACAGGCGAACAACCTCCAGCCGTTCTTGGACAGTGCACACATCAAAGGTAACACATGCTCATCTGCAAGCTACCTTTTCATAGCTGCTGTCCTGCAGTTAGTGAAGACAAGTGGCCTCTCTTTCGTTACCCTGGGCACTAAGAACAGTGTGGAAATGCTGTTTTTAAAAGTTCTCTTGCTGTCTGCCTCAAATAACCGGAAACCACTGTAAGCGTTTCCAACTCTGACGAGTTTGCAATCTAAGAAGGCTGTAGGCGCGAAAGCAGTGCAGCAGCATGCAAAACAAATGCAGAATGTGGCATGGTCATCATCTTCAGCAACATGGGCGTGAATATTCTCCTGGCTACGATACTGCCACTGTACAGGGAGGCTGAATTTAAGTGACCCCAGAGCCATGTTATACTGGCAAGGCTGTTAAATATTCCTGAGATGCTGGTCCAGGGAGCCAGTGTAATTGTGCGGGGAAAATGGAGGCCAACAAATGCACACGTTACTCTACACAATCCTTAGCATCTTATAGGGGAAAAACTCAGTAGAACGTCTCCTTTCTAAGGTGCAGCTTCCTGTTCACTGCGTATCTCTGCCTCTTGCATGGTGAGGTCTCTGTAGTCTCCATGCAGTTGCTTACCAGTAATAGTCACACACAGTAATCCAGTTGCCTGCTTCATACAGGTCTCTTGGGCATCTAATCTTCAGCATGGGACCCACATCTCATGGCCCCAGAGGCAGCAGAGAGGTGACTTTGGAAAGTTATTTTCCGTTGGTTCTGATCAGCGTATACACAAACAACTGAAATGTTGGCATTTCACTTACTTTGCAGTAAAGTGGCAGTAAGCAGTGGTGGTCTGGTGGCCAGCAGTATTTATCTTCGGGGCATTTCCAAGCTGTAATGTGCCTCAACTGACAAGAAATGTATTAAATGAATCCCAATAGAAAGATTTTAAATGTGCTCTTAGACAGTCGTCTCTACTTTGGGAACTGCAATTCCTGGATGTCAAACCTGAGCTGGGACTGACTTTTGGTTTGTGTGTTTTGCAGCTGCTCCTGACCATGCTGCCAAACTGCAGCGACTTGCTCAAATCCACATACAGCAGCAGGTAGAGTGAATACTCATCATGGTGAATCTTCAGTGGGCAGGGAGGGGCCTCTTGTTAACCGTAGGTAATTCGTGGGCAAGGATGGGGTAATTAGTAGCACAGACTACAGCCACTCTAGTTAAGATTATCAGTATTTCTTCTTTCCATTATGTTTTCATTTTGTCCAGATCATGGCATTTCCAGGAGTCAGAAGAAATCTCTGCTCTGGAACATCTCAGTGTACCAATAGCTTTGCATGGCTTTTTAAAAACTGCAGTGGATTTAACGGAGTAACATTTCTACATTAGAGAGTAACTGGGGCATGTAGAGGTGAAGCGACCAGCCCAACATCACCCAGGAAGTTTGGGGAGAGCTGGGAAGTGAACCCAGAGCTCCTGAGTCCCAGACCAGTGTCTTACTCCCCAAACCATTCATCCTTGTACCCTGGTGTGTTTGTATTACTAGCTCCTTTGTCTCTTCTCCCCCCGGTTCTGTACCTCCGCATTAGGGCTCGTCTCTTCTGCAGCCTTAGGCTCCTTGGGCGGGTGATTCGCTGACTGTGTCTGTAGATTGCCTAGCCCAATAAGGCCTGATCCCAGCTGGGGCACGTGGCCACTAGTGCAGTGTAGGTTTTGTAGTACACCTCTACCCCGATGTAACATGACCCGATATAACACAACTTTGGATATAACGCGGTAAAGCAGCGCTCGGGGGGGGGGGGGAACTGTGCACTCTGGTGGATCAAAGCAAGTTCAATAGAACGCGGTTTCATCTATAACGCGGTAAGTTGTTTTTTTTGTTTTTGGCTCCCGAGGACAGCATTGTATCGGGGTAGAGGTGTAGTTACAGTAGCACCTGGAGGCCTCACTCAGCATCCTGTTGTGTAGGAGCTGTACAGAGTGCAATCGCTGCCCAAAACACTTGCGCTCCGGGGAGAAAAGGTGCAGCGAGAGGGAGGCAGTCAAATATTATAGTGGTGGAGTCATTTGACTGAAAGGTTCCTGAATTACAGGCCTCCTCTCCACCGCCCCCGCCCCGCCCCAATGGTTTCCTTTTGCTGCCTTGTACTGCTCATCTTAACAGCACTAATAAGGGATGAATCTCAGACCCGTTGACGGCTGTGAACTCACCCTTCAGTGAACATAACAAAGGATAAATTCATCACAAGCCCCCACCTAGGTTAAAAGTTGTTTTGGACTGAGTGACTGGAGGTTGCTATAATTTGTGAATCATGGGGAGCAATTTTATTTTGTGGGGAATGTCTTGGGGGTGGGGGAGATTAGACAGGTGCAGCCTTCCTGGGAAGGGAGAGGTATCTGGGGGTGGGGCAGTAGAGAAATAGAGGGATGGGTTTGGGAATGCAGCGAGGGGAGTTATGGGGAGAGGGATAAATGGGGATGGATGGTAGAGGAGGCAAGAGAGGTTGGGGGTTCAGGTCCAGGAGGTGCAGCACCCCCTAGCTCTGCCAGTCTCCCTTAACTGCTGTGCCAGTGCACCCCAATGCCCTGTAGCCCCCCCAGCTCTGCCAGCCCCCCCCCCCAACCCTATCCCACTGTACTGTAGTTGCCCTTTGCTGCAGGCACTGCATGTGAGCTGGGTTATAGGCGGGGGAAGTAACAGAAATAGAAGCGTTTGTAGACCAGGGAGTGAAGCCTTCAGGGAGATGCATTCCCGGATGGGAGGCCTGGTGTGTGTGGGGGGGCAGGTTGGAGGAGGGGACACCTTGAAGGGGTTAGGAGCATGGCTTGGGAGGTGTGTTGAAGCTTGGCTGGTGGGGTGCAGCTGGTGTATGGGGATGAGGGGAGACCGGGACAGCTGGCTCAGCATGCTGATACCTACAGCCACTTAAATGAGCACTAGCTCCTACCAACAACCTACCTTTTGTTTAACACCCCATGGGAATCCCTTGGCAAAGAAAGCACAGTTAGTGGAGTTCAGGGTGCTCTGTGGTATGTCGTCCCCTTGCAGAACAGCAAGCTGAGCAAAACTCCACTGCCTGAAAACCAGGAAATGCCCAGTTACGGGTGCCCATGTGAGCTTAGCTCTGCCCTCTTTCAGCAATGCCCCAATATAACCCCCAACCCCGAAACGTGCGAGCTCTTCACCTCCTCTTACGGACCAGTTGTGCTCAGCCACAGGATTCCATCGAGTGCTGTTCAAGCCCTGCCACCTTCCTGGTGTTCTCAGGGGCCACTGCCAGCTCTGGGGAAGCATTTGGATGCACTTCAGCTGCAGACAGTGTGTTAGATGGACCTTCACTAACTGGTGGAGGCAATAATTGGGCCTGAGGATATGTGTGGATTTCTTTGAGGTGCATGGCAGAGCTGTGATTGCGATAGAAGGAGATCTGTGTTTTGCACCCTCTGATACGTGTGAGCAAAGGGAAGAGGTACGTGGGTACCCTCAGGATGCAGCATGCATCATTTCTGTGCTCAATTGTATTTAGGTTATGTCAATAGCAGGGCAAAGGGCTTGTCTAATCCAGGGTGTCAGCAGTGAGGGGGAAGGAGCGGGTTCTAATGCTTTCGGGATGGATAAGTGAAATGAGATGGTCTCCTAGGAGAAGGTTTAAGGGAGTGGTAAAAGGCTGAGAAGTGGTTCTCAAATTGCACACTTGTGCTCTTTCTGGGGAGCCGGCTAAGGGCTTGTCCGCACTTGAAGTTCTGCAGCGGCACTGCTGTCCTGTAGATGTGACCTACGCTGTCTGGAAGGGTTCTCCCATTGGCATAGGGAATCCACCTCCCCACAGGCAGTAGCTTGGTGTCGAGCGGAGTGCCCCAAGTGTCAATCCCGGGGCTGGTTTTGTTCAATGTCTTCATTAATGATCTGGAGGATGATGTGGACTGCACCCTCAGCAAGTTTGCAGACGACAGTAAACTTGGGGGAGAGGTAGATATGCTGGAGGGTAGGGATAGTATGCAGAGGGATCTAGACAAATTAGAGGATTGGGCCAAAAGAAACCTGATGAGGTTCAACAAGGACAAGTGCAGAGTCTTGCATTTAGGATGGAAGAATCCCAGGTACTGCTACAGACTAGGGACCGAGTGGCTAGGCAGCAGTTCTGCAGAAAAGGACCTAGGGGTTACAGTGGACGAGAAGCTGGATCTGAGTCACCAGTGTGCCCTTGTTGCCAAGAAGGCTAACGGCATTTTGGGCTGTATAAGTAGGGGCATTGCCAGCAGACCGAGGGATGTGATCATTCCCCTCTATTTGACATTGGTGAGGCCTCATTTGGAGTAGTGTGTCCAGTTTTGGGCCCCACACTACAAGAAGGATGTGGAAAAATTGGAAAGAGTCCAGAGGAGGGCAACAAAAATGATGAGAGGGCTGGATCACATGACTTATGAGGAGAGGTTGAGGGAACTGGGATTGTTTAGTCTGCAGAAGAGAAGAGTGAGGGGGGATTTGATAGCTGCTTTCAACTACCTGAAAGAGGGTTCCAAAGAGATGGATCTAGACTATTCTCAGTGGTACCTGATGACAGAACAAGGAGTAATGGTCTCAAGTTGCAGTGGGGGAGGTTTAGGTTGGATATTAGGAAAAACTTTTTCACTAGGAGGGTGGTGAAGCACTGGAATGGGTTCCCTAGGGAGGTGGTAGAATCTCCTTCCTTAGAGGTTTTTAAGGTCAGGCTTGACAAAGCCCTGGCTGTGATGATTTAGTTGGGGTTGGTCCTGCTTTGAGCAGGGGGTTGGACTAGACACCTCCTGAGGTCCCTTCCAACCCTGAGATTCTATGATGAAAGAATTCTTCTGATGACCTAGCGCTGGCTACACTGGGGGTTAGGTCAGCTGAACTGCATCACTCGGGTGGATTTTTCTCATCCCTGAGCAATGTCGTTAAACCAACCTGATTTGCTAGTGTACACCAGGTCTGTGTGTGTGAATGTATGGCAGGATCTGGAACCTCCAGAATCGTACAGTGCCAAGGGCCAGTTCGAGTGTGTGCTCTTGAGGCATTGCTTGAGGAGAGGAGAGGAGAGGGAAGGTGACATGCGGCAGCTTTTTGCACCTTTAGTAGTGCTAGATGGCATCCTGTGGGTAATGGTAGATAGGCTTTTTGTGACAGGCAAAGTCCAGGCCCCCCAGGAGAGAACAGGGGTCTGAACCCCAAAGAATAAGCAACTGAATCAACTGGTTATACCCAGTGTTACTGTGTAGGAATATGTCAAGTGAGGTCTTTTATGGAAACTTGTGATGGTCATGAGGTGATATGTACACAGGTAATGGTTTTGTGTGTGTAGAACAGTGTAATTGTAACTAGGGCCTGGCCTACACTAAAGAGTTAGGTCAGCCCATTTTACGCCACTGAGGGTGTAAAAAATCCACCCCCCTGAGTGAAATTGTTAAGTTGACCTAGCCCCTGCCAATAGCATAGGCACTGTCCACGCTGCGTCTGTGCTACTGTAGCATTTCAGATGTAGACAAGCCCTACAAAGCAACTGCAGCATCACCTCACAACAGGAGGTGAATTAATCAGGCAGGGAGGGTTACAGGCTAGCTGTTTGCAAAGCTGACTGCAAGGATCTAGCACTGTACAACCTAGGGAAAGACAATGGGGACCATTACGTTTAATGGAAAGACATTGAAACTGAAAAGAAATCCTCAGGTCTTGGAAAACTAAGGCCTGGTCTACACTAAAAAGGAAAAATCTACAGCCCTGAACAGTGTAGTGAAGTCAGCATACCCCCCGTCTAGACGGTGCTAGGTCAGTGACCTATCTACAGCTTCCCAGGGACATGGATTACCTACACCAACGGGAGAACCCCTCCCATCAGCATAGGTCACGTCTGCAGCTGTAGCGTTTCAAATGCAGACAAGCCCTAAAGAAGCGGGGGAGGTCCCCCACCCCTCTCACCGCTGCTCTGCTGTGTAACCGTGAATTACTACCCGAGTCGGGGAGGGGGAGGCAAACCCTGCACACCCTGTTAAAAGGGAAGAGGGTTTGAAATGAAGGTTATTCAGAAACGGAGTGCCAGGATCTAAGCAGGTGGCATCAGTATGAGACTGGATCCTCTCGAGGACACAGTAACTTGTACTAGAAAAGGGAATTTAGTAGGTGTGGCGAACTGGGAATGTTCTTAATGTTTTCTCTGAATACTGTGTTGGTGCCTCAGTGTCCCCTATGCAGTTCTTAAGTATCTAGGTGGTGGAATAAGGGTGTGTGATTGCTGCAGAGCAAAGGGTCAGTGCACCTAAATGCCTGATGCTCTGTCTCCTAGCAACTGATGGCCTGGGCCCCTCCTCTGCAAAGGTGCCAACTGAAGGTGTTGGAGACAAAGAGATCAGGTGACGACCTGGCCCAGGGAAAGGAACTGAGCAGAGAAGGAGGGGCTGTAGGGGGTTGTTCAGTCGGAGCTGGCTGGGGACGAGGAGTGAGGGCAGACGTGGGGGTCTGCCTTGCTGGGCCCCAGAATGGACCCGGCCAAGGGGTCTCGTTCTCTGTACCTACAAGCTCTGTTTTAGACCCTGTTCCTGTCATCGAATAAACCTCTGTGTTACTGGCTGGCTAAGAGTCACGTCTGACTGCGAAGTGGGGGTTCAGGACCCGGTGGCTTCCCCAGGACCCCACTGGGATGGGCTCGCTGTGGGAAGCGCACGGAGGGGCAGGGGATGCTGAATGCTCCAGGGAGAGACCCAGGAGGTGAAGCCGTGTGAGCTTCTTGCCCTGAAAAAGTCTGCTCCAAGGGAGAGGAGGCTCCCCAAAGTCCTGACTGGCTTCGTGGGGAGCAGTTCCAGAGCATCGCCTGGGGACTCCGTGACAGTAGGGCTGTCAAGTGATTAAAAAAAAGTAATTGCAATTAATTGCGCTGTTTAAACAATAGAATACCACTTATTTAAATATTTTTGGATGTTTTCTACGTTTTCAAATATATTGATTTCAGTACAAAGTGCTCACTTCATATTTATTTTTTATTATGAATATTTGCACTGTAAAAAACAAAAGAAATCATTTTCAATTCACCTAATTCAAGCACTGTAGTGCAGTCTCTTTATCATGAAAGTTGAACTTACAAATGTAGAATTACATACAAAAAACACCTGCATTCAAAAACAAAACAATGTAAAACTTTAGAGCCTACAAGTCCGATCAGTCCTACTTGTTCAGCCAATTGCTCAGATAAACAAGTTTGTTTACATTTGCAGAAGATAATGCTGCCGGCGTTGCAAGATATTTACATGCCAGATGTGGTAATGATTCGGATGTCCCTTATTGCTTCAACTACTATTCCAGAGGACAGGCCTCCATGCTGATGACGGGTTCTGCTCGATAACAATCCAAAGCAGTGCGGACCGACACATGTTCATTTTCATTACTGAGTCAGATGCCACCAGCAGAAAGTTGATTTTTGTTTTTGGTGGTTTGGATTCTGCAGTTTCCACATCAGAGTATTGCTCTTTTAAGACTTCTGAAAGCATGCTCCACACCTCGTCCCTCTCAGATTTTGGAAGGCACTTCAGATTCTTAAATCTTGGGTTGAGTGCTGTAGCTATCTTTAGAAATTTCACATTCGTATCTTCTTTGCATTTTGTCAAATTTGCAGTGAAAGTGAACAACATGTGCTGGGTCATCATCTGAGACTGCTATAACATGAAACATATGGCAGAATGTGGGTAAAACTGAGCAGGAGACATACAGTTCTCCCCCAAGGAGGTCAGTCATAAATTTAATTAATGCATTCATTTTTTAACAAGCGTCATCAACATGGATGCATGTCTTCTGAAAAGATGGTCAAAACATGAAGAAGCATATCAAACTTTAGCCCATCTGGCATGTAAATATTTTGCGATGCCAGCTACAAAAGTGCCATGCGAATGCCTGTTCTCACTTTCAGGTGACATTCTAAACACAAAGCAGGCAACATTATCTCCCATAAATGTAAATAAACTTGTTTGTCTTAGCGATTGGCTGAACAAGAAATAGGACTGAGTGGACTTATTGGCTCTAAAGTTTTACATTGTTTTGGTTTTGAGTGCAGTTGTGTAACACAAAAAACTACATTTGTAAGTTGCACTTTCACGATAAAGAGATTGCACTACAGTCCTTGTATGAGAGAAATAGTATTTTTCAATTTCTTTTATTTATCATTTTTACAGTGCAAATATCTGTAATAAAAAATAATATAAAGTGAGCAGTGTGCACTTTGTATTCTGTGTTGTAATTGAAATCGATGTATTTGAAAATGTAGAAACCCATCCAAAAATATTTAATACATTTCAATTGATATTCTATTGTTTAACAGTGTGATTAATCGCAATTACTTTTTTTGAGTTAATCATGTGAGTTAACTGTGATTAATCGACATCTCTAGAATGTAGCTAGTACAGAAGTGAAGCCTGAGATTGCCTGTGTCTCTTTTCTGTGTAACTTTGCTTTTCCTCACTATTTCATCTTTGGATCTGCGTTTTCTGTGAAATTCTGTTTGCTTTTACCCCAAAGTGTGGGGAGTGTGTGCACCAAAGTGAAGTGATAACGGGGCAGGTTTCACTCCTTCGGGAGTGACGAACCAGAGGGGAAAAGTCTGAGTGTCTGGTAGTTAAGAACTCAGGGAGATGGATTTGGAGGGTGGGGGTGACTCAGGACCAGAAGGGCGAGTGGATCATCCTGCAGGGAGTAACTAGGGGGGTGGAAACCAGTGTTGAGAACCTTTATGCTTGTAGGCTGGCTAGTGGTGTCAGGGCTCTGAGCCACAGCAGCACAGCCAGAAGGCACCCAAAGTTACAGGGAGGCGGGGACAACCCCTTACTGGTTTGGGTGATCCCCAGAATGTGTGTGGTACTGAGGCATTGCTGGAAGAGAGAGCTGAGGCTGTTGCCTGGGTTTCAGAAGCTGGGTTTTGCTCAGCTCCGTGGTCTGCAGGGGGATGACATCCTCCCAGCAGCCTTATCTCTGCATTAGCATAGATGTTGCCATTGAGTGTCCAGTACTGCCAGCTCCTGTGCTTTAGACACTTCATTTGCTTTGTGGTTTCCTGCACCACGTTTGATTGTCCTTTTCCGTGACTGTCAGAACTTCCCGCAGCAACCCTGATCACAGCCTGGAACGGCCAAATGCGAAGCCAGGCTCTGACTTGGGCCGAGGTGCTTCCCCCCGCCTCAGTTTCCCTAGGATAGTTACCTTCCTCCAGGGGGCTGGGAGGTAAATGCTCTGAAGTGCTTTGGAGCTGGAAAGTGCTGTATCCAGATCAGGATGTCCCTTATTGCCTGTTCACTCGGCGCTTTCCTCCTGTTGCAGGACCAGTGCGAAGCAGTAACCGAAAACGTCAGGGTGCTCCTAGAAGACTACAATAAAATGGTATCCTTTAACCCAGGGCCGCGGGCACAGCCAGCCAGGGTGTGGGGCGCTGGCGGCTTGCAGGGCGATTGTTAATCTGAAAATAGCTGTGCCAAGGAGCACAACGACACTCCAAGGATCCTTCAGCCCATTGGATATCTTGGGTAGCTGACTGTTCTAGCCCCCGGCTTGTGACAAGGGAGAGCCGTCTGTCATGCCGTTCCCTATAGCACAGCCTCTGTTTGGTGTGTGACACGCAGCGCTGTGACATGTTAGCAGACAGAACCCAAGCGCTGATACTGACACTGCCCTGAGCATCCAGCTAGCCCAGTGAGTGAGCGCCTAGATCCCCCGCACTGAGGAGCTCACACTGGGCTGGAAGCGCTGAGGCCTGAATGCCTCACGAGGGCTGGTCTCACCACAACAGCAGAGAAACAGGAATGTTTGCACTCCATTCTGACAGCTTCTTGCCCAGAGCCCATCCTGGGCCGGGAGCTGTCAGCATGTGGGTCGCTTGGACTGCTGATCACTGAGAGCACCCGCCTGAGCTACATTAATGGCTCTGCTGCCTTCAGAGTGAGAAGTGTGGATCCAAGCGAAGGCCGTGGGCCTCCTTCCCGTGGTGCGGCAGGATAGACAGCAGGCCGTGGAGTTCCAGGGCATCACGTGGGCTGTTCTGACTCCGTACTGAGCCCCGTTGTCATCTTGGGCCCTTGAAATCCCAGCTCTGGGAGAGACTCCTCAGGATCAGCACAGTGCTTCCCTGGGCTTGAATCTGATCGCTTGCTCTCCGCTTGCTGCAGTGCATGAGCCCAGGCTCCACTGTTACCCGTCACAGGGTAGAGGTGGAGGCCCCAGGCTGTTCTGTGTTCACTTGTGTCTGACAGTGGCTGGGCCCAGTCTGGCTTCTGAGAGTCTCCTGGGTTCATTCTCCGGGACCACGCCAGCCTCGGCTTTACTACCACGTTCTTTGCCACATTCCACCTCTTCTTCCTTAAAAGCCTTCTTCAGACTCTGCTTCTGTCTAAGCAGTTTGTCCAGTGGGATGAAATGCTGACGCAGCTGGAAGCAGCCAAGCAGGTGAAGCCTATGGCAGAGTGATGGCAGCGATGTATCGCCAGGAGAAATGCAGCCTGCAGCCCGAGGGCAGCACCAAGCTTGGGTGAACTGGGGAGGATTGCAGCTGTCCTGGCACCACAGGTTCCAGTATGCAATGCTCTGGCCTGGCTGCTTGGAGCAGAGCGCTGCATGCTGGGACTTGTAGTCTCAGTGGGCTGCACCTACGTATTGAAGATGAAGGTGGCTGCCAGTGATGCCATAGGGTCTTGTAACCCACTTTTGGCCTATGAGCTGCACTTTGCCCTCCCATCCCTTCTTAAAAATGAAGCCAGGTGACTGGCATCCTGTTAGAACTCGACAGACTGCACTCCTCCTGACTTGCACTTCCCTGAAATAACTTTGACTTCTAATTTATTTAAAACTCCCTGCTCAGCTCGCTGTTTGGGATGTGACGGAAACGCGGATCTATTACACTTACCTGTGGACCAGAATAAAATCCTCAGACGTTAACTACGTTGTGGCTCACTTGCTGTTCTTTGTGTACGTCTGCAGTTATGGTAAAAACATAAGAACAGACCCACTGGGTGAGACCAAAGGTCCATCTAGCCCACTATCCTGTCTGCCAACAGTGGCCAATGCCAGGTGCCCCAGAGGGAGTGAACAGAACAGGGAATCATCAAGTGATCTCTCCCCTGTTGCCCATTCCCAGCTTCTGGCAAACAGATGCCAGGGACACCATCCCTGCCCATCCTGGCTAATAGCCACTGATAGACCTATCCTCTATGAACTTGTCTACTTCTTTTTTGAACCCTGTTATAGTCTTGACCTTCACAACATCCCCTGGCAACGAGTTCCACAGATTGACTGACTGTGCCTTGTGTGAAGAAATACGTCCTTTTGTTTGTTTTAAACCTGCTGCCTATTTATTTCATTTGGTGACCTCTAGTTCTTGTGTTCTGAGGAGTAAATAACACTTCTTTATTCACTTTCTCCCCACCGTGATAGACCTCTATCATATCCCCCCTTAGTCGTCTCTTTTCCAAGCTGGACAGTCCCAGTCTGATTGATCTCTCTGCATGTGGAAGGTGTTCCACAGCCCGGATCATCTTTGCCCTTTTCTGTACCGTTTCCAGTTCCACTATGGTGCTGCTAGTGGCATGGGAGTTCACGTGGTCCCACTGATGGGCCTGCTGCTGGTGCCAGTGTGATGAAATCTCCCTTGCGTACCTGCAGGTACCAGCGTGGGCTCACAGTGAGCTTCCGCACAGCAGGGCCAAGATGTATGTTTATAGCTGACTAAATAGCAGTGGGCGCTGGACAGGCTGGCAGGAACTGCTCTGACTGGCACCAGGCAGTAAATTTTTAGCCTGGTCTCTGGCACGGCAGGGGGGACTGTGCCCATCTGATAGGGGGAAAACTAGCTGAGCTGCTTTGGTTGGCTGGTGCATGTGCTATAAGGGACACCAGTCAATCCCTCCCCTGAGAAAAAGGCCATTTCCTCTGATGCTCACCCACCGTCCTTTGCACAGGACTGAGAGCTTGTGAAGTCATGGGGACGGTTCCCCCCCTCCCCCCCCCATTCCCCTGCTTTGTAACTCAGTCCCAAGAGGGGAAATAAGGCCAGGTGCCTGCAGTGCGAGAGCATAAAAGTGACAGGTCCTCCCACTCTGAGAACTGGAGAGAAGCCCAGCGGGTAGGTGTAGGTGCAGGGTCTGTCGCAGGCCCCATGCCCACTAGGATCCATTTGGGCCCTTCTTAAAAACTTTTGTCTTGAGTAGGAGAAGGGGGAGTGTCCTGGCTAAAGGGGGGCAGCTGTGGAGCCTGGCAGGATCGAACTGGCTGAAGAGGTGGCACCAGCCTCAGTTGAGCTCTGATCTAGAACTCTCCATGTTGGATTTGTGTTAGAAACTCTCATCTGTAAAGTTAGTAAATTCCCAGGATGTCTTAGCCCTGGCAGCAGGAGACCCCAGCATCTGTCAGGCAAATTGAAGTCCCCTGTGCTCATGCAGCATTTCCCTACACGTTATAGCTGGTGCGTAAGGAGCTGGTCGTCCTGTTCCCCAGTGGGCTGTGCTGGTCTGGAGCAGACACCAACTGACACCCCCTCCTGCGCCATCTGTGCTAGGACACTGAGCCAGACGCACCCAGGATCACTTCCTTGCAAGTAGTGGATGACTGGGAAACAGGCGATGCCATTTTTGGCACAGAGGGCCCCTCCCCCTCCCCTTCGGCCCACGGAGCAGGGCCAGGATCTCAGCCCGAGTTTGGGAAATGCTGCCTCAGCGTAGAGCCGTGAGGGTGCACGGCTGTGCCAAACGCTAGATGGCAGCAGAGTTTGCACAGTGACTCTCAGCCACGGTCTGGGCCTCCTGCCAGCTCCGAGGCGTCGCCCAGCGCCCGGCTGCTTGGTCCTGCAGCCCAAGAGTCAGGGGCACGGCGGGGATGAAGCCTGGCTGCTCCGCCCAGGGAGGGAAGGACGGAGCTAGCAAGTGTCAGCGCACTAGCCAACCCGTGCCCACCCCGCACGCCCAGCCTGGCGGCAGCAAGCCAGTCCCCGCCCCTGGGGCGCGCACCCAGTCCACTCGCCATGCTCGCTAACGGCGTGTAGACCTCCGGAGCCGGCCGGGTGTTAGCGAGAGAACACGCTGGGCGCCCGGTGCCATAAGAAATGTCAGGCCCAGGAAATTCACCGTGCTGCCCTGTGGGGTGCCCGGTGCCGGCAGCCTGCGTTCCTGGAGGAGCCCGTGCGGGGCGACCGGAGGGGTAACGCTGGCAGTCCTGGCAGAGCAGTGCCAGCGAGGGGCTGGGGGAGGCTCACAACTCACAGCTGCTACATGCCAACCTAAGGGCTGGTGCACCCACACGTGGACCCTGCCCCTCCGAACGGGCGCCGCTCCGAGCACAGAGGGCGGGCAGGACTCGGAGTGGCATTCGCCCTGCAGCCCTCGTGCAAACAGCCCTAGAGTTAGCGCAGGGCCTCCAGAAACTGAACCTCGTTCCCAAAGGTTGCTAAGTGCTCAGGGCACGCTGAACCCCTCGCGTGGCTACCAGCCCCAGCACCCCCTGGCCCCCAGGAGCCGAGGGGCAGCTGGCTGGGCGCTGGCTGCTCAGGCATGCAGGGAAGGACTCCGGTGGAGGTGCCAGCTAACACTCAGGACAGCGACTAGCCGGTAACGGCACAGTCACTAAGGGGGGTGCGTCAGTGATTCCCGCCCCGCCCCCCCCCCCCACACACACACACACCCATAGAACGGAGCCACATGTCCCTGAGCAGCTCAATCTGTGTGTCAGGAATCTGGGCCTGCAGCAGAGCCAGCGCCCAGGGATGCTAACGAGCACGTCTGACTGCCTGACTGGTGGGCAGAGTCAGCTGATTGGCCCTTGGCTCTGCCACCTGGGCTCTGATTCCTGGCTCCCTTCTCCTGTTCTAACCACTAGGCCTGACTCCCACTCCAACACCGAGGCCTGGCTGACCCCAGCCTGGTCCCAGGACTCTGCCCCGCAGCGGGCAGCGGTGCACACCCCGAGAGGGCTGGCACGAACACGGGAGTGGGGAGCAGAAGATGGATGGCTCGGCCAGGTGCCCCCTGCACTCCAGCAGCTCAGCCGAGGAATATGCGGAGAAGGAGGCGCCTGCTGCTTCCGCAGCCCATGGCTTGCGCAGTGACCTCATCTCACTGGGGTGCACATCAGGTCGGGGTCACTGAACTCTGGGGCTGAACCCGAACGCTGCCCCTAATCTGGAGTGACTCCCCTGGTGCCCAGCACCAGTCAGAGCTTTGTTCAGGGACTCACAAGTCCCCTCCTCGAGCCCTGATCCAAAAACCCTGCAGCATCCTACAGCGAGGGCCCCGGATGCTGCCCCGTCAGTGCCTGCAGTAGTGCTTGGTACAGAGAGGGCAATGTAGGCCGCTGGAGGTGGGGCAGAGGCAGGGGACTGTCCTGGTTCCGTGCCCGTGGCAGCTGGCAGGTCCTACCTGCACTCCACAGCCCAGCAAGCCTGGGCCACAGCATCCTGGCGAGCGCGGCTGGACTGAAGCGTCCGCGATGCTCACAGGCGGCTGCCCAGCTCCCATCACCTTCCCTCACTCTGCGTTTCAATATCCCGCAGCAGAACGGCCCCGTCCCAGGAGACTTCTTTGCACTGAAATAAAACAGGCAGCCTGGCAACAACCGTTTAATCTGCAAAACTGGGGCAGTGGTGCCAGCCGAGGTGCGATCTCATCAGCGGTCGCAGGCTGCAGCCACCGCTCACCATGCGCAACGGCCTCATTCCAGAGGGGCCGGTACTGACGCGAGTCGGAGCTGGGTGCTCCCTGCAGCAGGAGTCACTCTTTAAAGAGCCTCATGCGTGGGGCTGGTGCCTTTCCGCCCAGCGCCGCCCGTCCTGCACGGAGAGGAGTCATCACCGCCTCCCCTGGGGCCTGGCAGCCGATGGGAAGCAATGTTCAGAAGTGGGGACGGATCCCATCCACAGCTGCAGGCCTTCGCCGACCTGACACCCCCGTAACCCTGCAGGACATGCCGAGCGGCCCTTCCCCCACATTTCTCTGCTAGCTGCTCCTATAGCATCGCATGCTGCTGACTTCTGTTCCGATGGGACTAGCCGTGCTCCTGTCCCCAGCCAGAGGCCAAGGAAGCCCAGCACCTCCGGACCAGACACGCAGACGCCCGGCACATGGCTGCAATAATGGGTTTGTGAACTCGCCACGCCGCTGGCCATGTGCCAGCATTGACAAAGGGAGGTGACATCTGGTCAAGAGGAGCCCAGAGCAGCAGAAGGCACGAGGCCAGGAAGCAATGCAGTGTGGGATAGCGGGGGGAGGACTGCCAAAAGCGTTCTGGCAAATCTGGGCTGCAGCCACACACACCTTATGCCACCATCGCTCATTCCAAACCAGGGTTTGTCACTTCCAACGTGGCTTAGCAAGAGTGGGGTAGGACGCCAGAGAAGTTGAGAAAACGCCTTGTGTGTGTGGGGACGCGCAGCAGCTCATGCCAGAAATCTAAAGTTCCACTGAAAACACGCTCCCATGCCAACATGCCCTTACAGTCAGACCTGGCGCTCTGTCCTGGGCCTTTACTGCTTTGCGGCCTGTTCACAGGCACAGGGCTACGTTCCCATGCACTCGGAGCAGATGCAAACTTCCAGTGGAAACAAGCTTTGATGAGAGAGTAAGGGAAACAAGAAAGAACCAAAGTCAAGTCTCCAGGCGAGAGCGTGGTGTGTGTACCAACCTGCAGGCCATTCCAGATTCAATCCTGGACATGAGGTGGCCACTCATGGGATTCTGTGGTGCCCCCTGTGGCCAATCTAAGCAAGGCAATGGTGGGATCTGAAAGGGGTCCCATCCAGTCCAGCTCCAGGCGTGGTCTCTCGCAATCTGCGTCTCTCCTCTGGGCTTCATTTATTCCAGACACCGAGCTCCTCCCAGGGCCCTCACCTTTCGTCTCCAGCTGATTGGCAAGATGAGCAAATGAATTCAAACGTGAAATGTCATTCCTGCTGCTCAGGCAGTGCAACATGGCAGGAGTAATACAGATGGTACCTTCCCGCCAGCCTTTTCTCATGCTAATGCGCCAGCAGGATTTCATTCTTACCTCCCATTAACACTCATTAAAGTGTCATGCGGCCGTTCAGCTGAGTCTATCACATCTCTGCTGGTATTAAATCGCTGTATTAATTGGAGGCTGGCTGTGAGAGAAAGGCACCAACTTTATGAGTTCCCGCGGGGTGCTCGACCCCGGCTCCGCTCCAGGCCCTGCCCCCACTCTCCCCTTCCCCCAAGTCCCCACCCCCACCCCGCCTCTCCCCGCCCCCGATCCTCTCCCCCCCCCAGTGCCTCCTGCATGCCGCTGAACAGCTGATTGTGCTAGGAGGGAGGCTCTGGGAGGGCGGGGGAGGAGCTGATCGGGGCTGCCCATGGATGCTCCAGCCTCGAATGACTGATCCCTTCATCCGACGCGGGAGCTGCTAGGGAACCCCGAGCAGAGCAGATCACGGATCCCCTGGGGCGAAATTCACTCTGCCCAGAGGCCAGCACAGCCACTAGGTACCAGGGAAATGAGTCTGAATTAGCACTTGGGCCTGTGTACCGAGGGTGAACCTCGCCCTTTAGGATTGTTTGGGGGTGGAGGTCGGCCTGGCCCGAAACCTGCCAACGGCTGAGTCTGGAGCAGGAGATGCACCCTGAGCCCAGCCCATTCTGGGTACCGCCCGTGGCTCCTGTGGGGGATAGGTTGGCCTCACCGGAGAAGCAGTGGGAAGGGCTGGGATGGCTACTCCACCCAGGATTCCCTTCCTAAGCAGCCAGCTCCTGAGTATGTGGGGGGATCTCGCCTGACTCCCCACGCGTTCCCCCCTCTCCAACTTCATGGCAGCTTGCGGCTGCTGCTGAGTCCTGGGTGGAGCAGGGTGGAGCTGGCTGGGTGCAAAGCAGCATGTTCTCGGGTGGGCAGCAGATCTGCAAAGGTGCGCAGCTGCCATCCGCCCCGTGCCTGGCGGGACTGTCAGCCGGCAGCTTCTGCAGACGGCAGGGCCAGCGCCCAAAGCTACGGCAGGGCTCCAAACTCACGCATCTGGCCCCAAAATCTTCAGAGTGGAGAGGTCTTTTGATTTGCCTTTGAGCCTTTCGGAGTCACAGTTTCAGGCATTTCTCCACAACCAGGAAGGCCAGAAACTACTTTCTTGTTTTTTTAAATGGAAACTGAGATTCTCACGTCATCCCATGACTCCAGGAGCTGGGGGGTAAGAAAAATCCTGCTGGACATCCTGAAAGTGGCTCAGAGTTGGCAACACTGCTCTCAGCTCAGCCCGGTTCCCTGCCTCGGAGCCTCCAGGTTCCCCAGGAGAGACAGACAGATGCACTGGGGACCCAGGCCTGAGCCCCCTCGCCCCCCAGGCACTGGCTTTCACCACCCTCCCCTGGCCCTCCCTTGGGCAAAACACTTGCAGAGCCAGAGTGAGAATACAGAAGGAGCTGAGGACAGACAGACAGTGGGTGGCTTGTGCTGAACTGGGGGGTGTTAGAACTGGGTTACTTTCTGCTCTTTATGCAAATGAGAAAATATGTATTCGTGAGCTATGCAAATCGGGGTATTACGTCATTGGCATTTGCTCTCTAGATTTCTGGACTGTCAACCTCAATCAGTTGCTGCTGGGGGGGGGCAGGGGCAGGCCCCTCCCCCCAGGGCTCCGTTTAAATCAGTGAGAAGGTTCCTCACAGCACAGGAGCCCCACAGAGGAGTGTACAGCGCTGCAGGGGGGTCTATGCCGCAGAACCCCCAGCCCGGGGTCAAGCCCGGGGTCAGACTCACGGCGCTGCAGGGGGCTTTACGCCGCAGAACCCCCAGCCCACGCCCGGTGTCACGCCCGGGGTCAGACTCACGGCGCTGCAGGGGGCTTTGTGCCGCAGAACCCACAGTCCACAGCCCCCAGCCCACGCCCGGTGTCACGCCCGGGGTCAGACTCACGGCGCTGCAGGGGGGTCTATGCCGCAGAACCCCCAGCCCACGCCCGGTGTCACGCCCGGGGTCAGACTCACGGCGCTGCAGGGGGCTTTACGCCGCAGAACCCCCAGCCCACGCCCGGGGTCACGCCCGGGGTCAGACTCACGGCGCTGCAGGGGGCTAGTTGAAATCGAACTACGATTGTCTTGTCGCTTTCCGGATCCTCAGCCGTGCCAGCCCCACACAGCAGGCCTGTGGCACCCCAGGAGGGTTCTCCTCGCCGTAGGAATTTGCCCTAATAGCTAGGGCTGCTAATGCTCCTCCCCGTTTCAGTGCGGTGGGAGCCGGCGTTCCTCGAGCAGCGCGGGCCAGGCTGCGTCCGGCACGCTGCAGACATGCGCTCCAGCCGGCGCCCGGGCGGGAGGTCGTGTCCCAGAGTCCTGGCTGTCACCACATGGCAATGGCAGAGCTAACGTACTTCTGCAGGGGGCCCAGAGCCGCGCTTCCAGAACCCTCCTGGCAATTACACGCCCGCCACAAGAGATGTGAGTGATTAATATTTATTACAGTGAATTATTCAAGGCTCCTCAGGAGCCTGTTGTTTAAGTCCGGCTCAAGCTCTCCAGTTGAGTGATGACAAAGTGGCTTTCCAGGGGAATTACAGTAAATCATTCCTCTGGAGACGTGCCAGGCAGCTCCACACGCAGCCAGAGCTTCCCAGGAATGACTCTCACGCCAAGATCTTCACAGCTAGGACACACCGCATGGGAGGCAATGGTGCACGGGCCCCTGGGTGGGGAGGGCTCTGCCTGGCGTAAGGGGTCCTCCCTCCCTCCCTGTCTCACATGTCAGGTTCAGTCCAGTCTGCCAGGCTCTTAACATCTCCTGCTCTTTGGTACGTCTGCCAGAGAGACAACAGGGCAGGGCGATGCTTCAGACCCGCCCACCCCGGTTTCCACCCCATGATCTGTGATGATTTCCAAAGGACAAAATGTCCTGTGGCTGGAAATGCCCCGAAGCAGGGCACCGTGTCAGAGAGGGAAGGTGCCGAGCGGGGTGGGGGGTCCTGCCCCAAGCCCGTCAGCCCAGAGGGGCGGTGCTGGGGGGGGACCTGGCCCAAGCCCGTCGGCCC